>BSBN01000176.1:13600000-14200000 GCA_027924645.1 Cunninghamia lanceolata
TTGAGGCTGCCATTGTTACTGATGAGTAGGCCACTGGGGGTTATAGTTGGGACCTTGGAAATTTTATTGAGGCCATGGGTTTGGTTGTTTTTGGTTCCAACCAGTTTCTGGAGTAGGCCATTGTGGGTTTTGCAATGCATTTGGATTACGAGGCCACTGTTGAGTATTCCAAGGAGAGAAATTCTGGTTTGCAGCAGAAAAAGGGGGAATTAAAATTAAGTGGATCAGAGGGCATACCTTGTCTTTGCTACCAAGGTCTCCTTTGAGCTATGAAGAATAGTTTCCCATCTTCTCCTTCAAATGGCTGTAATTCTGGCCTTTCAATCTTTTCTTGCTGGATACTGGCCACCCTCTTGCATTTACAATTGGCCTTCCTCTGTCTACAACTAGGGTAATATTCAGTAAGCATTGCATCTACCTCTTCCTTTTTCTTCTTGATGTGAAGAGTGTTCAGCTGTGTAGCCATATGGCTAATAATGTCCTCTTTCATGTTGGTCAACAGGTTACTAATTTCCACTCTTGAAACTCCATTGGTTGCCTTGCCTGTGATGGCTGCTCTTTCTCCCCTTGGTTTTCTGGAAAAGGTTCTAGAATAATTTCTGCAAGCTCTGTAAACATCCTCAAAGGGAAGTTGAGATATATCCCCTCTTCTAATGAGATTGAGGGCATCCATGCAGTCATCATTAACTCCCCTAAAAAAGACCAGCTTCAGTGATTCTTCAAACAATCTATTTTAAGGGTTTTCCTTCAAGGCAAACTGGAATCTTTCAACATAGTCTTCCAGTGGCTCATCCTCTTTCTATGACATCCTGAAGATGTCATCTCTCCTCCTATCATGTCCTCTACAGTAGTCTTTATATTTTGCTAGGAACTTTGTCTTCATGGTATCCCAGTCTGGAATGACATCTTTCCCCAACCCCATAAACCATCTTAAAGCAACATCTTTGAGTGTGGTAGGGAATATCTTGAGTCTGTCAGGGTTAGTGGTGAAGTCATAACTCCTACACAAGACATCAAACCCAAACAGGAAAGTGTCAGGATCTTCAGTCACCAAGCCGGAGAACCAACCCTATGCAGCTATTTTGTGTGCATATGTTTGGAGAATTAACCCTGTGTAGCAAGAACGTGGCATCAAGGATCTTTCTGTCAGGATCTTTCTATTCATCCTCCATTTGTCTTTCACTTTTGGTGTTGATGTCAGGAAAGTGTCAGGATCTTTCCTTGATGCCACGTTCTTGCTGCACAGGGTTAATTCTCCAAACATATGCACACAAAATAGCTTTCATAGTAAACTATAGAATTCTATCTATATTACATGCATACTTATAATTTAAGTCATTCACTTGATAATATAACCACCATATTCCATATTATCAACATAGGTTTAAAGTCTTTGAAAAGTATATGAGAAACAACATATAGTATTGGTGATGTTTGTAAAGTATCTGCAGGATCATATGAAAAGGTTTTAAAAACATATAAAAACAACATAAAAAGAAGTCAATAATTAAACCCATCAAAAATGCTCCTCAAAGATTACATAATCAACATCTGTATAGTGCATATGCATCATACAAGTCCACATCTGGACAGGGAGCAAAGTACCACTTGGATCAACTTCTTTAACATGCAAATCTTTGTGCCACATTCTTGATCCTATATGTAAAAACATATGGCACATCATTGAATACTAGCTAAACTGCACCTTTCTATCCACAGTATACATCTTATTCTTAATTTCAATCAATTGCTTATGCATTTTATCTTCTATGTATGTTGCATAATCAAAGGGCTCTGTGGTCGACATATCCTGTACATTAGCAACTAGCATCATCATGGAGACTGGCATCTTGTCCAATGCATCTCTTCCCAATACCTGGCACAGAGTATGATATGTCTTCACAAAATAGTGCATGAACTATGACACATCAAAAGGTTCTTCCTCCTTGTCTGAGATTTTGACCTATTTTCCATCAATGCCCTTTGGTCTGTGCTTGAGCAACTTAAAAGCTCTGTATGCATGCCGAACAGTCTTATATTCTTCCTTTAGAGCATTAAGATCAATTATTTTGCTAGAAACAAGATTTAAGCCAAATAATTTTGTGATGTAGGCCTTTGTGGTTCTGATCATGACTGTGTTATTTCCTACCAAGAGTCCTGCCCTAGACCCAGGATCATACCTTTATGCAACCACCCTCACAAAATCTAGATTTATGAACACATTAGGGCATATTAATTTTGCTAGATCAAGGTTCCAGGTGTTACAAACAGAGGCTTTGTACTCCCTCCTATTGTACCAATGTTTAAACAGAATCCATCTAGGCACAGGCAATTGAGCGTCTTGGCACCCAGAGCATAGGTCCAAAAGTCTGTCATTCGGCCCATCGGGACCATGCACATTTGTGGGCCTCCTTGAAGACCCAGGCAATTGAATCATCAAGTCTTCATCTAAACCCCTCTTTGAAGTTGAAGGCTGGCCTGTGTGACTCATTTTGAAAGCAATTTCCTACCAAACTAGGGTTTTTCTCTTCTAGTAATGCTCAAATTTCCTAAACAAGACAACAACAATTGAAATATACATAGTTGGCAGAGATTAAACTTACTGGTTTTACTTACCGAAGCTCAGGGTTTCAATATTTCTTCGGCCATATACTCGCCACTCGCAGGACTTCTTCTTCGTGCTTGTGAGAATGATGAGAAAAACCCTTTCTTTCTACCTTAATCAAGCTTACAGATTAGGGCCAAGTGCATTAATGCAAGTCTTTTATGCTATTACTGCGATTTCATGATGTAGGAGCAATCTCCAACATCTAGGCAGAAAGTTTGAATTTGAACCGTCGATGAAGTCTTCAAACTGTGTGATCAATGGCTGTAAATGACCTGCCAGATTTGAAAATCTAAACTTTTACGTGAAAAAATAGCCGACCAATCATATTATTCCACGTCAGATGTCCCTTTTGCTGAACTTTCCACCTTTCTTGTCCTACGCGGCCACATGGCTTCATTTCACAGCCATGCGGTAGCAAGTGGGCCACCTCCTTTTCACTTTGTAGGAGCATGCTAAGCCTTCCACGTGTATCTCCTTCATAAGCCTTTTCATTCTTCTCAAGAATAGGCCACGTGTCATAAGATTCTTCTGCGACACCGCGCTACCATCTGATCCTTATCAGCCCCACTTATTCACTTCATTCTTTGACACTTGGCACAATCTGCTTCATTCTTGGTATTATGGCTGGAGGCCATGATACACTTTACACTTGTCTCCATTTCGTAGTCGCGTGGTATGAACATGACGCCATCTTCAATGGTCTATGGGCTTGCAAAATCCTAGCATGTAGCACCTCCAGGCCCCTACAAAGACTTAGGACTTAAGAATTTATAAAACATGACTTCGACGAGCGATAGAAGGTAAACACTAGGATTTGGCACCGGTCACTTCATGACATAATAGACTCAAGGTTATAACTTAGATGACTGGTAACCTAGGATAGATAGTCAACAACAGATTATAACATAAAGTAAAACCATGACTGTAAGACTTAGGGCTTTAAGAAGAAATAAGGAAAAACATTCATAGACTAATTTAAAACCCTAAACCCTATGTAGGTACCACATGGACTAAGTCCATTTTTTCTTTCTCACTGAAGGGACACATGGTCCATATCAGTATTGATTTGTTTTTGTCATCTGGCAATGAGGTAGAATCATTGAAGAAGGTAAACAATAAAAATGAGGGGAGAAAAAGTGCCTTAGGAACACCACGTAGGAGGATGCCCCCAAAACACCCTCCACAATGCTATGCCCCTAAGGCATGACACACAATAATAAAATAGAGGAGAGGCAAGATAGAATAATGATGAAACAAATAGAAGAATGGTCACAATAGAGGTGGTCTCCCGGTATCCTTGACCTTACAAGAGTATCAAGGGTCATCCAAGGAGGCCTAAACAACACATAACGCATCACGGGGGAACACAACACATAAGAGGAGGTCTCGTAAGTGAGGAAAGGTATGCTACGACAAAGGTGACCAATAGGGTTAGAAATACTTACCTGTGTATACAACCGAATTAGCAATTGTTGTCGAGCAAGTCATCTTCCTCCCAATCTCGAATGCACAACAAAAGGGGTACATAAGGTACAATTGCCCAACTAAAGTTATCATCTTGTAACTCTTCATCCTTAAGCTCTTCTTTGTTTGATTCAATGTTAGATGGTGAAATGTTCTCTTGTTGTAGTGGTGTATTTTGAGCCAAGGCTTGTCTTTTCTTCCTTCTTTCTCTCACTAGTCTATTCCTTCATGTTTTATTAGTGATGTTGTCAAGAGTATTATCATGTTTTTCCATAGTTTTCGGCATCTCAAAAGAAGAAGCATACATGTGATTATCTCTTAATGGTGCCTTGCTTTGTTTTCCACGGGTATCTCCCGATCCCCATAAGGATGACGGAGGAGGAACCTCATCATAGAGTTCCTTACCTTTTGGTCTAGGGTGTTCCTATACTATAGGTTGTTCTCTATTTGTTGTTTGTTGAATAGGGAGTCTGACCAATTTTGATAGTAATTGTGCTTTGTAATGTCGATACCCCAAGAAAGTTTGATCTGTTCGTGGTTCAGGCTCTTCAGTAGGTTCGGGCCAAAAGTAGTCAAGGATGATGTTTTTCCACATAACCATAGGTTGCCATCAACTATGGTGAAAAGTTCATATAGATCCATGGCGAGGAAATTTTAAGCATTGGTGAAGGGTTGAAGGGATAGCTTTCATAGCCTTGAGCCATGGGTGGCCTAGTTTTATACAAAAGAGGTCAGATGTAGGGATGATATCGAATGATTGTTCTAAAGCTTTGTCAAGCACCTGGATCATTAAAGTAATCTTTACTATAGCTAGGAGGAAATCTCCATTATGTGTTTTTATCATCATGTCTATAGGCTCATAAGTTTCTTGTATCAATTTATGTGAATAAAGGAACTCTTTCGTAGCAATGTTAGTCATGCAATTTGGATCAACAAAGGCTCCTCTTACCGGAGTCCCCATTATATTAACAGTAATGTAAAGAGGACCTTCAATGTCTCCCATTGTTCTGTTTCATGGTGTAAATGTTATTTCAGGTTCAGGGGTCTTCCTTTTCTTATCAAGTCGGGGAAAGACCATAGCATTGTTTTTATGATGAGAAGCCATAGATGTGAGACTATTTCAAACTAACACTTATTTAAGGGCAACGAGTACTAAAATGCACACATAGTCCACAACAACCAAAGTGGATAGAGGAAAAAATACTACACAACAATGCCAAGTTGATGATTTTATAAGGTTTTGATCAAGAAAGTGTGAATACGGTTAGTGTTGAAATACACACTGTGTAATTAAAAATATGCCAATTTTCACACAACATTATGAAATGATGCAAAATTTTCAAATGACCAATGGATGTATGCTTTTAAATGAATGCAAGATCTGAAATGAAAGATATTTATGACAAAAGGCAATGAAACAAAGCAAAACTATGCTTGCTCATGCACCTAAAATGCTCAATTTTTTCACTTTTTTCAATGTAAATGCACAAAAAATGTTATAAAATTATGCCCAATGATGTATAAATGAAATGTAATCTGATTTAATGTGTAAAATAACTCATATCAGATTTAAAAATGATGCCAACATGCTACAATGCTCAATGCAAAGTCAAAATTAAGGCAAGATGAATGAATATGCTTGTTTTTGTTGAAATACACAATGTGTAAATGCAAATTTGAAATCTAAATGCAATAACACACAATGATGAAACACTACAATCAAAAATTAGATTTGAAAGAGTATTCAAATGAGTAATAAAATCTGAAACAAGATTTTAATTACAAACCCTAGCTTTTGAAATTACTAGGTTATATGAAAAATGCAAAATTTCAAGCAAAACCCTAGCAAATGAGAGATGCAAATGCAAGGTAAATGATGATGAAAAGATCAAATGCTATAGTTTATCTCGGATCTGATGTAAATATCAGAAAATTAAATGTTTTCAATGATATGGAAGGAAAATAGTGCAAACTATGCCTTAATGCAAGCCAAAAATGCCTATTTTTTTCAAAATTTTCAAATTTATGCAAGATTTTCAAATGTATGAAGACAAAAATGAAATGAATGAATGAAAATTTGATTACAACACTCAACAAGGTGCAAATTTAGAAAAAACATAGGTTCACCAAAATGTTATATAGGAAAAGTGGGGTTGATGAGGTTGAGGTAGTGTTTTAGATAGATTTAATCAAACCCGCCTTTCATATATAATCATTCAAAGACATAAATTGAGTTTAGTCACTTCTCTTGCAAGAGGACTTAGCTACAGGTTTGGTGTCACTTTGCAATGATAAGGAAAGTGTTGAAATGAACTAGACAACTGAGAGGGGGGGGTGAATTTGTTGTCACAAAACTTAAACAATTCTGCACCTTAAATCATTAAACACTTACCCACTGTTTGTTATGATTAAATCATAAAGCATAAACACAGAACTATAAACACAATTGCAAGATCATACACAAGTGACACCAGATTTTTACATGGAAAACCTTGTCAAGGGAAAAACCACGGTGGGAGTTAACCCACAAGATATATATGTAAAGCACAATATCGAAAATTAGAGGCTCACTACCAATAGGGCTCACTACCCAAAAGAAGGCTCACTACCAAGGGGTGGCTCACTGCCAAAGGGTTGAACTGAGATAACATCATCTACTCCATGCCAAAGTTCAGTTCCATTGAAGCTCAGAACACCTCTTCTCTGCTTTGTTCTGCTACTTTTACTTTGCTTCTATCTTCGCATCTTTGCACTTGGATAATATTTCATGACTCAATTACAAGTATTTATACACTACATCAACCTTGGAATGTTCATCAAGGTCGGCATTACAATCATCAACCATTGGATCATTCTCCAAGGTCAGTATTACAAACATACATAAAATAGGTTTGGACCTAATACAAAATTAGCTAAGGAAATGTAGTAAAGATGTATGCAGATCACTCCATGCCTTAGCTGTGACTCAAACACAAACTTCGATGCCACTTCATGCTTCTACAATCTTCAATACATCTCTGTAATCACTGGAATTAACCAAATCAGTTAGGACTGGTTACACACTACGTTATCTGGGAACAAACTTCAAACATGATCTCAATTCCTTAATGCAAACCCATGTTAATGCAGGAACATGATTAAGAGGCATGCACATGCACGTTGTAATCATCAGGAGCAACAACACAAACTCTAACCACTTTATCCATGAGATTCTTCACACCGAAGCACATGAACTTCACTGTCTTCAACTGTCATAAAATAAAGGTAGCTTGCGGACCACAAAATCATGAACCATTGCAGTTGTAGGCACTTATCATCATCCCAGACTTCCCTCTAGAACCGCAGAGAAAAATAATTCAATGTGGAGAAATGCAGAGAAAAATACTTTCTCCCTATCATTAGTGAATAATCAGAAGAAGCAGGTGTTACTCTGGTGGATGTCACTCACTCAATTCTTCATATTGTAGACCAAGATATTCACTCTTCAAGAAATGCGGAGTAGTCTTCTGGGCTGTTCTTCAGTATGTAACTCACTATCTTCACTGTGATTCACTGTTTCCTTTCTGATTCTTCCAGAGGGGCTAATTTTCTCAATATCCTCAACATATAAAGCTTCTAACCAAATAACAAAATATGATACAGTTGACACCAATGACAACAAAGATATGTTGACATCAATGACAACACTGATTAGGCACATACTTGCAACAATCTCCCCCTTTGTCATTGATGGCAACATATGATGTGAAAAACTGCAACAACCATCAGGACAAGATTCTCCCCCTATCTCTTTACACATATGCACTCTTTCTCTTTGAGTTTTTCACATGATTTCTCTCCCCCTTTGACATCAATGGCAAAGGGCACATTCTTGCACTCTACTGCTCTAATTCAATTTCTCTTCATCTGACTACTCCCTCTAAGAAGTAGCCCTTACAGGCATCAATCCGGATCTGGAGATGGATTTTTAGGTACCTCAGGACTGATGCACTTCTATACATCTTAGTTTAGAGTAGGAGGGGTGATAACCCCTAACTTTTCTCTGAGATACTCAAAAGTATCCTTAGGCAGAGGCCTAGTGAAAATGTCTGCAATCTGATCTTTTGTAGATACAGTTCCAATTTGACTTCATTCTCTGTCACCTTTTCTCTTAGAAAGTGATATCTTATGGATATGTGCTTTGTCCTTGAATGCATTACTGGATTATTTGATATGTTTATGGCACTTGTATTGTCACAAAAGATTGCAATTAGATCTTCATACACAACTTGGATGTCCTTCAATGTCTGCTTCATCCATAACACTTGAGTGCAACTACATGCTACTGCAATGTATTCTACTTCTGCAGTAGACAGAGATATTGAGTCTTGTTTCTTGCTTAACCGGGATACCTGCCTTTTCCTAAGAAGAATGCACCTCCACTTGTACTTTTCCTGTCATCCACATCTCTGGCCCAATCTACATTAGTGTATGCACTGAGAGTGAAATCATTGTCTTTTGGATACCACAAACCATAATCCATTGTGCCTTTCAAGTATCTCAATATTCTCTTGACCGCCATCACATGTGACTCTTTAGGTTCTTCTTGAAATCTTGCCACAAGACAAACTTGCATGCATTATGTCAGGTATGGTTTGGGTCAGATAAAGTAATCCTCTAATCATAGATCTATATCTTTTCTGATCTTCCATAGGTGAGTCATCATTTTTACTCAACTTACAACCAGTTGCCATGGGAGTGCTTATCGATTTAGAATCTTCCATCCCAAACTTCTTTAACAACTCTTTCACATACTTAGACTGAGAAATGAAGATACCTTTATCTGATTGGTTAATTTGCAGACCTAAAAAGAAATTCATCTCACCAAACATGGACATTTCAAATTCATTTTGCATTTCCCCAGCAAAAACCATGTACATACCTTCATTACCTCCAAAGATAATGTCATCAACAAAAACTACAATAATCAGGATTTGTTCACCATTGATCTTGAAATAGAGGTTGCTATCGGTAGTACCCTTGCTGAACCCTAACTGTATTAGATGTTTATCCAATCTTGCATACCAGGCCCTGGGGGCTTGTTTTAGTCCATACAATGTTTTCTTCAATCTGCACACCATGTCACCCTGCTCTGATGATTGAAATCCTTCCAGTTGTTTAATATAGACTTTTTCTTCTAATTCTCCATTCAAGAATGCAGACTTTACATCCATTTGATATACCTTGAAATCTTTGTAGGCTGCAAATGCTAAAAACATTCTTATTGCTTCAATCCTTGCCACTAGTGCAAATGTTCCTCAAAATCTATACCTTCCACTTGAGAATATCCTTTGCATACCAACCTTGCTTTGTTTCTTACCACTTCACCATTCTCATTCATCTTGTTCCTAAAGACCCATTTCATGCCAATTACATTTTTATTTGCTGGTTTGGGAATAAGATCCCAAATCTTATTCTTTTCTATCTGCATCAGTTCTTCTTTCATGGCCTTTACCCAATTTTCATCATTGCTAGCTTCATTTACATTTTTAGGTTCCACTTGAGAAATCAAACAATAATTAACCTGTTCATCAGCAACTCTTCTTCTGGTTTGAACTCCTTTACTCTTATCTCCTATGATTTGATCTTCAGAGTGATTTAACTTCACATACCTAGGTGTCTTAGTAATGATTTTTGGAGCTTGTTCTTCTTCTTCCTCTGAGTTTTATTCTTGTTGCATAGCTACTTTGCTTACAGAGACATCCGGTTCATCAGATTCATATCCACTTGATACCTTTTCCTTGGTTTCATCAACTTTGACATTTGCACTCTTAATAATCTTCTTCAACTTGTTATTGTAGCACCGGTAGGCCTTGCTCTTGGTAGAATATCCAAGGAAGACACCTTCATCACATCTTGCATCAAACTTACCTAGATCTTCATCTCTTCTGATATAACACTTACTACCAAAAACTTTGAGATATTTGACAGTAGGAACTTTACCATACCACAACTCATAAGGAGTCTTAGAGCTGTTACCTTTTACTTGGACTCTGTTTAGGATGTATATAGCAGTGTGAATTGCCTCTCTCCAATATACTTTCGGTAGGTCAGCCTCCATCATTATTCTAGCAGCCTCTTGAACTATCCTATTTTTCCTTTCAACTACTCCATTTTGTTGTGGAGTCCTAGGTGGAGATAATTGTCTCTTTATCCCTTGTTCATCATAGAAGAAGTTAAACTCATTTGATGTAAACTCTCCACCTCTATCAGACCTTAAGCACTTTACCTTCAAATCCAGCTCATTCTCAACCATTGCCTTGAAAGCTTTGAACTTTTCTAGGGCTTCCGCTTTTTCTTTTAAGAAGGTAACCCAAGTCATTCTAGAATAATCATCAATCAGCTTGACATGAAATACCTGTCTCCTTGTAGACTTCTTACTCTGGTAGGTCCACATAGATCTATATGCACTAATTTTAGTAGTCCATCAACATATTGATCCTTTCTCTTGAAACTTATTCTTGTCTGTTTTCCAAATTGGCACTCCTTAGACAAAGTATTAGCAGGCTTCACAAGCTTGGGCAGATCTCTTACAGCCTGAGTGGAACTTATCATCACAATGTTGCCAAAATGATATGACACATCCTTCTATGCCACAACCAACTTTTATCATTCTGAGCCAGCAAACAATATTCATTAGTCCCTTTCAAATGACAAATGTTACCTCTTGTCTTCTTACCAGTTGTAATCACTGTTCTGGAGCTTTCCAAGATCTTGCATCCATTGTCCTTGAATCTGAGATCATAACATTTTCCACACATCTGGCCAACACTCAAGAGATTATGCTTTAACCCCTTCACATATAAGACATCATCAGTGTTATGCTTTCCATCAAAAGAAATGGATCATTTTCCACAAATCTTACCAGTTGTATCATCACCGAACCTAACCAGTCCTCCATCATGTGTTTCCAAACTTATGAACTTAATTTTGTCACCAGTCATGTGATGAGAGCATCCAATATCAATAACTCATTCATCTTTGTCTTCAACAACTTGAGTAGCCAAGACACTTTCCACTGGTTTTTCTTCCTTCACACAGCTAGCAGGATTAGTAGACATAGGTTTTTCTTTAATAGCAATAAACAAGCATTCATTTCTAGAAGTACTAGCATTTTATGGTTCACCATCTGATACTCCTTCATCATCATCAAGATCTTCAACATAATAACATTTCTTTGGAATTCTAGGTCTATCAAGTCTTGGCTTGGGAACTCTTGTGGGGCATCTAGAAGCATAATGACCAACTTTACCACAACTGAAACATTTGAAAGGTAATTTTCTTTTGAACTTACTAGTACCTCTGGGAAGACTGTTAACAAAGTTGGCTTCAAGTTCTTCAAGCTCATAATTTGGTTCCACCTTGTACTTTTCATACCTCGGGGCTCTTGTTGAAGTGCTGGACTTGAAAGCAGTCTCTGTCTTAGGAAGTGAATCACCAAGTTCTCTCATTTCAAAGGTTGTCAGCTTCCCTAGTAGCTAATCTTTTGTAATCTTGGTTATTGTCATTATTTCTTCAATTGCAGCCACTTTATGACAGTATGATTTAGGCAGTGATCTAAGAATTTTGTTCACAACTTCAATATCCTCAATCTTTCCTCCTACACTTCTAATGCTACTCACAAGTTCGTCAACCTTTTTCATGAAGGATGTTATGTTTGTTAGATTTAGGACAGACAACAAAGAGGGGGGGTGAATCAGTTGTCGCCAAAATCCTGTTCCTTATTCACTTTAAAACCTTCCTATATTTCAATAGCATATCAATGATTCAATCACGAAAGCATAATGCAATAATTCAAGAGCAAAAACAAATTCAACACATATAACACCAAGATTTTAACGTGGAAAACCTAGTTAAGGGAAAAACCATAGGGTGACTAACCCAAGATTGTATTCTCTATTAAAAGAATAAGAAAAATAAAATGGCACTTGCCAGTTAGGGCTCACTGCTCGAGCACACTGCTCACAAGAGGCCCACTGCCTATAGGAGACACACTGTCTACAGAAGAATATGAGTATTACATACTTGAACTAGAGATTAACATCTTCACTATGCTTGAGTTAGTTCCATTTAAGCTCAACACCTCTACTCTTCTTTTCACTCCTCTTCACTACCACCTTCTCATCATGACCACAAGGATACAATTGAATGACTTCGTGACTCTTATTTATACATGACATTGACTTTTGAATGATCATCAAAGTTGGCACAAAATACACTTATTTTATTATAGAGCAATTACAAAAATATAACTTGACTTATTACAAAAACTTCATGCGTATCACTACACTGTTGGCCACACATAGATAGGACTTCAATCTTCTTCGAGGAACATGCCATGCTTTGGAAAACATCTTCAAGATTATCTGCAACATGCACAAATCATCCGGTCGGCCAAGACTAGGAAGAACACCATCACCCGAAGGTAAATCTTCAATCACGAACTCAATCTTCAATGCGGACCACCAACACGAACTGGACACAATCTAGAGACCCCCATAAGCTTGCTTGAATCACCAAGAACATCCATACCACTTCTGCTTACTACATAATCATTCACATCTTCATCTGAAACCTCAAGAACACAGTCGGCCATCTCTATCACATTAGAAGGATTGCTTTTGGACCTCGAAACCATGAACCAATTGAGTTGTCAATTCACATTAGCCTTCTAAACATGCCACCAGATCCGCAGAACATGATATTGTATTTTTGGATCTCACCGGACCTATTTGTGTCACTTTGTCACCTCTGAATAGTTTTCAGAACTGGTTTTACTCTCATGGCCATAACTCCACATTTTCATGTGGACCTCTCAAATCTTGACTGGATCATCTTCAGACACATATCTACAAACCCTTTGATGCACATACTCTGATCTTTATCTGGCTCGGATCTTCACTTCATAGAGCTTCACTGTCTTCACTATTCTTCTCTATTTCTGATAGGACTAATTTTCTCGATATCCTCAGCACACAACTCATCCAATCAATGCAACAGGAGTATGTTGACATCAATGACAACACCGGTGAGGCCCATACTTGCAACAATCTCCCCCTTTGTCATTGATGGCAACATATAATGTGAAAAACTATTTTAACTATCAAGACAAGAACTTCTCCTCATTGACTGACATAGCTCCCCCTATCAACAACAACCATTCACATGTCTTCTCTTCCTTTACTACTCCTTCTTTGATCAACAACCACTTTTTGTTTTTCAGATGTCTTCTCTCCCCCTTTGACATCAATGGAAAAGGGCACATACTTGCAACCACTTCTCATACTTCAGAATCATACTGACTGCTCCCCCTGAGTAGCAACCTCCTATCATCAATCCGGATCACAAGATATGATTGTGGGATCCACTGGACTGATGCACATTAGTGCACCTTAATTCAAAACCAGAGGGGTAATAACCCCTAACTTCTCCCTGAGATACTCAAAAAGAGTCCTTAGGTAGAGGTTTAGTAAAAATGTCTGCAATCTGATCCTTTGAGGGCACAAACTCCAATATGACTTCATTCTTGTTCACTTGCTCTCTCAAAAAATGGAACTTGATGGATATATGTTTTGTCTTTGAATGCAACATTGGATTTTTTGGTATATTTATTGCACTTGAATTATCACAGAATATTGTGATAGGTTCTTCATACTCCACCCTGATATCTCTTAGCATTTGCTTCATCCACAATACTTGAGTGCAATTGCCTACTACTGCAATATACTCTACTTCTACAGTGGACAGAGATATTGCCTCTTGTTTCTTGCTTAGCCAAGAAACCATCTTTTTCCTAAAAAGAATGCACCACAACTGGTACTCTTCCAGTCATCCACATCTCCTGCCCAATCAGCATCTATATATGCATGAAGAGAGAAATCATGATCCATAGGATACCATAATCCATACTCAACTATTCCCTTCAGATATCTGAGAATTCTCTTGATTGCCATTACATGAGACTCTCTAGGATCAGCTTGGAATCTGACAACAAGACCAACAACATTCATAATATCAGGTCTAGTTTGAGTAAGGTAGAGTAGTCCTCCAATCATTGACCTGTACTTTTTCTGATCAGCCTTAGGGGATTCATCATCTTTACTCAGCTTACATCTGGTTGCTATGGGAGTATTCATTGCCTTTGAATCTTCCATCCCAAATTTCTTTAATAATTCTTCACATATTTGGTCTGTGATATGAAGATTCATTTCTTTGTTTGAGTGATTTGCAGACCCAAGAAGAAATTTATTTCCCCAAACATAGACATCTCAAATTCACCTTGCATTTGATTTGCAAAAGTCTTGCACATACTATCTTTCCCTCTAGAAATGATATCATCAACAAATACTTCAACAATCAAGATATTTTTATGATCAATCTTAAAATACAGATTACTGTCAACAGTACCTTTGTTGAAACCAATCTTCAAAAGATGTTTGTCCAATCTTTCATACCAGGCTCTTGGGGCTTGTTTGAGTCCATACAATGCCTTCTTCATCCATCTGGTTGCTCAATGTATACCTCTTCTTCCAAATCACCATTTAGGAAAGTAGACTTGACATCCATCTGATATACCTTGAAATATCTGAAGGCAGTAAAGACAAGAAATAATCTGACTACTTCAATTCTTGCCATCAGAGAAAAAGTTTCTTCAATGTCAACTCCTTCTACTTGAGAATAACCTTTACAGACTAATCTGGATTTGTTTCTTACTACTTCACCATCTTCATTTAGTTTATTCCGGAAGACCCACTTAGTCCCAATCACATTTTTGTCCTTAGGTTTGGGAATAAGATCCCAAGTGTGATTCTTCTCAATCTGCATCAATTCTTCCTCCATTGCTTTAACCCAGCTTTCATCATTGCATGCTTCACTTATTATTTTTGGTTCAATCTTTGAAATCAAACAATACTTCACTGAATCTGAGCAATTTTTCTTCTTGTTTGAACACCTTTTCTTCTATCTCCTATGATCTGATCTTCAAAATGATTCAGTCTTACATACCTGGGAGTTTTGGGATTCTCTTACACTTCTAATTCTTGGACAGGTTCATCCAAACATGTCTCTTCTTCTTGTATTTCAAGATTCTCTAGATCAGTCTGAATCTAAACTGGAGTTGGGACTTGTTCTCCTTGGTCTAAGATATCATTTTGATCATCTGCTTCATACTCATAATACCTTGAGGGACTTTCCATGCCTTCATCAACCTTCACATTTGTACTTTCTACAATCTCTTGTTATAACACCGGTATGCTTTCCTTTGAGTAGAATATCTCAAGAATATTCCTTCATCACTTCTAGCATCAAACTTGCCAAGGTCTTCATCTCTTTTGATATAGCATTTACTACCAAAGACTCTGAAATACTTCACAGTAGGAGTGATGCCAAACCAAAGTTCATAAGGGGTCTTACTAGTGTTGCCTCTAATTTGTACTTGATTAAGAGTATAGACAACAATGCTTACAACTTCTCTCCAATAGATTTGAGGAACATTTGCTTCCATCATCATGGTCCTAGATGCTTCCTAGATGGTCCAATTCTTTCTCTCCACTACTCCATTCTGCTGTGGAGTCCTTGGAGTAGATAATTGTCTCTTTATCCCATGTTTCTCACAGAATGTTATGAATTCACCGGATGTGAATTATCCACCTCTATCAGACATGAGGCATTTTATGTTTATGCTAGTTTCATTTTCTACCATAGCCTTGAATATTTTGAATTTCTCAAGTGCTTCAGATTTCTCTTTCAAGAAAGTCACCCACATCATCTAGGAGTGGTCATCCATCAGCAACATGAAATACATATCTCCTTGCAGACTCCTGGTTCTTTCCAGACCATAGAGATCAGTGTGCACCAAGTCTAACAATCTGGTTGAAGATTGTTCCTTACTTTTGAATGTGACTCTGTCCTGCTTACCCAACTGACATTCTTTGCTCAAACTGTTAGTAGGTTTCATCAGTCTTGGAAGATCTCTTACAACTTGAGTGTTGCTTATCTTGATGATATTATCAAAATTCACATGACACATTCTCCTATGCCACAACCAACTCTGATCAAATTGAACAAATAAGCAACTTTTGCTAGTACCAACCAAGTGAAAGATGTTACCTTTTGTTTGTTTACCGGATGCAATCTTAGTTCTAGAGATTTCAAATATCTTGCATTTTCCATTTTTGAATCAGAGATCATAGCCTTTGTCCACCAACTGTCCAACACTGAGAAGATTATGCTTTAGACCTTCAACATATAGAACATCACTGGTTTTGTTCTTTCCATCAAAAGAAATGGTTCCTCTACCTTTAATTCTGCCAGTAGAATTATTTCCAAACTTTACAACTCCACCTTCATATCTTTCTGATGAGTGCCAAATTACACTCATGAAATACACCTTTTTGCCTCTCTTTTTCCCTTTTTTAGTTCATCTTCCTTGTGTCTGCACTCAAATAAGTTAGCAAGATTGTTCTATTTTGTGATTAATTAAGATAGATTACTTGAGATTAGAATTTCTGATTAAGGTGACTAATGTGCGTGGGATTAATGGAAAAATGTAGAATTTCTCTCTTTTTGAATCAGTAGGTGTAGATGCCAGGAATAATGATTTTGTGCATCTCCGGAGATCGTCTTCAATGATCTCCGGAGACAATAACAAAGAACAGTGACACCTGAAGTTTTGAAGATATGGGGAATGACTCTCCAGAACTCTGCGAGAGTTTGAAATATCTCTGGAGCTGCAGGTAGGAACAACTATCTCTGGAGCTGTAGACATGAACAGCTATCTCCGGTGCCTCCTGAGAATAGGGCATGTTTCCAAGCAGAGCTACCGACCAGACACTTCACTCAAATCATCACCTGAGTGGTGAAGGGTCAACTATCAGTTAAACTGCTGAAGTTTTATCTTTTCAAAGATTTTGCATGAGTTACAAATTGAACTAATCCAATATCCTTATTTTCAGGGCTTTGATGCCCAAGTGTATTAAGACTTAAACTTAGACCTCTGAGTGGACTTCTGTTCCACTCAAGTCTACCTTTCTCGCATGGTGATTTTTCATAAGTTAGATAGTTAAGCACAAATAAGAGATGGTGTCATCTCCTAGAAAGACTGATAGATAAGTTCAGTGATATATCATCACTCATTTTTTTATATATACTCTCAGAAATAGTAATAGAACAACAATGATAAAATTATTCTAATTCTCGGAGATCTCAGTTCTATTATAGCCATATTTTCATGAATGCAGAAATGAATGAATTGGACTGAATTTAGTTTTGATCATCTTTTGTGCTAATTTTTTGCTATAGCCTTCAGCCTCAAGGGTGTGGAGCAAGGGCCCACTCTCACCACTCGGGCAGGAGGCTAGTATTACTGTTT
Source organism: Cunninghamia lanceolata (assembly GCA_027924645.1). NCBI lineage: Eukaryota > Viridiplantae > Streptophyta > Pinopsida > Cupressales > Cupressaceae > Cunninghamia > Cunninghamia lanceolata. Next base: position 13,617,481 of record BSBN01000176.1, read on the forward strand.
TATTGTTTCAGTTTTCTTTTATAAAGGTGTTTCCAATTTTAATAGATAGATGCATGTTATTGTTTCTTTGCTTTGAGTACATTTCTTGTTTTCATTCTATTTTCCAGCATTCATTACATTTATTCAACAAGCAGTTAGATTAATCTTTCTTTAAAATTAGGACTAGCAATAAATTGGTAACTATAGAATCCCTAGTTGCAGACAGTCGTGGACACAACCCTGGTTCTTTGACATCTGAAAATTAGATTAAATGATGAGGTACAACGACACCTTGTCATTTTTGGCGCCGTTGCCGGGGACTAGTTTGTGTTAATTAGGGACACTGAGTTAAAATAGTTTTTAGAATAGATCTGTATGGTTAGAGCTAGGGATCTAAAAGGAAGATATATTAAGCAGACACCCCAACAACACACCATAGGCAAAAGTAGTGAGGTGGTACAAAATCCTGTTGAAGAAGGAAACCTAGATCTTAACTTGGAACCTGCACTTCAAAACAACAATTCCTTAGATCCTCCAGACATCCCACTTACCAATTACATCTAGGAATTACAACAAGAAGTTGAGGTAGATTCTTTGGTAGAAAATAATTTCCTAGAACCTTAGGAAGAAGAACCAGTACTAAACATAGAAAATAATGATCATGGGGAAGAGGAAAATTAGGCTCCAAGAACTTTCTCTTATCCTATTGTTTTGGCTGCTGGAGATAATGCTCCTATGAAGAATATCTCACCAGCACATCTACCAAATTTTAGAGTACTTTCTTCTGAGGATTCGAATTAGTTCTTGTTTGAATTCAAAGTAGTCTGCCAAACTTATGATTATGGATCAGATAACTAGAAACTCAAATTGTTCCCTTCAACCCTGAAAGATTCTGCGATGAGATGGTTTATGGGTTTACCCCAGGGTTCTATCCGTTCTTGGGATCAAATGGAAATAGAGTTTTTAGAAAAATACCAAGATTATTGCAGATCCAGTAACAAAGATGAGGAGTTGTTCAAAATTAGGCAGGGGGAGGAAGAATCCTTAGAAGACTATGTGGAGAGGTTTAATTTTTCCTTGAGAAGGTTTGGCAATCCAGTGGATCACTCCTTGGCCAGAACCCTGTTTATAAAAGGATTGGATAAAGAATCAAAATAGGCACTGGACCTAATGGGAAAAGGGAACATTAACAAAATGGAAAAACCTGACATAGAGGAACTCTGTAGGAACTATTCCAGAACTCAAGATGGAGTAAGGTCATCCAAAACTTTTAAAGAGAAGAATGAGATAGGATAGTTGATGGAGGAAATTGCAAATCTAACAATAGACATTCTGGTCCAACTAAATACCACATTGGATGGGATTCAAGCAAAAACTAGAACAACTGATCAAAATAGACCAACTGAACCACTCTCCATCTATTGTCCTAGGTGTAGGAACAAACACCTGTTGAAAGAATGTCCCTTGGACAAATCAGAGATTTGTTAGATCTATGATAGGGAACATCCTACCAGTCAGTGTAGTCAACTTCCAGCCTTGAAAAGATTGAGTAAAAAGAATGCTGAGATAGAAGAGGAGTTGAACTATGTGGGACAAAAACAAACCAGAAATTTCTCTTATAATCAGTATCCAAACCAGTCTTCTTACAAGGGTCCTTCTAATTGGAGAAATAACCAGTGGAATCCAACTTGGCATGGCCCTCAAAATAATCCTCCTTGGGGACAGCAGGATTGGCCAAGTCAACACTGGCAAAACCAAAACTGGCAAAATTAGCCTTGGGGAAATCAACAGTGGCCACCACAGTTTGGATCACAAAATATGCAACCTCAATGGGGTCCTCAATAGGGATATCATCAACAATACCAAGGACAACCTAGACGTTTCCAACCTCAACAACAGGCTTTACTAACTGGATCCTCCAACACACAGGGTCAAACACAAAATGAACCAGTTAGTCAACCACCTTTACTAGCTTAGCCTATACCAAACCCACGGAATAAACAAGGAGCAGCTGTCTATATGACAAAGCAAGAAAATCTGGCTAGAATTAATGCTATATATTCAAATAATGTCCAGCTGCGTTCTGGGAAAGCATTCCGAAGACCTTCTCCTCCAACTATAGTTGAAATAACCAATGACGAGGAACCTAAAAATCCATCCAATCAACCCCCAGAGGAGATTACTAACGAAAAAGTGCTAGAAAAATCATCCACAGACAACTCCAGAGTTACTCCTAAAAGGCCGGCTCCAGAGAACAGTGTTGGTTTTTTCTTCTGAATCAGCATTAGGGTTTGCCACTTCTAATGCACAGGCAGATTCAGCCAACTAAATACAGGAGGTTGCGTGAGCTGCCTCCCCTTCACTTCTGGTTCTGCCGCACCAAGGGGGGTATCCCTATAACTCAAGATGTAACCTTGACTAGCTCAAAGATAGAAGGATCTAACTTGACAACAACAGGCAGAATACTCTCATGTATGGACCAAGATCTGCATGATAGATCACAAGGCTGGCAACATTCTTGGACATGATGTCTGGTTGGGTATGAGAGCATGCAGGGGGTTCCTAATCCTACTCCTACAACTAACAGGTGGAAGTATGAAATGTTTTAGTTTGAATTTTGGATGCAAAGCTGGACATGGTGTATAACACAAGAACACAGCATGATTGGTGCCTATCCAGGGCTTGGAGTCGGTAGACATACACCTGTGAATGATCAGCATGAATAGCTAAAACTGGATTTCAGGGGGATACACATGATATCTGCCTTACAGATATCTCCCAATAAAGAGTGTCAAGTTATCTCTACTTATGGCATCCCTACTGCAGTATACCCTTCCCAATGTTCAACCTGAAAACAGTTTAATCTGCCCCTTGAGCAGAAGTTAAAAGATCAGACATTCAACATAGGAATTCTATGCTCTAGAATCTAAACATTATGCAAATATCCAGATCCAGAAGAAGAATACATGCAATACTGGAGACAGAATTAACACAACACATGCTAAGATAGCATTACTCATATAAGATCAACCATGAAATCAGTGGATTCATGCCAAGTCGTACAACAGGAGATACATAAACTCACAAGTTAGACTGTACAGAGCAACCAGATCAGCTGGTTTTGGATTACAGAGCCAAAAATCCTCAACTTTCAACAAACCTTGAATGAATAACACCGTCTGCATTATATAGCAGGAGGGTGTATTCAGCATTAACTACCAGGTTGACCAAAAATCCCGCCAGATACACAGTATCAGGAAAATGGCGCTCAAACACTACCAGATTGGCGCCCAAACATGAATGCAGCAGGTAGGGGAGGAGACAGGAAGATATCTCGAGCCCTGCGCCACTGTCCGCTGATGTACACCTTCAATCGGGTACCAGATCCGCCCATACCTCTGCAACCTTCGCCATTAATGGCGCACCAACCCGCGGCCTTGGGAAAAACATCAAACAGTCAATCGCAACCATTTCCCGCCGAGATTCATCATCATGATATTTCGAATATGCAGGATATCAATATCCCACATGCACCCCGCAGCAACCTCATTAACACTTTATATACTAGGTCATGAGCATATATCATGTCGGAGCTTTGCTCCTGACGACACTAGTATAAGACTTCATCATCATCATCCTCCAGCAGCATGATATCCTGTTGCCTGAAATATCACCCTGACGTCAGCATCATATTGCAATATAACTGCATGATAATCGCCTTCATCCGCACAACCTGATCCATCGGAGGAACATCCTCCTGCTGAGCTTATACCAAAAGTCTGGCCGATGAACATCCTGATGACATCATCATCATATCCTGCTGATGTCATCATCATATCTGCCTACTGCACACCTCCTCATATCCGGATGACGTCATCATCATGTTTGCAAATATCGGGGGATCTCCACAAGATGATCTATGTTAGAAATATGACCCCCCGGACCTTGATGACGTCATCATCATATCCACATCAGGATGATATTCGGAAGACAACCGGATATTTGGAAATATCATCCTGATGCACAAATATCAGGTTGCACTGTAGCTCCACTATAAGATCGGGGCGATAGACGAATATGATGATGCTTGAAAAGATCACCCCCACTAGATAATGCACGAAGCCGGCAGGCGGATATCTCCTTGATATCAGCATCATCATGACGCTGGAACAAATATACATCCGGGTGATATTCAAAAAATGAAAACATCACCCCCTCCTTCGGAAATATCATGATGCAGATAGGCAGAGAAAAAGATATCACCCTGATATAAGGATGACGTCAGCATCATCAGGATGACAAAACAACAAACAAGAAGTGATACAACATCATCAGGATGATATTGACTAAGATCATCCTGACGTTCAAAATATGATGACCCCAGTGAATATCGGGTCACACTTAGAACTCTTCAACAACATCATCAGGATGATCATAACCAAGATCACCCGATGATAAAGAGATCACCCCGGCGAAATATCATGAAGGCAGAAAATATGATGACCCTCGCAAGCAACACGGTGATAACTGGAAATATGATGATGATGATGACGACCCTTAAGAAAAAGCAAGTCAGGTCGAACAACTTAGAGAATAACCCCTTCAGAATATCGGGGCAACATCATCATCATGTTTGGGCAAGGTGATAATTGGAAGATCACCGGATACTTGAGAAATCACCCCCGCAAGCAAATCAGGGCACACTGTAGCTCATCAGCAGGATCAGGATAAAAACCAAACATCACCCGATATTGAAATATGATGATGACGATGAGAAACCGGTCGACGGAGAACATGATGATGCTGACCACCATCAAAGGAAATATGATGATGATGACCTCCTCTTCAAAGAAAATATGATGATGAAGCTGAAAAAATGCTGAGGAGGTCCAACACTTAGAACATTTTTTGGATACTTAGGGAAAGTGCCTGCATGGAAATTGCTCAAAAACTGTCAGTCAATTCAGGCACTAACAGTGGCTCTGTCTGGGGACGTGCAGGTGCAAGACTGCAGTGAGAACCCCAGATCTCTGGGATGCAGACCAGTCCCTTATCCATTGGGCATAGAGTCATGAAGTTATCATGATCTGCATCACCAAACACAATATTTTTAAACATTATTTTGGCGGCCCCGGGCAGCCAAAAAGGAAAAACCATAATTTTTTCTTGTCAAATGCCTGATTCCAAGCTGAAAGATCCAAATCCCAACTGAAAAGATTGGCATAATCTGCCCATAATGTCATCTGCTTAAAAAGATATTCCACCAGTTTTGAAAGCTTGCCACCATCATTTTCAGCTCTGTCATTTTGGATTTCAGAAGTAGACATGTAACCATACACATAATATTCTTCAACATTAGGCAACACATGTATGTTATGTCCCTCAGACAGTACATCATACTGCTCTTGGCATTCTTTATCATTTATCTGGCTGCTGCACATTATCAGGCACTCATCCAGCTGATCCAACAATTCAAAATACTCAGAAAATATGAGACCCCTAATATCTACTGATTTTGAAAACAAAACCTGATCCACACACCCAATGTTGCACATGTCTGAATCAGGTGATGATGAACATTCATTATTCACAGTTTGCAAATCAGTATCATCATCCTCAAACAAAGGGTTAATCCTGCACCACTGAAAGTCAAGACTCACAACATCATATGCATCAGCAGGCTCATCATAAAGGGGATTAACATTCACTGCAAAGGCCTCTGCTTCTTCTTCATGACATTCCAATTCTTCTTCATTACTATCAGATCCAGAGTCATAAGAAAAACAAACCTGATCCATGCACTGGTCATGGATATCATTTTTATCAACTGATTGCCCCATATACAAGATTGCTACTGTTTCAATGCACTCTGAAGTTGAACAATATGCATCATTTTCCAGCCCTCCAATGCTTCCTGATGAAACTGATATTGATTCTTGATCCATATGATCACAACTCTGCACAACTGGATCATTTAAACATGAAGGCTCTTTGTTTAGGACTGGTATGCAAATTTTACTTGAAAAATTATTATTTTCAACTTCACTTGCTGGGCAAAAAAGGACATCCTCCTCTATGATAGAAACATCATCTACTTGGAACGATGCAAAAACTGGGACAACAGGGGTGTGAGTGCTATGACATTCATTGTCAATACCTGAATTAAATCCTTCATTAACACTGGGGGCTGCAGGACAACAAAATTTTTTAGAGAAATAACCCTTTCGTATTCCATACCTCCAATTGTTTTCAATATCTAATGCAAACTGATGTGCCTGATGCAATGTGGTAGGCTCCTTGTCTCTTAATCTGTAACTCATTTTCTTATCAAAGGCTCCCAAATAGATAACTAAGCACAGTGCATCATTAGGTCTCATGCATTCTGGAATTCTATTCAATGCCCTCATAAATCTGAGGTTAAAGGCTGGGATCAACTCATCTTCTTCAATATGGATGTACATGAAGTCACTAATGGCTGCATATTCAGAAACTCTTTCACCATACTGTACTAGAAATGCTGATTTAAAACCATGCCAAGAGCTGACAGAGTGAGCTGGAAGGTAGGAAAACCAGTCCCTTGCATCTTCATCTAGAGATTGAACAAATAATCTCATAACCACATCCTCATGGTCAATCTCAAAGTCATCTATCACATTCATGAACTACTGCAAGTGTCTCTCAGCTGATTCATCCTTTATACCCTTGAATTTGGGCAAAAAATTTCTGATTTTAGGTGGAAAGGCATTTGGGTAGCCACAAATGCCACTGAAATTTATGGGCTTATATCTGTCTATGTTAAAACTTCTTTTATTACATTGTTGGGATTGACTGTTATACATTTTTGCATTTGACCCTTCACAAGGGTGCATAGGCTGATAATACATCCTTTATGTTTTTGCAACCCTCCTCTCTACTCAGATTTTCTACAAACAATGACTTTAGGCACTGAAAATTTAGACTGTTTTTTCAAACTCTCCTAAAGTCCTGTAAATGAGTCTTTTGAACAACATTGCATGCCCTTTGAAATACGGAATAAGTTCTAATAAAAGCATGCAAGCTCTGCTTTCACCAATGTTCCCCTTTTAACCAGTGCTATCTCACCAAATAGGGAGTCTGTCAAACAATATGAAATACCTGGATATGTTGCAGAAGCTGCAAATTCTTCTCTGGCTGATTTTGTTCTTTTATCAGGTTCTTTGATGTAGAGTCGCCACCTCCTTGAAGAGGAATGAGCTTCAAACAAGCTGAAGCTGCAGATTGATTTCTTTCATTCTGGGTCATCCACCAGCAGAATCACATATATAACCCTTTTCTCTGCTGCAACAAACAGTTTCCAGGTCTAATTTTTTAATCTTGTGGACTCAAACTTTCATGGATATGACATTGATCTCCCCAGCAGAGTCGCCACTTTGTTGGTGACTCAGATGGGTCACAGATATATTACTGGAGATGATTAGATAGTACTTTTACTTCCCATTCCCCAGTAGAGTCGCCACTTTGTTGGTTTTTTCTTCTGAATCAGCATTAGGGTTTGCCACTTCTAATGCACAGGCAGATTCAGCCAACTAAATACAGGAGGTTGCGTGAGCTGCCTCCCCTTCACTTCTGGTTCTGCCGCACCAAGGGGGGTATCCCTATAACTCAAGATGTAACCTTGACTAGCTCAAAGATAGAAGGATCTAACTTGACAACAACAGGCAGAATACTCTCATGTATGGACCAAGATCTGCATGATAGATCACAAGGCTGGCAACATTCTTGGACATGATGTCTGGTTGGGTATGAGAGCATGCAGGGGGTTCCTAATCCTACTCCTACAACTAACAGGTGGAAGTATGAAATGTTTTAGTTTGAATTTTGGATGCAAAGCTGGACATGGTGTATAACACAAGAACACAGCATGATTGGTGCCTATCCAGGGCTTGGAGTCGGTAGACATACACCTGTGAATGATCAGCATGAATAGCTAAAACTGGATTTCAGGGGGATACACATGATATCTGCCTTACAGATATCTCCCAATAAAGAGTGTCAAGTTATCTCTACTTATGGCATCCCTACTGCAGTATACCCTTCCCAATGTTCAACCTAAAAATAGTTTAATCTGCCCCTTGAGCAGAAGTTAAAAGATCAGACATTCAACATAGGAATTCTATGCTCTAGAATCTAAACATTACGCAAATATCCAGATCCAGAAGAAGAATACATGCAATACTGGAGACAGAATTAACACAACACATGCTAAGATAGCATTACTCATATAAGATCAACCATGAAATTAGTGGATTCATGCCAAGTCGTATAATAGGAGATACATAAACTCACAAGTTAGACTGTACAGAGCAACCAGATCAGCTGGTTTTGGATTACAGAGCCAAAAATCCTCAACTTTCAACAAACCTTGAATGAATAACACCGTCTGCATTATATAGCAGGAGGGTGTATTCAGCATTAACTACTAGGTTGACCAAAAATCCCGCCAGATACACAGTATCAGGAAAATGGCGCTCAAACACTACCAGATTGGTGCCCAAACATGAATGCAGCAGGTAGGGGAGGAGACAGGAAGATATCTCGAGCCCTGCGCCACTGTCCGCTGATGTACACCTTCAATCGGGTACCAGATCCGCCCATACCTCTGCAACCTTCGCCATTAATGGCGCACCAACCCGCGGCCTTGGGAAAAACATCAAACAGTCAATCGCAACCATTTCCCGCTGAGATTCATCATCATGATATTTCGAATATGCAGGATATCAATATCCCACATGCACCCCGCAGCAACCTCATTAACACTTTATATACTAGGTCATGAGCATATATCATGTCGGAGCTTTGCTCCTGACGACACTAGTATAAGACTTCATCATCATCATCCTCCAGCAGCATGATATCCTGTTGCCCGAAATATCACCCTGACGTCAGCATCATATTGCAATATAACTGCATGATAATCGCCTTCATCCGCACAACCTGATCCATCGGAGGAACATCCTCCTGCTGAGCTTATACCAAAAGTCTGGCCGATGAACATCCTGATGACATCATCATCATATCCTGCTGATGTCATCATCATATCTGCCTACTGCACACCTCCTCATATCCGGATGACGTCATCATCATGTTTGCAAATATCGGGGGATCTCCACAAGATGATCTATGTTAGAAATATGACCCCCCGGACCTTGATGACGTCATCATCATATCCACATCAGGATGATATTCGGAAGACAACCGGATATTTGGAAATATCATCCTGATGCACAAATATCAGGTTGCACTGTAGCTCCACTATAAGATCGGGGCGATAGACGAATATGATGATGCTTGAAAAGATCACCCCCACTAGATAATGCACGAAGCCGGCAGGCGGATATCTCCTTGATATCAGCATCATCATGACGCTGGAACAAATATACATCCGGGTGATATTCAAAAAATGAAAACATCACCCCCTCCTTCGGAAATATCATGATGCAGATAGGCAGAGAAAAAGATATCACCCTGATATAAGGATGACGTCAGCATCATCAGGATGACAAAACAACGAACAAGAAGTGATACAACATCATCAGGATGATATTGACTAAGATCATCCTGACGTTCAAAATATGATGACCCCAGTGAATATCGGGTCACACTTAGAACTCTTCAACAACATCATCAGGATGATCATAACCAAGATCACCCGATGATAAAGATATCACCCCGGCGAAATATCATGAAGGCAGAAAATATGATGACCCTCGCAAGCAACACGGTGATAATTGGAAATATGATGATGATGATGACGACCCTTAAGAAAAAGCAAGTCAGGTCGAACAACTTAGAGAATAACCCCTTCAGAATATCGGGGCAACATCATCATCATGTTTGGGCAAGGTGATAATTGGAAGATCACCGAATACTTGAGAAATCACCCCCGCAAGCAAATCAGGGCGCACTGTAGCTCATCAGCAGGATCAGGATAAAAACCAAACATCACCCGATATTGAAATATGATGATGACGATGAGAAACCGGTCGACGGAGAACATGATGATGCTGACCACCATCAAAGGAAATATGATGATGATGACCTCCTCTTCAAAGAAAATATGATGATGAAGCTGAAAAAATGCTGAGGAGGTCCAACACTTAGAACATTTTTTGGATACTTAGGGAAAGTGCCTGCATGGAAATTGCTCAAAAACTGTCAGTCAATTCAGGCACTAACAAACAGTCCTGAACATAATTCTGATAAGAGCTCCAGAGATGCTTCGGAGATGGAAAAGCTAGCACCATACCTAGAATGACTTAAACAGAATGCTCCCTAGAGAAAGATTCTACAAAAACAAATCCAAACCAATCAGGAATTAGAGATGTACTGGAACTAAATCAGTTCATCAAATAGTATTGCATCAAAACACAAGGCAGAAAGAAAAGCTTTCCCTCCACAATATAGGTGGAAGAAAAAGCAGTGGATCTATTGATGGGAGAAATTCTCCTCCCAAAATATGGAGACCCTGGAAACCCTATCATAACTGTTTTCATCTCGGGGATAGAAATTTCAAATGTTCTGGTTGATTTAGGAGCAGCAATTAATGTGATGACAGTTCATACAATGGACAAGTTAGCTCTATCAGGTATCCAATCCACGACTACAATTCTTCAACTTGCTGATCAGTCAGTAGCTGTTCCAAAGGGAGTGATCACTAATGTACCTGTTGTGATAGATTCATGGGAATTCCCAGTGGATTTCTTAATACTAGAACCTAGAAACCAGAGAAATGCTTATCCGCTGATTTTAGGAAGACCATGGCTGGCTACTGCAGCAACATCTATTGATTGTCAAACTGGAGATATGGTCATTTCTAATGGGATAGATTTAAAAAAATATCTCTGTATCCTCCAGCTAAACCATCGGTGTATTACACAGGAAGAGTATGGGTGGATGAACCGGATAACACGGGCAACAGTGCCTCATTAGCTATGGTAACCATTAGGGAACATCTGGGAGAATTAGGAGAAGTATACTATGATACAATGGAAGACTTCACTCACATCCTAATCAATAAAGATGTGATGGAACTCGCCCAAGATCCTCAGAGAGAACTTCTTGTTTCTTCTCATTGTACCCTTGCCAACATTATTCCTTGTGGGAAAACCTTTTATAGGGACTTAGCCACCTTCCACATGTTACTCCCACATTCTTGTCCTCTCAATGCCATAACACTAATGTATGGATCTACCACATCTATGGAACAAATAACAAAACAGGTCATGATTCTGCCAGGGAAAACACTTAATATAAGTACTCAGTTAACAGCAAGTCAGGAAGAAAAACTTATCCAGCTTTTGGTCTCCCACTCAGCATCTTTTGCCTGGAAATACCAAGATATGAAAGGCATACCTCCTGAGATCTGTACCCATCATATCTACACTGAGGATATTAAACCTGTCAGGCAACCACAAAGAAGATTGAATCTTGCCTTAAAGGACATTGTCAAAACTGAAATAGAAAAATTACTCCAGGCAGGGTTCATATATCTAATCTCAGACAGTCAATGGGTCTCAAACCTTGTCATTGTGCCTAAAAAGAATGGGAAATGGAGGGTGTGTATTGATTATAGAGAACTCAACAAGGCCACAAAAAATGACTACTTTCCCTTACCATTTATTGACCAAGTTCTGGACAACCTTGCTGGGAGAAAGTATTTTTCTTTTCTTGATGGATTCAGTGGGTATAATCAAATTCAAGTAGCACCTGAAGACCAAGACAAAACCACCTTCACATGTTCTTGGGGAACCTTTGCTTACAAAGTTCTTCCCTTTGGGTTATGTAATGCCCCGGCTACATTTCAGATGCTAGTTCTAGCCATCTTTGCTGAACTAACTAATGAATGCATGGAGGTCTACATGGATGACTTTACTGTGTATGGGGATAACTTTGAGGAAGCTCTCACAAACCTTGGAAAAGTACTAAAATGCTGTGATAAAAATTGACTGTCCCTTAGCCATGAGAAATATTTTATGATGGTGGAGGAAGGAATTGTTTTGGGACACCATATTCTAGAAAAAGGGATCAGAGTGGATCAGAACAAGATAGAAGTCATCACACAGTTGCCTTCACCCAAAAGTCAGACTGATGTTAGAAGTTTTCTGGGTCATGCAGGCTACTATAAGAGGTTTATAGCAAATTTTAGCAGAATAGCTGCCCCCCTGTTTACCCTGCTTAACAAAGAAACAGAATTTCTGTGGACAGAAGATTGTCAATCAGCATTTGAAACTTTGAAGGAGAAGCTTACTGTCACACCAGTCTTAAGGGGACCTAATTGGACTTTACCATTTCACATACAAACTGATGCTTCAAATGAATCCATTGGGGCAGTTTTAGGACAAAAGGAGGAAGGAGAGAGTATGCATGCCATTTATTACATCAGCAAAAACCTTACCTCTGCAGAAAGAAATTATACAACAACTGAAAAAGAATTCTTGGCAATTATCTATGCTATAAACAAATTCAGGCATTATATCACTAGATATAAAATATTCGTGCACATTGATCATGCAGCCATCAAGTACGTAATGAATAAACCAGTAGTAGGTGCAAGGATCATCAGATGGTTATTGCTATTGCAGGAATTTGATATTACCATAGTTGATAATCCAGGAAAGTTTAATTTGGTTGCTGATTTTCTGTCAAGATTGCATACAGGAGGAGAAGATCAACCAGTGGAGGACAAATTCCCAGATGAACATCTTTTTGCCATATCCACTACTGCACCTTGGTTTGCTGACATAGCTAATCTTTTAGCTACAGGCTTGTATCCATGCCATTTTACTTCAAAACAAAGAAAATGTTTAGTTAAAGAAAGTTTATCCTACAAATGGCTGAATGGTTTACTATTTAAATGTGGTCCTGATTTCATTCTACATAGGTGCTTGAAGGCTGATGAGACTTTTGATGTGTTGAGAGCATGTCATGATGAACCATCTGGTGGCTACTACTCTTTCCACAGGACAGTCCACAAGATCCTTGGAGCTGGTTACTACTGGCCTTCTCTTCATAAAGACACAAAGAAGTATGTGTAGCACTGCGACCAGTGCCAAAGGATGGGGTAGCCCACCTTTACCCAGGAAATACTGCTACATCCTCAAGTCATGATGGAACCATTTGAGCAATGGGGTCTAGACTTTGTGGGACCAATTTCACCGCCATCATCAGGCAAGGAGTATATTGTAGTATGCATAGACTATGTTACTAAGTGGGCTGAGGTTCAAGCATTATAGTTTGCAAGAGAAGAAAAAGTTGCTGATTTCCTTTACAATAAAATTTTCTTGAGATTTGGAGCCCCAAAATCAATAGTTTCAGACAAAGGACCTTAATTTACTTCACAGGTAATCAAGGCATTCATAGATTTATACCAAGTCAAGCACATAAAATCTTCACCTTACCATCCTCAAGCAAATGGGCAGGTAGAAGTAACTAACAAAGAACTTGAGAATATCCTAACAAGGACAGTGGAACAGAAAAGATTGGGCTAATAGACTACTTGAAGCAGTTTGGGCTTACAACACCACTTGGAAGTCCACAACAAAGTTTTCACCATATGAATTAGTTTATGGGAAAAAGCCTATACTATCTATAGAATTTGAACTCTAGACACTTAAAACTGTATTGGATGTTGGGCTGCCATTGTCTACAATTCAGCATAACAAAATTCTTCAGCTCAACGAGTTGGATGAGATTCAGACAGAAGCCATTCAGCAAACAGAACTGGTTCAATACCAAAGGAAACAATGGCATGACCAACATATTAAGAGGAGGACATTTCAACAAGGAGATTGGGTTCTTCTTTATGATTCTAAATTTAAAGAATTCAAAGGGAAATTACAGACTCACTGGCTGGGTCCTTATCAAATAAAGGAAGTGTTTAAAAATGGAACTGTATTACTGCAACCAATTGATGGGAGTACAAACACATTTCTAGTAAATGGTCACCAGATAAAGCTCTACAAAATACCATATACTAAAGAAGAGTTTCTAAATGATCTGTGTTTTGATATAGGGGATACCTCCTCTGTCACGGTGTTGGATTGAATGACATTCTAAAAAAAAAAGGAGGTTGAAAACCAGCAATGGCTGCCTTCTGAAAAAAAATAAAAGAAGGTTGAAAACCAGCAATGGCTGCCTTCTAAAAAAAAAATAATAATAAAAAAAATAGAGAAAGATGGAAAACAAACAAATGACTGTCTTTCTCAACCAAGGGAGTTGAAAGCCAGTAAAATGGCGGTTCCCTTCTTCAGGACAGTTGAAATAATTAAGCTCTGGATATGATCAATTGCCAGAAATTGGGTCAATGCATCTCCGACAATTCTCAAACGGGAGCATCTCCGGTGCTTTCCAATAAGGAGCACCTCCGACGCTTTCCAATTAGGAGCACCTTCGGCGCTCTGATAATAATGCCGTCAGTTTCCATAATAAGGGAGGAGTGTCCACAAGCTAGCACTAACATCACCCATGGGCGTGGATTTTAGTGCCACTCAGTGCAATGATTGCAGGTCGCGTGCAAGTAGGAAGTGAATGTCATTTCAAGCCGCTGCTTAAATGCCACGACGCGTGCAGTTTCCAAAACGGCGCAACATTTCTCCCGTGTACATCGCCTCATCATTAAAACTGATCCAGGTAAATCTATTTTTAATTAATCATTAATTAGTAACTGTCTTGTCTTTCTATTTTGGGTGCTGCCAAGATGACACGTCCCTCTGCCGTCATTTCCTTTTTCACATCCAAGCATGCCGCCATCTGTGCCTTAATGCCACCTTACCTCCAGAGTGCCTTGTCAGTCCATTACATTTATGGCTGCCTTGGTCCCTTAACCCATCTGCATAAGCCCAGCCTGAAAATAATAGCATCCCTCATTCAAACCTCTGGAATAGACTGAAGCATAAGATAAATTAAACAACTCTCCGGAGTCTACAGAGCAATTTGAACAATACTCCGGAGCCCACAGAGATAAGAGGGACAGATAGACTGTAGATTGGGGAAGTAAAAGAATAAAACACAGAAAGTGCCATCAATTCAGCAATGGGGGTCAAGAAAAAGTCTGAGCCAGAAAATACTGTGTGTCTTCTGAAGGATGCAGCTGCAGCAAACATTTTAAGGGCTATTGGATGGTTAGATTTCCTAGACAAATTCAAAGGGTTTCAGGAGGATATTATGGATGAATTCCTTAGGAATTTAAGAGACAACCAGACCACTGTGAGAGGAAACCAAATCAGTCTCTCCTCCACAATTATCAGCCACATTTCTGGACTCCCCAAACAAGGTGAGAGGTTATACCACCTGAAAACCTTGTATACTGATTTAATTAGAAATTTTTCTATTCGTGGTGAATCTGCTATTCAATTGCATATGAATAAGAATGAGGTCAAAGAAATTTTGAGGTCCACTCTCCCAAACCCTTGGGCAACTGTTGCTATCTGGTTAATGAAGTACTTTACCTGTGATGACCAATTCTCCATAGTTTTAGGGCCCATAATGAAAATGCTGATTTTTCTCAGACATGGAAATAGGCACCCGGAATATAACATAAATATCCCCAATTTCTTATATTCTGCCATCAGGGCAACTGCAGAGAAATACTAGCAGGGTAAGGGACCCATGAAACATCATGGCCTCATCTTTCTGATAGTCAAGCACCACTTCCTATCTCAGGCCAATGGAGAAGAACTATTGCAAAACTTTCTTGAGCATAACCCTCAGGTCAGAGAACCAGAGATAACACAAACAGAAGGTGAGAGTTCTCCCTCTCACCAGGATGAGGAAACTGAGCCTACAGCCTCCTCCACAGCTATTCACAAAGGGACATCACCCTCATAGGAGGATACATCATCTGTAGCCCCTGTTCCTGACAAAAAGGGGAAAGGCAAATAAATTGCATAACCTGCACCTACACGACCTCTATACATGACTCGGTCAGTCAGGTGAAAAATGACTCTACCTGAGGAATCTTGGCCTAAGGAATTAACAGAGGAAAAGTTAGGACAGAGAATTGAGGAAATGTGGTGGGTTAAAGAACCATCCCATGATTCAGATGAGGTACCTCTGGTTAGGAAGAGGAAGCAAAGTAAAAATTCTCCAGCACCATCTGTTCATGTGGAGTCAAGTCCAGTTTCAACACCACCATGTTTTTCGGAGATAGGAAACTTACCAACTATTACTATCTCCTCAGATTCTGAGGAAGGGAGACTTGCTCCGAAGGCACCAGTCCCACCTATGCTCCAGAGAAGCAAAAGGAAGAGGTAGCTCTCACAAGCTAAGAAGGATACTACCCTGCTCGCTGAGGCACTCCTGGAATTGAGCACATATGAGGACAAAGCAAGACCTTCATCAGTGCCAGCAACAACAGAGGATCCTCAAGACAGGAACACTGCAGAAGGAGAAACATGGCACATGGATACATTGGGAGAAACAAGGCAGGTGGCCATGGATAATATTGATAATCAGCCAATAGCCACAGAAACAGAGGCAGAAACTCTATCTCATCCCTTTGACCAAGAGGATATAGAAATCTCAACAGAGCAACAATTAATGGAAGAAATTGAAAATTTAAAAAGAATGCTCTGGGGAAAGAATTTGATTATTATTGACCTCAAGAAGGTCAGAGTAGAGATGGAGATGGAGCTGAAGCAAACTATTGCAAATATCCAAATAGAGCTCCAAAACAAGGACAAAATCATCCAGGAGGAGGAGGCAGAGTTGGAAGCATAGAAATGTGAGGCAGCAAAAGTGATGGAAGAAAAGGAAAAAGAAACAGCACAAAAGGTTTCTGAGCTCACCATGGCTAGAGACAACGGCCTCATAGTAATGGCAGCACTGATTGAAAAGGTGCAAAGCCAGGATAAACAATTAACTTGGGCCAATAACAGACTGGATGACCAAGAAGAATATATTCAAGAACTGTCTGGCCCAAGGGCAACCAATGAACATGAAATTCAAACAGATGTCCAATCCCCATTGACATTCCCAAAGCCCTGTTTCATTGGGAGGAAAGGTGTAGGGAATTTGAGGCCTCCAAGCCAATGTTGCAATTACAAAGGGCAGTCACTGCCAGAGTAGAAAGAATAGCAACTTTGGAAAGTAAAATCATTCAAATGGCCTCCCTTTCCTTAGAAATTCTATCCTGCAGGCCTCCAAGTGCCAGCTATTCAATGTTCCTACAGGAAAGGGTACTGCAAAGGAAACTCTCCTTAGTCCTGTCTGACATAACTGAGGATACCAAAATAGCAGAAGGTTTCATGGCAGCTTACTCCAGGAGCAATGATGAAGACAAAAACTTTCTATGTGAATTATACTTACATGGGTTCTGCATTAATGATATAGCCTTCATGATTAATCACTTTGTGGGAGAATTCC
This sequence comes from Cunninghamia lanceolata, assembly GCA_027924645.1. Lineage (NCBI taxonomy): Eukaryota > Viridiplantae > Streptophyta > Pinopsida > Cupressales > Cupressaceae > Cunninghamia > Cunninghamia lanceolata. The sequence continues at coordinate 13,634,860 of BSBN01000176.1, forward strand.
AGCTTAAGGCATTCATGTCTCTCATGAGAAACCACCAGATCTGGAATGAAAGGATGGAAGATCATCTTCAAAAGGATTCAAAAATAGATCTCCTCATCAAAAAAGAATGTCCCAATCCTTTTGCTTTTCAGACCCAATTCAGGTCCCTTATCTATCATCCTGCAAGTGCAACTAGCATATTGCCATTATACCTGAAAAGTTTGCAGGAATGCTCCATTGACTTTGGTCTTTTTATGATTAATTCAACAAATCCTATACTTGCTGTAGCAAAGAGGAGATAGAATATTTTGACCCCAGAGCAAAAGCTTAGAGAGGTGGTCACCCCTACAAACCTGAGACTATTCATGAGAAAGGCAAAGATGATATCCAAACTGATGGATAAACATAAATAGGAATGGATAGGTGGATAGTTCAGACCTCCTCTGATAATTGAACCACTCCCTGTATGGACAAAACAACTGGAAGATGAAAAATTGCAAGACTGGATGAAGCAAGTTGACAAGTACAGAGGAAATGGTAACACCAACAAAACCACTTGGACAACCTATCTCCAGGAGTATAGCCTGACTGACAGATTGCTTCGCCAAAATAAATCCAGGATGTGAAAAGTAGGAGGACCTGCCAAACCTTAGGTATGGGGGGGATGATGAGTACCAAATTGCACTCATGAAATACACCTTTTTGCCTCTCTTTTTCCCTTTTTCAGTTCATCTTCTTTGTGTCTGCACTCAAATAAGTTAGCAAGATTCTTCTATTTTGTGATTAATTAAGATAGATTACTTGAAATTAGAATTTCTGATTAAGGTGACTAATGTGCATGGGATTAATGGAAAAATGTAGAATTTCTCTCTCTTTTTGAATCAGCAGGTGTAAATGCCAGGAACAGTGATTTTGTGCATCTCCGGAGATTGTCTTCAATGATCTCTGGAGACAATAACAAAGAACAGTGACACCTGAAGTTTTGAAGATATGGGGAATGACTCTCCAGAACTCTGCGAGAGTCTGGAATATCTCCGGAGCTGCAGGCAGGAACAGCTATCTCCGGAGCTGCAGACAGGAATAGCTATCTCCGGCGCCTCCTGAGAACAGGGCATGTTTCCAAGCAGAGCTGCCGACTAGACACTTCAGCAGTGATCCTAATACTCCCTCACTTCACTCAAATCATCACCTGAGTGGTGAAGGGTCAACTATCAGTTAAACTACTAAAGTTTTACCTTTTCAAAGATTTTGCATGAGTTACGAATTAAACTAATCCAATATCCTTATTTTTAGGGCTTTGATGCCCAAGTGTATTAAGACTTAAACTTAGACCTCTGAGTGGACTTCTGTTCCACTCAAGTCTACCTTTCTTGCATGGTGATTTTTCATAAGTTAGACAGTTAAGTACAAATAAGAGATGGTGTCATCTTCTAGAAAGACTGATAGATAAGTTCAGTGATATATCATCACTCATTTTTTTATATATACTCTCAGAAATAGTAATAGAACAACAATGATAAAATTATTCTAATTCTCAGAGATCTTAGTTCTGTTATAGCCATATTTTCATGAATGCAGAAATGAATGAATTGGACTGAATTTAGTTTTGATCATCTTTTGTGCTGATTTCCTGCTATAGCCTTCAGCCTCAAGGGTGTGGAGCAAGGGCCCACTCTCACCACTCGGGCAAGAGGCTAGTATTACTATTTTATTGTTTTAGTTTTCTTTTATAAAGGTGTTTCCTATTTTAATAGATAGATGCATGTTATTGTTTCTTTGCTTTGAGTACATTTCCTATTTTCATTCTATTTTCCAGCATTCATTACATTTATTCAACAAGCAGTTAGATTAATCTTTCTTTTAAAATTAGGACTAGCAATAAACTGGTAACTATAGAATCCCTAGTTGTAGACAGGTGTGGACACAGCCTTGGTTCTTTGACATCTGAAAAATAGATTAAATGATGAGGTACAACGACACCTTGTCACTTTCCAAGCTTAAGAACTTACTCTTGTCACTAGTCATATGGTGAGAGCATCCACTGTCAATAACCCATTCATCCTTTTCTTCAACCTGAGCAGCCAAAGCACTTTCTATCATCTTATGATTGGTAGATTTAATAGGCATTATATCTTCTTCTTTGATGGCAATAAACACCCAGTCACTTCTAGGTTTGTTTCCTATCTCAGATTCATCATCTGTTACTCCTTCATCATCATCTTTTTGAACATAGTAACACTTCTTTTGAAACCTTGATCTATTAGGGTTTGACCTTCAAAATGTTTCCGGACATCTTGAGGCAAAATGACCAATCTTATTGCAGGCAAAACATTTGAAAGGTAATTTTCCTTCATACTTACTGGATCCTCTTGGCTGTCTCTTTGCAATAAGGGCTTTGAGTTGTTCAGCTTCTAACTCATCTTCTTCTAGATCTTTCCTTGCTTTATCATACCATGATGATTTCTTTGAGGAAATTTCTCCTGGATCATATCTTTGTTTGCCTTTTGTAGAGGCACTAGATTTGAATGTAGATTCAGTCTTGGGAAGTGCATCACCAAACTTAGCTAACTCAAATGCAGATATCTTACCAACCAATTGATCCCTTGTAATAGTTGTTAAAGATCTGATTTCCTCAATAGCAGCAGCTTTGTGTTTGTAAGTAGGAGGTAAAGATCTGAGAACTTTGGCAACAATCTCATACAAGCTCATTTACTTTTGACATAAGTAAAGTGATATTCTCATCTTCACTCATCTTCAAGTTTTCAAACTTTCCATTCAGACTTTGTATCTTGGTACACTTAACATATTTGTCTCCTTCATATAGATTTTGCAATTTTATCCAAATTTCATAAGCAGTCTTCAATCCCATAACATTTGTCAGCTCTGAATCAGTCAAGGCACTTAGTAGGGCTTCTTTAGCTCCAAGATTATTCTCTGTATCTCTAACTTCATCTATAGTTGTTGGACCGTTCTTTGGGGGAACATATTTAGTAGTAGTTATGTTCCAATACTGATCTCCCATGCATTGTAAGTGACATTCCATGCAGCTCTTCCAAAGAGTGTAGTTTGTTCCATCAAACCTTGGGCTATCCTTCTTGCAGGTCAACATCCTGGATCTCCTCAAGTAGTTAAGCTTCTTCTAGAGGAACTTAGCTTTGATACCTGTTGGATTTTTCCCAAACTGGATACTTCCTAATTATCCCTACAAGGTAGCCATCATTGATCAATAGGATTTCCAGGCCAGGGGCCAACAGTACAGGAGATAGACTCTATAAATATCTCCTCTTCTTCTTTAGGCTCTGCAGAACTTAGGGGGGTATTCTCTATTCAACATCTATAACATATGCTTATGAACATTACTGAGATGTTGATACAAAGTAGATAAATCCTCTCTTATGCAGACCAAAATTGTGAAATAAGTGCAAAGGGGCTAGCTTTGGGCTTATGTTCAGTTGTGAGACAGAGGATTTTTGTCCTAAAACTATTTCTAATATCCTAAAGGTTTGTATTTGAAGTTTTGGATTTGTATTTGTACTTGGATGCAAGACTAAGACTTTGGGTTGTAACCTCAATACAAGACCAGACTAGTGCCTTTCCAGGGCTTAGAGTCAATAGATATATATGTGAATGTTTACCATAGACTTAAAACAATAATTAGATTTTAAGGGGGTTTTGTAATGTCTGCCTTACAGACACTACCCAAGACTAAGTATTCATTTATTTCTACTTACAAACATCCTCACTACAATATATTCTTCCCAACACTTAACCCAAAACATTTAATCTACTCCTTGAGTAGAAGTAAAAGATCAAGCATTCAACATAGCAAACCCATATCCTAGAATCTCAAACACCCCTTAGCTGTTTAGATTCAGAAGAAGAACACATTCAACTTGGAGACAAATAACAGAATACATGCAATGAAGCATTACTCATTTAAATCAACATGAAATTGATGAATTCTATGCATAAAACATTCAACATACAACTCATAAACTCACAAAGCAACACAACAGAGCCACTAGCGAAGTTGTATCTTATTACAGCCCCAAAATTTGTCCAATTTTCAACAACCTAAAATGAGTGACACAGATTGTATTTTATAGCAAGACTGTGTACTCAGCAATAATTACATGGCAATTCAAAAATTCTGCCAGATACATTGCACCAAGAATGGTGCCCAAAATAATCAATGCAACAGGGAGAAGAAAGAGGGAAAATAGGTGAAATCAGGGAATGTGCAGCCGTTTGGAGATTTTCCTTACAAATCTGGTAGGTTGCTATCAATCATCAACTCATACCACTGTGATTTCACCATTAATGGCCAACCTACCAATGATCTTCTGAAATGTAGCAGCTACGTGCTTTTAAAAATTTCCTGCCTAAAAACAACTACAGATACAAAGCAAATCCATTGCTGAAACTTTGAAACTAAGCCATCGATCTCCCTTTCTATTGTCAAAATCCACGGCATTAAAACACACTGAAAAAGTCACCCACCAATTAGAACGTGCCACGTAGGCACCCCATGCTTCCATCGCTGACTTTTCCGCCATCTATTTTGCCCTTTTCACCTTGTATATGCAAAGAACATGCATATACAAACAACTACCTGCATACAAAGTGCGGACCCCAAATACTTATAAAATAATGTTAGAAAATCAATTGGGTCCAGGTTGTATGTTAACCTTTGCATCTTCCCTTTGTATATTGCAATATACAACCCACGGATTTCAAATTTTATGAAACAGATTGGAGCAATTTTTAAATCTGGGCCTTGTATCTCATTCTTTTGTATATCGGCATATACAAACGCCACATACATACAAGCCGCGAATGTCAGGGCTGAATTTGCCAAATTTGACTATTAAATAGGTTCGGTTCACATATCATTCCCTTGTATGTTCGCCTTGTATATCGCATATGCAAATGCAAACATACAAGCAAAAACATACATTCATCTGGGCTCCTGCCTTTATCAAGTATATTGCATACCTTTTTGGGTTTGGCCAATGCATCTCGGGAATGTATATCACACTTGCACATTTTGATAGACATTCTGCTTTGTATGCCAAACACATACAAACCTCTTTGTATTCTAGTGGGCCCCACCCATTGTATCACTTTCCTTTGCATGTGCATCGGCCGTTGGGGAGACTACTGCATGGATCGCCGATGTACATTGTTTTTCCAATGATACTTTCCACTGTAGCGAATGTATGTCGGCCCTTTGCATATTTTGCATTGTATAAACCCGATGTACATTCGGCCTTGTACAACTTCCTTGTATGCATCCAATGTATCTTTCACTTGCATGTTTCCCTTTGTATCTAGCCATTGCATGTCTAAACATACAACACAAATATACAATGCAACCCTCACATACAAGCAGGGAATATTCCTAGAATCTGCGATAGATTCCTAATTGCATATACAAACCCGATATGCATTTAAAATGCATACAATCACATTTTTTCATTTTTTGAAATTTGATTGACATTTTTGGCCCGCCAATGTACATTTTGACTTGTACATACAAAGACACACATTAGATAGATTTCACTGCTACATAGAGTGATTTTAAACTTAGCATTTTTTCTTAAACACGACAGAATAAAGCAGTAAAGCAATGCATAGGGGCCAGTCAACAAATGAGCGCAAAGGCATGAAAATGTAACTTAAGCAACCAGGAACCTGCTACAAGAGGTCAACAACAAAATAGAAGATACAACACAAAAGCCTAAGGAAAAATAAAATCTAAGGCATCAAGGGTTTGAAAGAATGAAAATATAAGCTTTACAAACTCGATTCAGAACCCTAACCCTAGGTGGGCATCACCATTGTCTCTGATTGGGGACGTGCAGGCGAAAGACTACAGCAAGAAACAGACCACTCCGGGGCAGACCAAGCAAAATACAAAACCCAAAAAATGACCGACTATACAAGGCACGTACAAACTATTTATACCTAATCTACAATGTGCACACAAGATATTCACTTATGAAAAGTAAGGCTTTAGGAACTGACCGTGCACAGGCAATTCTAGTAGTTCACCAGTTAGGGCCTGGAGAAAGTAGGAATCTTCTCCATGAGTATTGCTGATTTGATATGTGCCCATCCATAAGGGCTCAAATTTACCATGTTTGCCCTTATCCTGGTTTTTTGCATTCTAAACAAGGACCAAATCACCTATCTGAAACTTCCTTTTTGTAGCCCTTTTATCGAACAAATATTTTACCTTTTGCTGTCTCTTGATGTTTGTCTTTTGTGCTTCTCTCCTGATTTCATCCAGTGCAACCAGTTGATTTATCCTTTCATTCATTAAGTCCTCAATCTCTTCATTATCTTCCTGTATGAATTTATAAACTGGTAGGAGATTATTCACAGGTAATTTAGCTGCTGCACCATATACCAACTCAAAAGGTGATCTGCCAATTGCTTTCTTCACTGTTACCCTGTCAGCCCATAGTGCCATCTTTAGCTTTGAGTCCCATGCTCTTTTGTTCTTGTTTACCATCCTTTTGTGATTTTCATGAGGCTTTTGTTACTTGATTCAGCCTGACCATTTCCCTGTGGATGATATGGTGATGCATATGACAAATTAATCCCATATTTGTTGCAAAAATCAACAAATTCACCAGATCTGAAACACATGGCATTGTCTATGACCACTTTGACCAACACTCCAAATCTGATAATAATGTGTTCTAGAATGAAATCCATCACCACCTTGCTTGTAGCTTTCTTAGTTGGAATGGGTTCAATCCATTTGGTAAAATAGTCAGTAGCAACCAAAATCCAACTATGTCCTCCACTAGATTTTTCTAAAATTTCCCCTATAAAATCAATTCCCCACTGCTGAAATGGAGCTTCTACAGTTACAGTTCTAAGGGGTAATGCACCTTCATACCTGAGTTTTCCTGAAAACCTTTGGCGGGAATCACATTTTCTTACCAACTTTTGTGCATATGAGAAAAGGGTTGGCTACCAATAGCCTACTCTAAGAATTTTGTGAGCTGTGGTTTTGGCAGTGTAGTGTCCACCACACATTCCTTTGTGCATGTCATTTAAAATACTAGTAGCTTTATTTTCATCCACACATCTAAGTAGGACACCATCAAGATTCTTCCAATACAATTCTCCTTGAACAATTATGTATTTGATTGTATGTAGCTTCAAGGTCCTTTTCTAACTATCACTGAGATGGGAAGGACAATTCAAATTCTACAAATAATATATAATATCCTTGTACCATTCAGATTCTAACATATTAACAATTTCATTTTAAACTACATTCACTTGGCATGCTTCCAGATTTGACTGTGTCATCATCTTAGCCAAACCTTGTCCTCTTACCAATTTTGTAATTTGTATCCCAATGTTGAACTCTTGTAATTTGTTTATCCATCTGTATCTCCTTCCTGTCACTTCCTGCTGAGTGAAAATATCTTTAACTGCTGCATGGGGCACATATGCAACTATCTGAGAACCTACTAAATATGTCCTGAAGCTTTTGACTGCTTTAACCAATGCATATGCTTGTTTTTCCATGATATCATACTTCAATTTAGCTGTCTGCAATGACATGCTAAAGAAAGCAATAGGTTGCTCAAAACCCTCTTCATTTTTCTATAATAAACATGCAGCAATAGTATGAAAAGAAGCAAATGAGAATAGCTGGAGTGGCTTAGAAAAATTAGGAGATTTCAACATAGGAGCCATCTTTATAGCTTCTTTGATGTTCTAAAATGATTTAATTGCTTCACTCTCCCATTTGATAGTCTCACCCTTCTTCAACATTTTAGAAATATCCTTTGTAATCTCTGCGAAGTTGGGGATGAATCTTCTAACAAAATTAATCTGTCCAAAGAAGGACTGAATTCCTTTCACTGTTTTGGGAATTTGAATGTTGTTAATTGCAACAACTCTTTCAAGATCAATCCTAACTCCATCCTTGGAAACAATGTGTCCCAATAGTTTTCCTTCTACTACCCCAAAAGCACATTTCTTTGGGTTAAGTGAAATGCCATACTCCAGTGCTCTAATAAAAATTTGTTCTAGATGCATGCAATGTTGCTCTTCCTTTTTTGAATAGGCAGTTAGATCATCCTGATATACAACCAAGATTGAGTCAATCAATCCTGCAAAAGCAACATCCATAGCCCTTTAAAATGTAGCACCTGCATTTGTTAGTCCAAATGGCATCCTCACATATACATAAGTTCCCCATGGAGTGGTGAAGGCAATTTTGTACTGTTTAGATTCTTTTACCTTCACTTGATTGTACCCTAAAAATCCATCCATCGTGGATAAAAGCTCACAGCCAGTTACCTTTTGCAACATACCCTCCATGTTAGGTAGTGGATAATTATCCTTCAAAGACGATACATTCAAGTTTCTAAAGTCCACACAAAGTCTTATATCACCATTCTTTTTTCTAATTGGGACAAGATTGGACACCCAAGTTGAGTGTCTGATAGGCACAATTATTCCAGCCTCCCTAAGCTTCATAAGTTCTTCTTGCATTTTTGGAGCCAGAGTTGGGTTAATAGGTCTTTGTTTCTGTCTAAATGGCTTAGCTCTAGGCTTTAAAGGGATCTCATGCTAGAATAGGTCTTCTTTATAAGATTTTAGGTCCTCATATGACTAGGCAAAGACATGCTTATATTTCTTTAATAAGGCAATCAGCATACTTCTGATGTGTGGCTTGAGCTGTTTGCCAATATATACCCTTTTGGGGGCCTGGTGTGTCCCCAAGTTTATCTCCTCCAAGTCATCCTTGTTTGTAGGAGATGCCTTTGTAATAAATTGGTCTCTATTGTCAAATGCTCTTTCTAGAGCAACCAACCCTCTAGGGATTTCATTTGTTTTAAGATGAATTACTTCTTTCCCCATAAGAGTTTCTTTTCCATTCACAACTTTTACAAAATTCTAAAAATCCATTTCCTGGTTCTCATATTCATCTATGCAGTGTAGGAATCTCAACAAATCTCTATCATCATCAAACACCTACCAACTGCATACATTATCTGGTACTGCAGGTCTAGTTTTAACTTCAACATTTGTAACATCAGACAGGGTTATATCATCTGGCCTTATGGCCACATTAGCCAAAAAATATGCCATGACATTATTTGATCTTTCTATCCAATTTATTGAAAATGCATCAAACAATTCAATTGTATCCCACACAACATGCTTATACTATTTTAACCTTTTATTTTTTGAAGCATACTTATCTCTCACCTGGGAAACAATTAACTCTAAATCTCCAAACACTCTTAGCATCTTAATCCCATGCTTCAAGGCGACATTCAATCCTAGTAACAGAGCTTCATATTCTGCAATATTATTTGTGCAGGCAAACTTTAACAGGAAATGAAATTTTAGGAGCTTACCTGCTGGAGACAAAAATACAACTCTAGTACTAGAACCCTCCTTTGAACAAGCTCCATCAAAATACATAGTCCAGAGACCCTGTTGGTCAAGCTCTTGAATGCAAATATCTCTCCCTTTACCTCCTTGATCATCTGAGACAACTCTAAAATTTTCACAGTCAGTGTCCACAAAATAGACATGCTCATCTGGATCTTGATCTTCAACTGTCTCTAGTGAACTTTCTTCTCTGACCAGTTTGACATCTTTACCATTCATTAGAATCATGGCATATGATAGATCTAATTGCATACTTCCTCTAATCAACGCTGCCCATCTTCTTAACAACAACATACCATAGTGTGGCTTTATGTCAACCACTGTTATGTTCATTCTGTATGTTATTTCTAGATATGCTGCTAACCTAAAATCCACATCCTTCATGATTCCAATAACTGGTACCTCCCTAGCATCCATTGCATAGCATTTTCCACATGCCTTATCTATCTTCAATCCAGCTTGTTGCATGATAGCTAGAGGCATAATATTTGTTGATGCTCCTGAGTCAAGCATACAATTCCTGATTGTTTTTCCATTAATAACAAGGGAGACATAAAATGGCTCAACCTGTGATGGACATTTTGTCATTGTCACCCCCAGATAAACTTCAGGAACCTCATCCTCTTCAATACACAAGGCCTGTTTCTTACCTTGAACCTCAACATTTTGCTCGGCTTGATTAACTACTCCTGAGATTAGGGACAATGCCTTATTTATGAATTCTTCAATTTTCATCATCTCCATCAATGGAACAGAGATCTTTACCTGGGATAAAACCTGAGTTATGTCAAAGGGAGCATAATTTTGTATAACAGTTGTAGCCTAAGCCGTGGTTTTACTCTTATCCTGAGCTGATCCAGCTTTAATCTTAGCGGCCTTCTGATTGTTATCCAGGACCTGAGAATCCTCATTTTGATCCTCACTTTGGGGAATTTTATTTTTTGGTCCTTGAGAATCATGACCTGGTTTTTTCTTAGAGTTCTTCTTATTACTATTCCATTGCATCTTTTGTGGTCCAACCACTTTATGATTATGAACTGGTTGATTCACAAAGGTCCTTTCTGGTTGACGTGGATCACCTACCTAAACTTTACCTCTAAGATTATAATTGCTCTTGACCTGAGCCACTGCTACAGCTGTGAGAGCTCTAATTTCTTCATTAGAAGGTTTCCTCAAGTTATTCAGAAAAATGTGTGAGTCCTGAGCATACGCATAATTATCTTCATCATCTTCATCACAAGAAACCTGCTGGCAGACCTGAGTTCCATAATTTGTGCTTTCATCAGCATCACAAGAAGAGTATTCCCCATTCGTGAACAACATATTGACATTATCATCCTCCATACAATGCAGCTTATTACATTCATCACAGGCAACAACATTATTATATAAAGATTGAGCAATCATACACTGTGAGTGAGGCATTTGACATATTATGCACCATGGGGTGTCATCAACAATATTAACAGCCTTCTTCAAAGGATTAGGAGTCTCCTTAACATTTTGAACTCTTTGATTGGTGTTGCTGTTATGTGGGAGAATGGGTTTACCATTATGCCAATTAGTGTTATATGGCATATCATTCAATGATGGTCTCTTTTCTTGTCTTTGGTAAACCTGCCTTTCTGGACCTATTCCCTTTTCATTTTTAGCAAGTCTATAACTTAAGTCCTTAACAACAGTTGTCAATTTATCTAATTTATCCTTAGAAGTAGATGCATTACCTTGTGTACCTTGAGACTTATTATTTGGATTTTGCAAAATTTTTACATCATCCCTTCTATTTGTCTTACCAGAGGCTTTCCTATTTTTTTAATGTTGGTTGCAATTCTAAAAGCATCCCTGAGACTAGCAGGACCCTTATCTCTTAATCCATAAGTTGTTTTGGCATCAAAAGCATTTATGTATAATAACATGCACATTGGCTCATTAGGTCTCATGTGAGGTGGTAATTTGTTCAACACTTTAGTGAATCTAGCATTAAAATCTGCAATCTGTTCATTTGACCCCTTAGTAATACTAGTAAATTCATTTACAAAAAATCTTGGGTTAGTCTTGTCACCATATTGTTCTTTGAAGATCCTTCTAAAGTCTTCCCATGATGAGATACTCCGGTCAGGCAGACCCTTATACCATTCTCTAGCTTCATCAACTAACGATTGCATAAACAATTTCATAAAAATATCTTCATGCTCAACCTCAAAGTTGTCCATGACATTCTGAAAGGCCTTTAAATGATCTTCCCCTGAAACAATATTATTTCCTGAAAACCTTGGTATCTGAGGTCTTACATGTTTGTCAATGGGGTTAGGGTAACCAGGAATACTATCAAAAACAAGTTGCCTGAATCTATCCAACTACATAGGCTACCTACCAAACTGATTAGCATTTGCATTCCTATTAGCATTCTGATTTCTTACATTGTTCATTGGTACCCTAACATTATTTGCATTTTGTCTTTGATCATTCTGTTGACATTGGACTTCGTTTCTTTGCTGGTTTCTCAGCACATTTGCATTGTCAAGGGTGGGAACTAAATCATGTTGAGCAATTTTCAAAGCCTGCACCTTTTGTCTCATATCACCTTTGATCTTCAAGGCTTGCAAATACTCCAATTTAACCCTCAGGCTCTTGATCTCTTCGTCTAATTGTTCATCTTTGGGCATAGAAGAGGATGGCCCCATTCCATTTTGGTCATCATCATCATCCCTTAGGGACTCAGTTTCTTCAAATATGTCTGAGGGATCTAAGAAAGGACATTCCTGAAACACCTCTGATCTTATTCTCAATCTATCACCTTGTTGTCTTTCATATACATCTTGAATATCAGCCTCTGCATTTGAAAAATAAGATGCCCGCTGCTCTGAAGATCCTGGATTATTTTAGGTATTATCATGGTTTCTGGGGCTGGGAGAACCATCTTGACCTGCTTGAATGGTCCCTTTTCTCCTATACATAATTTTTCTAGGTAATTCTTCAAACAAAGGATTACGCAGGGATCTTCTCCCTTGCATACAAATTTTACTTTACCGGTTGCGAGATTTTGTTCAGAGTTGCCACCTACAATTAGGAATTATTTTCTTTTAAAACCATGGTTCTTACACAAAGCAGTCCCCAGTGGAGTCACCAAATCTGTTAAATTTTTCCCAAACTAGATACTTCCTGGTTATCCCTACAAGGTAGCCATCATTGATCAATAGGATTTCCGGGCTAGGGGCCAACAGTACAAGAGATAGACTCTATAAATATCTCCTCTTCTTCTTTAGGCTCTACAAAACCAAGGGGGTATTCCCTATTCAACATCTATAACATATGCCTATGAACATTACTGGGATGTTGATACAAATCAGATAAATCCTCTCTTATGTAGACCAAAACTGTGAAATAAGTGCAAAGGGGCTAGCTTTGGGCCTATGTTTAGTTGTGAGATAGAGGATTTTTGTCCTAAAACTATTTCTAATATCCTAAAGGTTTGTATTTGAAGTTTTAGATTTGTATTTGTACTTGGATGCAAGACTAGGACTTTGGGTTGTAACCTCAATACAAGACTAGACTGGTGCCTGTTGACTTTTTCCCAGACTGGATGCTTATTCCCAGATATCCCTACAAGGTAGCCATCAGTGATCAACAGGAGCTCTGGGCCAGGGGGTCAACAGTATAGGAGATAGACTCTATATTTTATCTCCTCTTCTTCTTCAGGCTCTGCAAGACCTAGGGGGGTATTCCCTACTCAACATCCATGAGGATATGCATGCAAGGCTGGGATGTTGACAGAAAGCAGATAGTCCTCCTGTAAGTAGACCAAAACTGAAAGATAAGGGCAAAGGGGCTAGCTTTGGGCCTATTTGCAGTTGTAAACAGAGGACTGAGGATCCTAAACTAATTCTAATGTCCTAATGTTGGTTTTAGATTTTGCTTTGGAGTTTAAGTGTGGATGCAAAGCTGGATATGGTTATAACACAAAACAAAGCATGATTGGTGCCTATCCAGGGCCTGGAGTCAATAGACATACACCTGTGAATGATCAGCATAAACAACTAAAACTGGATTTCAAGGGGATATATGTGATACCTGCCTTACAGGCATCTCCCAATACAAAGTGTTAGGTTATCTCTACTTATGGTATCCCTACTGCAGTATATCCCTCCCAATGTTCAACCTAAAAACAGTTTAATCTACCCCTTGAGTAGAAGTTAAAAGATCAGACAGTCAACATAGGAATTCTATGCTCTAGAATCTAAACATTACTAAACATCTAGATTCAGAAGAAGAATACATGCAATACTGGAGACAGAATTAACACAACACATGCCAAACAACATTTCTCATATAAGTTTAATCATGAAATCAGTGGGTTCATGCCAAAAACAAACAACAGGAAATACATAAACTCACAGGTAAGCTGTACAGAGCAACCAGATCAGCTTGTCATGCATTACAGAGCCAAAATCATCAACTTTCAACAACCACAAATGAACAACACAACCTGCTTATAACAGCCAGGTAGGTGCTCATCAATTAATTACAATGTTGACCAAAATTTCGCCAGATACATAGTATCATGAAAATGGCGCTCAAACACAACCAGATTGGCGCCCAAACTTGAATGCAGCAGGTAGGGGAGGAGACAGGAAGATTTCTCGAGCCCTGCGCTCCTGCCCGCTGATTGACACCTCCAGTCGGGTACAAGATCGACCCACGCCATCGCCCATACCTCTGCAACCTTCGCCATTAATGGCGCACCAACCCGCGGCCTCGGGAAGAACATCATACAGACTATCGCAAGCATTTCCCGCCGAGATTCATCATCATGATATTTGAAAATGCAGGATAACAATATCCCACATGCACCCCGCGATGACCTCAATAACACTTTATATACTAGGTCATGAGCATATATCATGTCGGTGCTTTTGCTCCTGACGACATTAGTATATAACCTCATCATCATCATCTTCCAGCAGCATGATATCCTGTTGTTCGAAAAATCACCCTGACGTCATCATGATATTTGAAATATAACCTTCATGATAATCGGCACAACCTGATCCTTCGGAGGAACATCCTCCTGCTGAGCTTATAACAAAAGTCTGGCCGATGAACATCCTGATGACATCATCATCATATCCTGCTGACGTCATCATCATATCCGCCTACTGCGCGCCTCCTCACATCCGGATAACGTCATCATCATGTTTACAAATATCAGGAGGTCTCTTCAAGATGATCAGTGTTAGAAATATGACCCCCGCGGACCTTGATGACGTCATCATCATATTAACATCATCATGATATTCGGAAGACAACCGGATATTTGGAAATATCCTCCTGATGTTCAAATATCAGGTTGCACTGTAGCTCCTTTATGAGATCGGGGCGAAAACTGAATATGATGATGCTGCTTGAAAAGATCACCCTCAATAGATAACACGCGAAACCAGCAGGCGGATATCTCCTTGATATCAACATCATCATGATGTTCGAACAAACATATATCGGGGTGATATGAAAATATCACCCCCTCCTTCGCGAATATCATGATGCAGATAGGCAGAAAGAAAAATATCACCCTGATATACGGATGACGTCAGCATCATCAGGATGAGAAACAAAGAACAAGAAGTGATACAACATCATCAGGATGATATTGACTAAGATCATCCTGACGTTCCAAAATATGATGACCCTAGTGAATATCGGGTCGCAATTACAACTCTTCAACAACATCATCAGGATGATGTTAACCAAGATCACCCGATGATAAAAATATCACCCCGGCGAAATATCATGAAGGCAGAAAATATGATGACCTCCGCAAGCAGCAGGATGATAACTGGAAATATGATGATGATGAACACGACCCTTAGGAAAAAATAAGTTAGGTCGAGCAATTCAAAGAATAAGCAACATCATCATCATGCTCGCGCAAGGTGATAAATGGAAGATCACCGGAGACTTTGAAACATCACCCTCGCAAGCAGATCAGGGCGCACTGTAGCTCGGCAGCATCATCATGATAAAAACCAAACATCACCCGACAGTTGAAATATGATGACGACGTTGAAAAACAAGTCGACGAGGAACATGATGATGCAGATCATTATCGAAGACAAGATGATGATGATGACCTCCTTCTCAGGAAAACATGATGCTGCAATTGAAAAATGCTGAGGAGGTCCAACACTTAGAAAAAATGGGCAAGAAGATAAAGGCTTCAAATGAAGAAACCTCCTGATCATGACAAATCAGCCCCTGGTCAAAATGAGTGTCAACAGTGGCTCCGAATGGGGACGTGCAGGTGAAAACCTGCAGCGAGAACCAGATCTCCGGGCAGACCTGACAAAAAAGCCAAAAAACGCGAGTTGTACAAGGCATTTACACTACATACATATTTTACAAATGTGCACAGCAACCAGTCATTATGCAAAATAGAACTTAAGGAATTGGCCATGCACAGGCAATTCCAGAATTTCACCATCTAGGGCCTGGAGGAAATAAGAATCCTCCCCATGAGTATTGCAAACCTGATATGGGCCCATCCATAAGGGTTGAAACTTACCATGTTTACCCTTTTCCTGATCTTTAGCATTCCAAATAAGCACCAGATCATTTACTTGAAACTTCCTTTTTGTAGCTCTCCTGTCAAACTGATATTTCACATCCTGTTGTCTTTTGAGATTGATCTGGTGGGCTCTCCTCCTGTCTTCATCCAATGCAACCAGCTGATTCACCCTTTCTGTCATGGGATCTTCAATGTCCTCATCATTTTCCTGGATGAACCTGTAAATTGGTAGGAGATTGTTTATGGGCAGTCTAGCTGATGCACCATATACTAGCTCAAAAGGTGACTTCCCAATAGCCCTTTTCACAGTCACTCTGTCAGCCCATACTGCTAAATTCAACTTTGAGTCCCAAGCTCTCTTGTTCTTGTCCAGTATCCTCTTGACAATTTTCATGATGCTCCTATTGCTTGATTCTGCTTGACCATTTCCTTGTGGGTGATATGGTGATGTATATGACAGGCTTATCCCATACCTGTTGCAAAAATCAACAAACTCACCTGATCTGAAGCACATAGCATTATCAGTGATTATTTTAGATGGTACTCCAAACCTGATGATGATGTTCCCTAGTATGAAGTCTGTCACCACCTTACTTGTAGCTCTTTTAGTTGGAATGGCCTCAATCCATTTGGTAAAGTAGTCAGTTGCCACCAAAATCCAACTGTGTCCCCCACTTGATTTGTCTGCAATCTCCCCTATGAAGTCAATTCCCCATTGCTGGAATGGAGCATCCACAGGTGCAGTTCTGAGGGGTAAAGCACCATGATATTTCAGCTTTCCTGAGAATCTCTGGCAAGGGTCACATTTTCTTACTAACCTCTGTGCATCTGAAAAGAGAGTGGGCCACCAATATCCTGCCCTGAGAATTTTATGAGCTGTTGTTTGGGCAGTATAATGGCCACCACACAATCCTTTATGCATGTCAATCAAAATATTGTTAGCCATATTCTTATCCACACATCTCAGTAGCACACCATCAGGATTTTTCCAGTACAGCTCACCTTGAACAATGACATACCTGATTGCATGTAGCTTCAGAGTCCTCTTTTGATTGTCACTGAAATGGGAGGGACAATTCAGATTTTGCAAATAATAGACAATATCCTTGTACCATTCAGATCCTGATGCACTTACATTCTCATCTTGGACTGCATTAACTTGGCATGCTTCCAAGTTTGACTGTGCCATCATCTTGGCTAGTCCTTGTCCCCTTATCAACTTAGTAACTTGTATGTCTATGTTGAATTCCTGCAGTTTGTTTATCCATCTGCACCTTCTTCCAGTCACCTCCTGCTGAGTGAATATGTCTTTGACTGCAGCATGAGGTACATATGCGATTATATGTGACCCTACCAAGTATGGTCTGAAACTTTTAATGGCTCTAACAAGTGCATATGCCTGCTTTTCCATAATATCATACTTCAATTCAGGGGCCTGCAGGGACATACTGAAGAAGGCGATGGGCTGTTCAAAACTATCTTCATTTTTCTGTAACAAACATGCAGCTACAGTATGAAAGGAAGCAAATGAGAACACCTGGAATGGCCTAGAAAAATCAGGAGATTTAAGAACAGGGGCCATCTTTATTGCCTCTTTGATATTCTGAAATGATTCTGTTGCTTCCCTTTCCCAGTTGACAGTTGCATCCTTCTTCATCATCTTGGAAATGTTCCTTGTGATCTCTGCAAAGTTGGGAACAAATCTTCTGACAAAGTTTACCTGTCCAAAGAAGGACTGAACTCCTTTCACAGTTTTTGGCATTTGGATCCTGTCAATGGCTGCCACTCTGTCTGGATCTATCCTGACTCCATCCTTGGAAACAATGTGTCCCAGAAGCTTTCCTTCAACTACTCCAAAGGCACACTTCTTTGGGTTTAAAGAAATACCATATTCTAGTGCTCTTATGAAGATCTGCTCCAGATGCATACAATGCTGCTCCTCTTTCTTTGAGTAGGCAGTCAGGTCATCCTGATATACTGCCAGGATTGAATCAATCAGCCCTGCAAAAGCAACATCCATTGCTCTCTGAAATGTAGCACCTGCATTTGTTAGTCCAAATGGCATTCTAACATACACATATGTTCCCCATGGAGTGGTAAAGGCAGTCTTATACTGTTCTGATTCTTTTACCTTTACCTGATTATATCCTGAAAATCCATCCATCATGGATAGGAGTTCACAACCAGTCACTCTCTGCAACATAGCTTCCATATTAGGCAATGGATAGTTATCCTTCAAAGAGGATACATTCAAGTTCCTGAAATCCACACAAAGCCTAATATCACCATTCTTTTTCCTGACTGGGACAAGGTTAGACACCCAAGTTGAATGTCTGATGGGCACAATTATTCCAGCATCCCTGAGCCTTTTGAGTTCTTCCTGCATCTTGGGAGCTAAGGTAGGATTTATAGGCCTTTGCCTCTGTCTAAATGGCTTAGCTTCAGGCTTTAGTGGGATCTCATGCTGGAATAAGTCTTCTCTATAAGCTTTTAGGTCCTCATATGACCAAGCAAAAACATGTTTATACCTTTTTAGCAATGCAATCAGCATACTTCTTATGTGTGGTTTGAGCTGTTTGCCAATATATACCTTCTGAGGGGCTTGAGATGTCCCCAAATTTATTTCTTCTAAATCCTCCTTATTTGTGGGGGATGTCTTTGTGACCATTTTGTCTCTACTGTCAAAGGCTCTTTCCAAAGCCACTAACCCTCTAGGGATCTTGTTAGTCTTCAACTGGATGATCTCCTTCCCTACAAGAGTCTCTTTTCCATCTACAGTTTCTACAAAAGCTTGGAAATCAATCTGTTGGTTCTCATACTCATCTATGCAGTGCAAAAATTTCAGCAAATCCCTATCATCATTAAAAACTTGCCAACTGCATATGTTTTCTGGTATGGCAGGCCTAATTTTAACTTCTACATCTGTGACACCTGACAGAGTGATGTCATCTGGCCTTATTGCAATATTAGCTAAGAAATCAGCCATAACATTTTTTGACCTTTCTACCCAGCCAATTGAAAATGCATCAAATAACTCAATAGTATCCCAAACAACATGCTTGTATTGTTTCAGTCTTTTATTCTTTGCAGCATACTTATTTCTGATTTGGGATACAATCAGCTCAGAGTCTCCAAATACTCTTAACATCTTAATTCCATGTTTGAGAGCAATATTCAGGCCTAAAAGTAAAGCCTCATATTCTGCAATATTATTTGTGCAATCAAACCTCAGCAAGAAAGAGGATTTGAGGAGCTTACCAGTTGGAGACAAGAAGACAACTCCAGCTCCAGAACCTTCTTTTGCACAAGCTCCATCAAAAAACATGGTCCATAACCCCTGCTGATCTAGCTCTCCAGTGCAGACATTTTTCTTTTCATCTTCTGTATCATCTGAGACAACCCTGAAGTTATCACAGTCAGTGTCCACAAAGCATACCTGTTCATTTGCTTCTTGGTCTTCCACTGTCTCTGATGATCTCTGCTCTCTGATTAACTTGACATCCCTGCCATTCATTGGAATCATGGCATATGACAGGTCCAGCTGCATACTTCCACCTATTAGTGCTGCCCATCTTCTTGACAGCAGCATACCATACTGTGGCTTGATGTCAACCACTGTTATATTCATTTTGTATCTTTTTTCAGGAAATGCTGCCAGTTTGAAATCCACATCCTTCATGATTCCAATAACTGGTACCTCTCTGGCATCCATTGCATAGCATTTTCCACATGCCTTGTCAATTTTTAATCCTGTTTGTTGCATGATAGCCAAAGGCATGACATTTGTGGATGCTCCAGAGTCAAGCATACAATTTCTAATTATTTTACCATTTATAACCAGGGAAACATAAAATGGTTCCACCTGTGAAGGACACTTTGTCATGGTCATTCCTAAATAGACTTCAGGAGTCTCATCTTCTTCATTGCACATGACCTGTTTCTCACCCTGGGTCTGATCATTTTGCTTAACTTGAAAAGGTACCCCTGAGATTAGGGATATTGTTCTATTCTTGATCTCTTCCACTTTCATGAGTTCCATAAGTGGAACAGAGACCTTTACCTGAGTGAGGATCTGGGCTATATCAAATGGAGCACAGTTTTGTACAGTAGTTGTAGCTTGCTCCACAACCTTGCTTTTATCCTGAGCTGACTTAGCTTTCATTCTCATAGTTCCCTGATCATCATTCCTGTCTTGGGAACCTCTACTTTGATCTTCAGCCTGAGGGGTTTTGTTTTCTGGTCCTTGGAAATTATGACCTGTTCTGTATCTAAAGTTCTGCTTGTTATTTACCCACTGCCTTTTTTGTGGTTCAGTTCCTTTATGACCATGCATCTGCTGACCTGCAGAAATATCTTCTGGCTGATGTGGGCTGCCAACCTGACTTTTACCTCTGAGATTGTAGTTGCTCTTGACCTGAGCAACTGCTGCAGCTGTGAAGGCTCTGATTTCCTCATCAGAAGGTCGGTGTAAGCTACTCAGAAAATTGTGTGAGTTCTGAGCATACACATAATTATCTTCATCATCTTCATCATATGGGGACTGTTGGCAGGCCTGAACTTGATCATCTGTATTGTCATCAGCACCATATAGAGTATATCCATTACCTATGGACATCATGTTAACATCATCATCCTGCACATGATGTGGCTCATTGCACTCATTACAAGATGTAGCATTATCATACAAAGATTGGGCAATCATGCACTGTGACTGTGAATGTGGCATCTGACAGATTATACACCACGGAGCATCATCAGCAACATTTATAGTTTTCTTCAGGGGATCAGGAGTTTCCTTGGCATGTTGAGCCCTCTGACTTGTGTTGTTACGTGGATATACAGGCTTACCATCATGCCAATTGGTGTTATAAGGCATATCATGTAATGATGGCCTCTTTTCCTGTCTTTGATAGACTTGCCTATCAGGACCCATCCCTTTTTCACTTCTAGCTAATCTATAGCTCAGGTCCTTAACAACATTTGCCAGTTTGTCTATCTTATCTTCAGGAGCAGATGTACTACCTTGAGTGTTCTGAGGCTTATTTGGATTCTGCAGAATTTTTACATCATCCCTTCTATTTGTCTTGCCTGATGCTTTCCTATTGTTTTCAATATTTACTGCAATCCTGAAAGCATCCCTGAGAGTGGCAGGACCTTTATCTCTCAGTCCATATGTAGTCTTTGCATCAAAGGCATTGATGTACAAAATTATGCACATTGGTTCATTTGGCCTCATATGATGTGGCAGTTTGTTCAACACTTTAGTAAATCTTGCATTAAAGTCTGCAACCTGTTCATTTGACCCTTTGGTGATGCTGGTGAACTCATTTACAAAGAAGCTAGGGTCAGTTTTATCACCATATTGCTCCTTGAATATCCTCTTAAAATCATCCCATGATGAAATACTCCGGTCAGGGAGATTCCTGTACCATTCTCTCGCCTCATCTATTAAGGATTGCATGAATGACTTCATGAAAACATCCTCATGCTCAACCTCAAAATTATCCATGACATTTTGGAAGGCCTTTAGATGATCTTCTCCTGACACTGTATTGTTTCCTGAAAACTTAGGCACTTGCAGCCTCAGATGCTTATCAATGGGGTTAGGATACCCAGGAATACCATCAAACACCAGCTGCCTGAACCTATCTAGCTGCATAGGCTGTCTGTTTGGCTGATTAACATTAACATTTCTATTTGCATTTTGGTTTCCTGCATTGTTTAGTGGTATCCTAGCATCATTCACATTTTGTCTGTCATCATGATGCTGATGATGCACTTCATATCTTTGCTGATGTCTTTGCATATTTGCATTTTCTAAGGTAGGAACTGAATTATTCTAGGCAGTTCTCAAGGCTTGCACTTTCTGCTGTATATCATCTCTGATTTTCATGGCTTGTAGGTATTCTAGTTCTGCTCTTAGGCTTTTGATTTCTTCAGCTAGCTGTTCATCCTTAGGTCTGGAGGTAGATGGTCTCATGCCATTCTGGTCATCATCCTCATCATCCCTTAGGGACTCTACCTCTTCAAACCTCTCACTTGGGTCTAGAAAAGGGCGTTCTTGGAACACCTCTGACCTCATTCTCATACTACCACCCTGTTGCCTCTCATATGCACCTTGGATATCAGCTTCTGCACTTGAAAAATAAGGAGCATGCTGTCCTGATGGCCTAGGGTTATCTTGTACCTCATCACTTTTTCTGGGGGAGCTCTCATGACTAGCTGAGACAGTTCCCTTTCTTCTATACATCATTCTTTTTGTTAATGGTAACTCTTCAAATAGAGGATTTTGTTGGGATCTTCTCCCCTGCATATAAATTTACTTTGACCGGTTGGGAGATTACTTTGGAGTCGCCACCTATTGCTAGGAACTGTTTTCTTCTGAAAACCAGGGTTCTTTCACAAGGTTCCCCAGGGTGTTTTCTTCTGTTGCTGACTTAGATGGGTCACATATATATCACTGGAGATGATTAGATAGCACTTTTACTTCTCACTCCCCAGTGGAGTCGCCAATTTCTGTTGACTTTTTCCCAGACTGGATGCTTATTCCCAGATATCCCTACAAGGTAGCCATCAGTGATCAACAGGAGCTCTGGGCCAGGGGGTCAACAGTATAGGAGATAGACTCTATATTTTATCTCCTCTTCTTCTTCAGGCTCTGCAAGACCTAGGGGGTATTCCCTACTCAACATCCATGAGGATATGCATGCAAGGCTGGGATGTTGACAGAAAGCAGATAGTCCTCCTGTAAGTAGACCAAAACTGAAAGATAAGGGCAAAGGGGCTAGCTTTGGGCCTATTTGCAGTTGTAAACAGAGGACTGAGGATCCTAAACTAATTCTAATGTCCTAATGTTGGTTTTAGATTTTGCTTTGGAGTTTAAGTGTGGATGCAAAGCTGGATATGGTTATAACACAAAACAAAGCATGGTTGGTGCCTATCCAGGGCCTGGAGTCAATAGACATACACCTGTGAATGATCAGCATAAACAACTAAAGCTGGATTTCAAGGGGATATATGTGATACCTGCCTTACAGGCATCTCCCAATACAAAGTGTTAGGTTATCTCTACTTATGGTATCCCTACTGCAGTATATCCCTCCCAATGTTCAACCTAAAAACAGTTTAATCTACCCCTTGAGTAGAAGTTAAAAGATCAGACAGTCAACATAGGAATTCTATGCTCTAGAATCTAAACATTACTAAACATCCAGATTCAGAAGAAGAATACATGCAATACTGGAGACAGAATTAACACAACACATGCCAAACAACATTTCTCATATAAGTTTAATCATGAAATCAGTGGGTTCATGCCAAAAACAAACAACAGGAAATACATAAACTCACAGGTAAGCTGTACAGAGCAACCAGATCAGCTTGTCATGCATTACAGAGCCAAAATCATCAACTTTCAACAACCACAAATGAACAACACAACCTGCTTATAACAACCAGGTAGGTGCTCAGCAATTAATTACAATGTTGACCAAAATTTCGCCAGATACATAGTATCATGAAAATGGCGCTCAAACACAACCAGATTGGCGCCCAAACTTGAATGCAGCAGGTAGGGGAGGAGACAAGAAGATTTCTCGAGCCCTGCGCTCCTGCCCGCTGATTGACACCTCCAGTCGGGTACAAGATCGACCCACGCCATCGCCCATACCTCTGCAACCTTCGCCATTAATGGCGCACCAACCCGCGGCCTCGGGAAGAACATCATACAGACTATCGCAAGTATTTCCCGCCGAGATTCATCATCATGATATTTGAAAATGCAGGATAACAATATCCCACATGCACCCCGCGATGACCTCAATAACACTTTATATACTAGGTCATGAGCATATATCATGTCGGTGCTTTTGCTCCTGACGACATTAGTATATAACCTCATCATCATCATCTTCCA
Source organism: Cunninghamia lanceolata (assembly GCA_027924645.1). Lineage (NCBI taxonomy): Eukaryota > Viridiplantae > Streptophyta > Pinopsida > Cupressales > Cupressaceae > Cunninghamia > Cunninghamia lanceolata. The sequence continues at coordinate 13,658,751 of BSBN01000176.1, forward strand.
GCAGCATGATATCCTGTTGTTCGAAAAATCACCCTGACGTCATCATGATATTTGAAATATAACCTTCATGATAATCGGCACAACCTGATCCTTCGGAGGAACATCCTCCTGCTGAGCTTATAACAAAAGTCTGGCCGATGAACATCCTGATGACGTCATCATCATATCCTGCTGACGTCATCATCATATCCGCCTACTGCGCGCCTCCTCACATCCGGATAACGTCATCATCATGTTTACAAATATCAGGAGGTCTCTTCAAGATGATCAGTGTTAGAAATATGACCCCCGCGGACCTTGATGACGTCATCATCATATTAACATCATCATGATATTCGGAAGACAACCGGATATTTGGAAATATCCTCCTGATGTTCAAATATCAGGTTGCACTGTAGCTCCTTTATGAGATCGGGGCGAAAACTGAATATGATGATGCTGCTTGAAAAGATCACCCTCAATAGATAACACGCGAAACCAGCAGGCGGATATCTCCTTGATATCAACATCATCATGATGTTCGAACAAACATATATCGGGGTGATATGAAAATATCACCCCCTCCTTCGCGAATATCATGATGCAGATAGGCAGAAAGAAAAATATCACCCTGATATACGGATGACGTCAGCATCATCAGGGTGAGAAACAAAGAACAAGAAGTGATACAACATCATCAGGATGATATTGACTAAGATCATCCTGACGTTCCAAAATATGATGACCCTAGTGAATATCGGGTCGCAATTACAACTCTTCAACAACATCATCAGGATGATGTTAACCAAGATCACCCGATGATAAAAATATCACCCCGGTGAAATATCATGAAGGCAGAAAATATGATGACCTCCGCAAGCAGCAGGATGATAACTGGAAATATGATGATGATGAACACGACCCTTAGGAAAAAATAAGTTAGGTCGAGCAATTCAAAGAATAAGCAACATCATCATCATGCTCGCGCAAGGTGATAAATGGAAGATCACCGGAGACTTTGAAACATCACCCTCGCAAGCAGATCAGGGCGCACTGTAGCTCGGCAGCATCATCATGATAAAAACCAAACATCACCCGACAGTTGAAATATGATGACGACGTTGAAAAACAAGTCGACGAGGAACATGATGATGCAGATCATTATCGAAGACAAGATGATGATGATGACCTCCTTCTCAGGAAAACATGATGCTGCAATTGAAAAATGCTGAGGAGGTCCAACACTTAGAAAAAATGGGCAAGAAGATAAAGGCTTCAAATGAAGAAACCTCCTGATCATGACAAATCAGCCCCTGGTCAAAATGAGTGTCAACAGTGCCTATCCAGGGCTTGGAGTCAATAGATATATATATATATATATGTGAATGTTTACCATAGACTTAAGACAATAATCAGATTTCAAGGGGGTTTTGTAATGTCTGCCTTACAGACACTACCCAAGACTAAGTATTTAGTTATTTCTGCTTACAAACATCCTCACTGCAATATATTCTTCCCAACACTTAACCCAAAACATTTAATCTACTCCTTGAGAAGAAGTAAAAGATCAAGCATTCAACATAGCAAACCCATATCCTAGAATCTCAAACACCCCTTAGCTGTTTAGATTCAGAAGAAGAACACATTCAACTTGGAGACAAATAACAGAATACATGCAATGAAGCATTACTCATTTAAATCAACATGAAACTGATGAATTCTATGCATAAAACATTCAACATACAACTCATAAACTGACAAAGCACCACAACAGAGCCACCAGCGAAGTTGTATCTTATTACAACACCAAAATTTGTCCAGTTTTCAACAACCTAAAATGAGTGACACAGTTTACATTTTATAGCAAGACTGTGTACTCAGCAATAATTACATGGCAATTCAAAAATTCTGCCAGATACATTGCACCAAGAATGGCGCCCAAAATAATCAATGCAACAGGGAGAAGAAAGAGGGAAAACAGGTGAAATTAGGGAATGTGCAGCCGTTTGGAGATTTTCCTTACAAATCCGGTAGGTTACTATCAATATCGACCCATACCACTATGATTTCACCATTAATGGCCAACCTACCGATGGTCTTTTGAAATGTAGTAGCTACGTGCTTCTGAAAATTTCCTACCTAAACACAGCTGCAGATACAAAGCAAATCCATCGTCGAAACTTTGAAACTGAGCTATCGATCTCCCTTTCTATTGTCAAAATCCACGGCATCAAAACACGTTGAAAAAGTCACCCACCAATTAGAATGTGCCACGTAGGCACCCCATGCTTCCATCACTGACTTTTCTGCCATCTATTTTGCCCTTTTTGCCTTGTATATGCAAAGAACATGCATATACAAACAACTACTTGCATACAAAGCGCGGACCCCAAATACTTATAAAACAATGTTGGAAAATCAATCAGGTATGAGTTGTAGGTTAACCTTTGCATCTTCCCTTTGTATATTGTAATATACAACCCACGGATTTCAAATTTTATGAAACAGATTGGAGCAATTTTTAAATCTGGGCCTTGTATCTCATTCTTTTGTATATCGGCATATACAAATGCCACATACATACAAGCCACGGACGTCAAGGCTAAATTTGCCTAATTTGACTATTAAATTAGGTCCGACTCGCATATCATTCCCTTGTATGTTCACCTTGTATATCGCATATGCAAATGCAAACATACAAGCAAAAACATACATTCATCTGGGCTCCTGCCTTTATCAAGTATATTGCATACCTTTTTGGGTCCGGCCAATGCATCTCGGGAATGTATATCGCACTTGCACATTTCGATATACATTCTACTTTGTAGGCTGAACACATACAAACCTCTTTGTATGCCAGCGTGCCCCACCCATTGTATCACTTTCCTTTGCATGTGCATCGGCCGTCGGGGAAATTGCTGCATGGATCGCCGATGTACATTGTTTTGCCAATGATGCTTTCCACTATAGCAAATGTATGTCAGCCCTTTGCATATTTTGCATTGTATAAACCCGATGTACATTCGGCCTTATACAACTTCCTTGTATGCATCGAATGTATCTTTCACTTGCATGTTTCCCTTTGTATCTAGCCGTTGCATGTCTAAACATACAACACAAATATACAATGTAACCCTCACATACAAGCAAGGAATATTCCCAGAATCTGCGACAGATTCCTCATTGCATATACAAACCCGATATGCATTTAAAATGCATACAATCACATTTTTTCATTTTTTGAAAGTCGATTGACATTTTTGGCCCGCCAATGTACATTTGGACTTGTACATACAAAGACACATACATTCGATAGATTTCATCACTACATAGAGTGATTTTAAACTTAGCATTTTTCTTAAACACGACGGAATAAAGCGGTAAAGCAATGCATAGGGGTTGGTCAACAAATGAGCGCAAAGGCATGAAAATGTAACTTAAGCAACCAGGAACCCACTACAAGAGGTCAACAACAAAATAGAAGATACAATGCAGAAGACTGAGGAAAAATATAATCTAAGGCATTAAGGGTTTGAAAGAATGAAAATATAAGCTTTGCAAACTCGATTCAGAACCCTAACCCTAGGTGAGCATCACCAATACCAATTGTTGGATTTAGGATAAACAACTGAGAGGGGGGCTAAATCAGTTGTCACCAAAATCCTATTCCTTATTCACTTTAAAACCTTCTTATATTTCAATAGCATATCAATGATTCAATCATGAAAGCATAATGCAATAATTCAAGAGTAGAAACAAATTCAACACATATAACACCAAGATTTTAACATGGAAAACCTGATTAAGGGAAAAAACACGGGGTGACTAACCCAAGATTGCATTCTCTGTTAAAAGAATAAGAAGAATAAAATGGTACTTTCCAGTTAGGGCTCACTGCCTGAGCACACTACTCATAAGAGGCCCACTGCCTACAGGAGACACGCTGTCTACAAGAGAATATGAGTATTACATACTTGAATTGGAGATTAGCATCTTCACTATGCTTGAGTTAGTTCCATTTAAGCTCAACAACCCTGCTCTGCTTTTTGCTCCTCTTCACTACCACCTTCTCATCATGACCACAAGGATATAATTGAATGACTTCGCAACTCTTATTTATACATCACATCGACTTTGGAATGATCATCAATGTTGGTCGAACATACAATTATTTTATTATAGAGCCATTACAAAAATACAACTTGACTTATTACAAAAACTTCATGCGCATCACTACACTATCGGCCACACATAGCTGAGACTTCAATCTTCTTCGAGGAACACGCCATGCTTTGGAAAACATCTTCAAGATCATCCGCAACAAACACAAATCATCCGGTCAGCCAAGACTAGGAAGAATACCATCACCCAAAGTAAATCTTCAATCACGAGCTCAATCTTCAATGTGGACCACCAACACAAACTGGACACAATCTAGAGACCCCCATAAGCTTGCTTGAATCACCAAGAACATCTGCACCACTTCTACTTACTATAATCATTCGCATCTTCGTCCAGAACCTCAAGAACATAGTTGGCCATCTCTGTCACATTAGAAGGATTGCTTGTGGACCTCCAAACCATGAACCAATTGAGTTGTTAATTCACATTAGCCTTCTAAACATGCCAGTAGATCCACAGAACATGATATTGTATTTTCGGATCTCACCGGACCTATTTGTGTCACTCTATCACCTCTGAACAGTTGCCAGAACCAATTTTACTCTCATGGCCATAACTCCTCCACATTTTCATGTGGACCTCTCAAATCTTGACTGAATCATCTTCACACACATATCTACAAACCCTTTGATGCACATACTCTAATCTTTATCTAGCTGGGATCTTCACTTCATAGAGCTTCACTGTCTTCACTGTTCTTCTCTATTTCTGATAGGACTAATTTTCTCAATATCCTCAGCACACAACTCATCCAATCAATGAAATAGAAGTATGTTGACATCAATGACAACACCGGTTAGACCCATACTTGCAACAATGTTGTCATCTTCACTCATATTCAAACCTTCATATTTTGCCTTCAAACTCTGCAACTTGGCACTCTTCACAGATTCATCTCCTTCATATAGATTCTTCACCTTTTCCCAGATTCCATAAGTAGTTTCTAGCTCCATGATCCTTGTTACTTCAACATCGAATAAGGCACTCACCAAGGCATCTTTGGTTTTTATGTTCAACTCAAATTCCTTGATCTCATCTTCAGTTTGCAAATCATTCTTCAATATTTCATACTTATTTTCAGTTATTTTCCAAACACTATAACCCAAGCAGAGGAGATGTGTTTTCATGCGGATCTTCCAGACGGAGTAGTTTGTTCCATCAAACCGCAGACTTTCCTTCCTATACGACATCTTGGATCAGCCTCAAGCGGTCAAACTTTCTTCTGAGGAACTTAGCTTTGATACCAATTGTTGAAATTAACCAGACAATTGAGAGGGGGGGTGAATCAGTTGTCACAAAACTTAAACAATTCTGCACCTTAAATCATTAAACACTTATCCATTGTTTGTTATGATTAAATCATGAAAGCATAAACACAGAACTATAAACATAATTGCAAGATCATACACAAGTGACACCAAATTTTTACGTGGTAAACCCTATCAAGGGAAAAACCACAGCGGGATTTAACCCGCAAGATATATATGTAAAGCAAAATACCAAAAATTAGAGGCTCACTACCCAAAAGAAGGCTCACTGCCAAGGGGTGGCTCATTGCCAAAGGGTTGAATTGAGATAACATCATCTACTCCATGCCAAGGTTTAGTTCCATTGAAGCTCAAAACACCTTTGCTCTGCTCTGCTACTTTTACTTCACTTCTATCTTCACATCTTCACACTTGGATAATATTTCATGACTCAATTACAAGTATTTATACACTACATCAACCTTGGAATGTTCATCAAGGTTAGCATTGCAATCATCAACCGTTGGATCATTCTCCAAGGTTGGCATTACAAACATACATAAAATAGGTTTGGACCTAATACAGAATCAACTAAGGAAATGTAGTAAAGATGTATGTGGATCACTCCATGCCTTATCTGTGACTCAAACACGAACTTCCATGCGACTCCATGCTTCTACAATCTTCAATACATCTCTACAATCACTGGAATTAACCAAGTCGGTTAGGATTGGTTACACGCTACGTTATTTGAGAACAAACTTCAAACATGATCTCAATTCCTTAACATGAACCCATGTAAATGTAGGAACATGATCAAGAGGCATCCACAAGCACGTTGTAATCACCAAGAGCAATCGTACAAAATCTAACCACTTTATCCATGAGATTCTTCACACCGGAGCACATTAAATTCACTGTCTTCAACTATCATAAAAGAAAGGTAGCTTGTGGACCACAAAATCATGAACCATTACAGTTGTAGGCACTTATCATCATCCTAGACTTCCCTCTAGAACTACAGAGAAACATAATTCAATGTGGAGAAATGCAGAGCAAAATACTTTCTCCCTATCACCAGTGAATAATCAGAAGAAGCAGGTTTTACTCTGGTGGATGTCACTCATTCAATTCTTCATACCAAAGGCTCAAACTTAGGATTTAGCATCTTCAGACATGCCTCTAAATTACTTCCAATCTACAGTCCAAGATCTTCACTCTTCAAGAAATGCAGAGTAGTCTTCTGGGTTGTTCTTCAGTATGCAACTCACTGTCTCACTGTGATTCACTGTTTCCTTTCTGATTCTTCTGGAGGGGCTAATTTTCTCAATATACTCAACATATAAAGCTTCTAACCAAATAACAAAATAGGATACAATTGACACCAATGACAACAAAGATATGTTGACATCAATGACAACACTGATTAGGTACATACTTGCAACAGAAAGTTGGAATATGTTGATAATTTGTCAAACCCTAATCCGATTAATCCTTAAAACCTAATTATATGAAATCATAAACAAACAGACAAAACACAAAAAATGATCACAAGAATGCACTAAATGCAGATCAGAAACATACCAGGATTTGAATTCTGGAAAGCAGAAACTTTAGGGACAAGGGGGTGGGCGCCCTAGTCCAACAAACCACTTTTTATGTGGATCTAGAACTATAAGGTGATGAAGTCTGCAACCTGCTTCAGAGTTTCTGACAACAACAATATGCAGGACATAGGGGCGGGTGCCCTTGTCTAGGAAGGAATATTCTTCGTTGTTTTCTTTAGATCCTAAATCTTTATCCTCTACTCTGATCTCTTGTAACTTGCAATCACAAGAGAGGGGATGGGGGTTGTGGTGTTTAGGAGCTTGCCTCAATCAAGCCTCGAAATGGCATTGAAGCCTTCCAACACCATTGTTAGATAGAGTGCGTGTCACTGGTGGATAGAAGCGAAATCAAATGATAAGATAGATTGATTGAAATGCAAAGTAGATATCACCTTAGTAGGTGTAAACCCTCACAGAGATGAAATGCCTTCAAATCATGAGGAAATGAGTTGATGGAGCCAAATTTGCAACAAACACAACACAATTCTGCTTTGCAACATAATGAATGCCTTGAATGCTCTTTGATTGATAATCATAAGTTCACCTTAATCAACTAGGAGTAAAATGAAGTCCTAAACATGTTTATATATGCATACCCACTAACATTCATAATTCAAATTGAAAAGGCCAACAAAGGGAAACCTTTTAACGGTCACTTTGCCGACAATTTAAATTTTGGTCCTGACAAAATAGGTCTGGACTAGGGCATGTGCGCCCAAGTCCAGGGGCCTAATTTTGGTCTAGATTAAGCATTAATGTGGACCCCTAAGCCCCATTTGTCATGGGTTTCAAGGAATTTTGCTCTGGGATACGTTTTACACATGCATGATTAAACTAAGGGGAATTAAGAGCTAAACTTAGGAGGTAAAAGTCCTAGGGGAACATTTTACGACATAACAACATATGACATACATGCCAATCAATGCACATAACACACATGGCATAGCTACTAATACAATGCATATAAACAACACATGGTACAACTATCATTCAATTGCATTCAAAGAACATATGGCACACTTGCCAAAGCAAAATAGAATGATATCACAACATTCAAGCATAAGGGAAATAATCACACCTTCAATGCACGCCAAACAAGGCATAAATCATAGTCCATCATAGGCACATACAAGAATGAATCAAGCATCACAATGCACATGTAATCACATGGTAAATATCACACATCAAGTCAAACACTGATGGTGGAACAAGAAGGAAGAGAGACCTAAGTAGTTAGGACAAGGAGTGTCAAATGAGGGCAATACTCACCTCATAGCAGAACATGAGGGCATAACCTCCTCATAGCAATCAGACAATACACCAAAGATTGCTCTTTACACCCAAACCCAAGCAAGCCAAACACTTCACTAGGACATGCAATTTGGTTTAGATGATCTCATTATTGAATTTTATTACCCAATGTGTTTAAATATTATTCTTGATTAAAACTTCCATTCGCTTAATTCCAACGACCTCTTTGGGTCATGGTGCATGATGGAAGCCACTCCTTTCCTACCCCTAGACCTCTTCCTAAACACCCATAGCACCAATTTTACCAATTAGGCATGGCATGGTTTATGAGCTGACAATATCACAATTTTGACGAAAACACAACATATTCTCAAAATATGCAAAACATCATTTTCCATGGGAGAATACTCATCCCACATAAAAATTAATAAAAGAAAGGTTTAAAATTGGAATTTCATTTTTTTTTCTAATTGCATGAAAAACCATAAAAACCCAAATTCACCATTGTTGCAAGCTGTTAGGTCTCAGAAATGCAGGTTGTCAATCCTAAGGGGATGCCAAGCTCTATGTTTAGATTGGCAACGTTTCTGAACTAACTTGACGAAATCAACCTTCAAGGTTAGTTGATTTCCTTCGCTTTAGGTCCTGCTACACCTAGGTGGGTAAACCTTGGAAAATTAAAGTAGGTTGAATGTGCATGTGTGGACTAACTAAATCTATCTACAATGGCACAAGATGTAGGATAGATGAAATGCTTGCTAACTGAGTTTAATGTCTAATGAGTAATTGATAAAAATTGTATAAGCAATATCAAGGTAAAAGGTTTTAAGTAAAATAAGACTAGTGCCTTGTTGGGTAACAAAGTCAGTTTGAAGGACCAGGACTAATGGTTTCCTAATGGTAATAATTCTAGTTGTTCGGCATAGTTTTAGTTTATAACTTGTATAAACGTGCAAGTAAATGGCTGACAAACTCTCCTTGATAATCCAACCAAATAAAATCAGATATCTTATAATTCACCAGAAGGTATTTTAATCCTTACTTGAAGGAACCAAATGAAATGAATGGACAAGATTAACAGATAATATTTTACTGGAGACAGAATGGCAATCTAATTGTATGGCCCTACTTAGTAATCCAAACTTAATACTTCCAGGCTACTGTAACTAAATTAGAAGGGTTTAATTCCTCAAATGGATACCAACCTATTTAATCACACAGATACAACAAATGTGTATTGACAGATCAAATATATACTTGATATGTTTAATCTGAATATCAAGGAAATGCAGAAATGGAGACAGCCACACAATTTGAATAATCTTAACAAACAACTGATACCAAAGCAGAACCACTGAATCAGAGAACTTCAAACTTCTTCTTCAAATAAGATATGCAACATAGTCATTTTGAAACATTGTATATATGATATATTTGAATATATTCTACTGCTGATGATCTCTTAGCATCGATTGTTTGGACTTATATAGATATTTCTATGAAGAGTCATAACTCTTCAATAAGTCTTTTGGGAACTTAACAAACATTAACAACTATAACATAATTATGATTAAGCTCTATTTAGCCACAAGTAGACTTTAGCCAAGTAATCCAAGTAATCCTGCTCATGATGAGAATCAGTAAGGTCAACAACACTTCTGGTGATTATATCAAGTGTGATCATGCTCTCCAATTGTTTGCAAACTTCTTTAGACGCAGAGGCTTTGTCTTTCAGAGCTCCTGTGGCTTTGTGTAATATACTTTGACAATCAATAATCCATTCCTCCTTGCTCTTCACCTCTCCATTGTCTTTAAATATCCTGGGCACTCCTGCGTTTGAGGCATCATTTCCTTCTTTAGCATCAGCTTTAAGTTTGTCATAATAATTTTGATGCTGTTTGAGAAATGTTTTTGCATCAGAGATATCTGTACTATCAGCAGTACTTCTATTTTGTAGCTCAGTCAATTTTTCTCATATTCTCTTTTCAAGTCTTTCATGTTCTTGAACTGCTTTATGATTCTCTGAGAAATTATCCAAAAACTGGTTTAACCACCGCACCATGTTTGCATACCTGCTCTGCAGTATTGTAACAAATGCATCTATCTGAATTTGGGTTGCCTGATCAGGGGATAACTCTTGAATGCCCTGCGAGCTCTCACCTTGAGTTATTCTTTTTGTGGACTGGCCAAAAGTACACTTAACAGCGTCCTTCAAGTAATCATTTTCTTTTGTCAGTCTTTCACAATTCAATTTGTATGCATCTCTTTCTTTGATCAACATTTGAGCTTGTGCTTTATTCAATTTTGCAACATTGATACCAATGTCTTCTGTAATTATAGGGTCAGTTTCCCTTGCTTTCAAAGTCATAACGTGGCCAAAAGTCTTTTCAGTATCAATGATGGCCGTCTTCTTATGGGGAGGGTATAACGCCCATATCATCAAGGAATTTTCATCATTATTATACCTTGTTCCCATATATACCTCATTAACTCCTTCTGGAGTAAGTTTATACTTATCATCTGTGTTATTCAGAAAACTGTCAAAAACCAAAGCAGAATTTAAATCCAGACCAGGAAAAATCATAACCCCTGCATCTTTAAGTAACTGTCTACCCTTGCTAGGTGTCATGTCTTGCATCTCTTTATCTATTGTTTCCTTCAGTATATCTAATAATTGTTTTTCATTATCAGCAGAGACATCATCTACTGACTCTCTGATTTCTTTCCCTTTGTATTTATACAAAAAATGATTTAAATTCTTTTGATTGAATAAACTTATCATCTGAAATGAAAGAATCATAGGCTGTTTGGCGTGGATCCTCATCAGCAGTCCCCTCCTCATCATGTAGTACAATAGGAGGCTGATATTGTTGCATTTTCCTCTTGGACATCTCTACCTTTTTATCTGGTGGCTATTCCTGCCCTGTCAGTTCTTCATCTTTAGAGGATACAACCTCAATTTCTGCTAACTGCTTTTTCTTTTCATTTAGATCCTTGTTATATTTTTCTACCACCAATTCGACTTCTGCTTCTTCTAAATTTCTAATGACATCATCATGTGAATAATGTATGTGCATGTATCCACTAAGATTCTATTTTCTTCTTGCAGAGTCAATAAAGCCTTAAGGGTCAAATCCTTTTCTCATCTCAGCAGTCATCATGTTATAATGCATCAATTTATCCAGAATGAGATTGTAACCTTCTTTTGAAACTACAGTAAAATCTCCAAAACATAAGGTGCTGGGCATAAACGATTGTTTGTCATGTGAACTCAAATGCATCACATTTGAATAGTGCATTTGCCTGATTATCTCCAGATACGCAAGCTTGTCAGGGACAGTCTTGGGCAATATGAATGGAGCATCCTCAAAACCATAAACTCTGATCATAGTGGCATCTTCAAAGCAATACCAATCTCCCCAATTATGAGTGACAGTAGGGGGGCCACCAAAATCTTTTGGTCTGAGGAATCTTTTTATTTCAGTTGAAATTGAATATTCACAGGGGTGATTAAAATACCTATACAACACTTTTACACAATGCTCTTCAAATTGAGCATAGCTGGAATGGGCATATCTACTATCCCAAATTCTGGTCCACATTTGTATAGGTATCTTTTCCCCTTTCTTATCTGCAGCAACAACTTGAAACTCACTTGGCCATAACCTACCTCCTGGCCATAATATAACACCATGTGCATAAGCATGGAGTAATGCTCAAAAGAGCATGCTGGAGCACTGTTTTTTATTGCAGATAGACCAGAGTCCATTCTATTAGCAATATAGGAAGCATAATCAAATTGCCTTGCATTATGACACTGAATGTCAGAGGCTATGACCATCAGAGGAATAGTCATGAACTCAGGGACCTCTGAGCCAAGGACTTGGCCCACAGAAAAATAGGTATGCTGTATATATGGTTCAAAAATGGCTACATGAAAGGGAGGGCCATCATTTTCAGTTAAGGGCATCACTTCTCCTTCAACCCTGGGCCTATGAATGGGCAATCTCCATCTATTGTAAGTTGTGTCCATTCTCCAATACTCTTTATCCAACTCTTCATAAATGATAGGGACAGTGCATAAATCATCTAAATCAAAAACCTCACAAATAGCATTTTTGACAAATGCACAATTGGTTCTCCCTGTGGGTTGCAGATGGCTTTCAAGTTTGAATTATAATGTCTGGCAAGCAATTGAAGGAGTTCCACATTCAGGAATACATTGGGTACAACCAGTTTTCCTAAATTCATGTGCCATGGGTTTGACACAGGGGCATTCCTAAACCTTCTATTATAGTGGAATCTAAAAAGTTCATATCCTCGAATTGGGGTCCAGATATCTCCCAGGCGTTTTTGTTTATCTTCTAATTTCTCCACTTCTACCCTGAGTTGGGCAGACCTTCTGGCCTTGGGAGTTGACCCAGGCAATTGGTCAATTAGGTCCTGATTCAGTTTTCTTTCTTTCACTTTCTCCTCAGGGGTTTGTTCAGTTTTTTGTTTCTTAGGCTTACTGGTTTCCCCTTGTAACTTTCTTCCTTTTCCCTTTCCCAGAGTTTCCATTTTACAACTTTGGCAGAGAATTTAAACACAGGCTATACAGTGGTTTGTGTATATGTACCTGTCGTTCGGTAGCTGGAATTGGAATCCTCTGCTTTTGCCTTAAGAATTCCTCTGTATTCTCTTCTCGGACAGTTTTTTGCAACTACAATGATCGTAGAAGTTTCGTAGCCGTTTGTATTTAATTATCTGATCAATTTAATGTTCATCGCTGTGAAGTGTCACATCGCCATAACTCTTCTTATCGGCATGAATTTTAAAATGTCTGGGCGACCTTAATGCTTTTATGGCGCGAACAGTCAATCGGTGTGACCCCTCAATTGTATTCCCGACGCTATATAATGTCATATCTTCCAGTGGGCGCGACCATCGGCATGACTTCCTTCATCGCCATGTGATTTAGATTTCACTCTGAAGTAATGAGTCTTACCGATATGATTTGTTTATCGGGGTGATTAATACTATCGAGATAACATAATTATGTTTCCCTGACTTTTGTTGTCCCACCGATAGTCATGTTACTTTGGATCGGAATGACTGTTTTAATGTCTTGCCGCTAGAGTATACCCATAGGAATGAAACATACTATCGGGATAGCTTCAAAAAGATAACCCGATCCGAATCATCTCACCGATGGTTCTTTCATATTCTTTATCGGGTAGAGTATGTTAAAGTATCACCGATACCTTTTGATCGCCGTGACTTATGAATCGGTAAGACCTAATTCCTTTGTCCCGATATGTTGAGTCATCCCGATAGATTTTGTATCGCTGTGAGTCTCACCGAAGACCCTCTTTTCGCCAAGACATTGAGTATCGGAGACTTATTTGTTTCTCATCCCGATAACTTATTTCTTGCCGATGGCTATTTGTTTCATTGCCCCCGCAGGATGTTCGGTGAAACTGTTGCCGAAATACTTCATCGGTATGATATATACCGTCGGGGCAGCTTTCAAAGGATCCTCCGATAGTTATTAGTCATACCGATCGGTATGACTACTTGGTTATCTTGCCGATGTAAGGTCATCGGTATTACTTATTCCATCGGTGACTTCTATAAATCTCTTTCCGATCTCTATTCTCACGCCGATGGCTATTTTCAAATGATTCCTTATGTATCGGTGTAGACAAAACAATATCTTGCCGATAAATTGACCTTGAAGAAATTTAACACTGCTCATCTATAGACACCTTGTGAGATGAATTAAATTTTTATTATGATTTTTTGGGATATTTTTTAGGATTTTGTTCAAATATGATGGAGTGAGAAGACAGTAAAATTTTTAAATTTTTATTGTCCTAACACAAGCTTGGCTACCTTGAGCCAATTTTCTAACTCTTATGTTTCAAACTCAAATGGAAATTTGACAACTATCCATTGTAGCATAAATATACAACAGTCCAAATATGCAATAAAAAAAAGGTGGGTAATCCTAGGTAAAATTTGCCATAACCTCATCTGTTTTTGCATGTTTCCAACCATGAACATAAAGCAAATTTACATAAAATAGCCACAAATTCATATCTAAGTTATGCTTTCCTAATCAAGATGCCATAGCAATCCACTAAATGTGGCATGGCAATGAAGAAAGCATACAAATTTAAAACAAAGGAAATATTCAAGAATCATACCTTTCCTACAAGCAATCCAAGGAGGAGAAGAGGGTTTTCAAAGCAATATTTGATCACACATAAGCATCCACAATTCAAATCCACTCCACTTCAACCAAGCAATCCAAGCAATTCAACCTTTATTTCATTCATGGAGAAAATCATTCTTTCCAACAAGAGAGGGTTTGAGAGAAGAGAGCAAATGGAGAGGAAAAAGAATGAAATAAAATAACTCTTTTTTCCCTTTTAACACCCAAAAGCCCTAATTTAAAATAGAATATAAAATTCACTTATAATCATTTTTTTAATTAATAATGAAATAAAATATATTCATTTAACACACCATTTAAAAATATATCTAATTCATTTCATTTTACTAACCTAAATAATTTAATAAAATACCTAGGAACATTAAAATTGATTTAACAATATTTGAACTTCCAAATACCTTTCAGGAAACACATTTAGTAATAGAAAATTAGCTAATGAACTTATTGCAACTATTCCAAATAGGTAATTGCCTTTTAACTCAATCTCATTCCGAAGAGTCTAAACACGCCATAGCAGGGATTTTGTTTTCTAATTTAATGCAGTTCTACTTTTTTGACAAAAAAATATTAAATTTCAGAAATAATTTGTAATCATTTAAATTTATTCTTCTAGCATAATATAATGCAATAGATATTTTTGCTAATATAATTAATCATTAAAATAATTTGAAAACATGGAAAAACATGTTTTTCAAGATCATTTAAAATAAAGTGCAAAATGCTAAGGAAACACACACAATTGACTTCAAGCACACATTATGGGTTTCCACAACATAAGGATAAGGGTGGGATGGCTTAGCGTCCCATGACAACCTTCTCCACATTTCCCACATTAGTTAACTCTTGTAATTACCTACACACTCAAGTCAACCATCAGGCGTACCTGCTCCACATATAATAGGCGAAGCAACATAATCTACTCTAATGTGGTATAATCACACATGATATAAAATAATTACATCCACTATAATTATTTATGAATAACATGATCTAGGAACATGATGCATAAACGGAAACATTTCACAATGCGGGAATAATACGACAATCACAACGTTAACAAGTATAGTGAAAACAGTTTAGTTGAAGCACCGGAATAACCTAACATGCACAATCACAATGTATGCATCCCATAATGCATAGTTGGAAACCAAATAACAAAGCACAACCCCATTCGAAACACCTCGATGGTCATGTAGAATACACCTTCAGAACCCATCGATGGCAACATAGACCTCATTGGCAAGTTCGGTGCAATGCATCAAAGCATAATAATCACATAATACATTGATAAACACTCAAAA
This sequence comes from Cunninghamia lanceolata, assembly GCA_027924645.1. NCBI lineage: Eukaryota > Viridiplantae > Streptophyta > Pinopsida > Cupressales > Cupressaceae > Cunninghamia > Cunninghamia lanceolata. Next base: position 13,674,535 of record BSBN01000176.1, read on the forward strand.
CAACATATAACACATGAATCAGAAAGCACACAAGGCACAAACTAGGGTGAGCATTATAGTTAATATGGTTATAAGGCACAAACTAGGGTGGGCATTATAGTTAATACGGTTATAAGGGTGTAAGGGCATAAGTTGGAATGTATAGAATAGGGATTGCATATAAATTATTTGTTGAAATGTCTAAATGCCCAGCTATGTGGAATTTGAAGTAAATCTATTTTGTTTTCAAACATGGATTTTCCTTATTCATATTTATGTGTATGTATGTATATAGGAATGTATATATACATACATATGTATATAATAATATAGTTTTTCTAAGTTATATAATCTTGAAGGTCTATATTTTAAATGTTTGTTAGAATGTTGTATAGGCTGTGTATAAAGAAGAGTTATTGTGTTAGTTTTGATCCTTGAAATAGTCATAGTCATAGACATAGGTGTCTAGGTGATCCCACAATAGTGTGTCCCACTTTTTGGCCAAAGTGGGAAATGAAATCAACATTTTTAACCAAATTTTCACTTTTTGACACCTATAGCAACTTTTATACATGAAAAAGGTGAATGATAAAACTAGCATGCACACTAGACCAAACCCTCTTCCACAATAACATTTAAGGACAAGACTGAGCCAAATAACTACCAAGTGAAGGTGGACTCAACTACAGATCTTGTACTCAGGAGTGCTATGGAAAGATTAGATTTAATCAAGCCTTTTATAAAACCTTAGGTCAATCAATGCATGAAACCCTAGTTCTATGATGATCTGATTATAACAAAGAATATATAGTAGATATCTAGAAACCAATTGTAGAAGAATGATCAGGAAGATGTCAGAACTTGTGTCTCAGAAGTGGAGGTGTCAGAGGACTATTTTAGGGGCACTCAAGTTTAAGTTGATTGATTCTGCTAGAATTGTAAACTAGAAAAATGTTACAGAGACTTCCTTGATGACATATCTGATGTTAAAAAGGGCAAGAAGACTAGGGCAGTGGCACCCAAGTCTTCTGTAGAGGAATATTCCCAAACTATTGTCAGTTCCTGAAACCTTGATCCTTGCTCAGTCTTCCCATGTCTTCACTTTTCCCAGATTTCATACCTGTAACCTACACACAAGAAGAAGAGAAGGGATTTGGAGGTTATGGTGTTTAGGGACTTACCTCAGTCAAATCCTAGGATAGCATTCAAGCTTCCCAACACCATTTGTAGATAAAGAGAGCATGCCCTTGCAGGGTAGAGACTAAACACAAATCAATATGATGAATCAAATGATGATAAATCACAATGATATCACCTATGTGATGAAACCATTAGGAGGATGAAAGCTCTTCAACTCATAAGGAGAGCTAGATGATAGCTTCAAACCTGCAACAATACACACAATGACAATACAAATATGCTCTAGAATCAAAATGAATGCTTTGAATTCTCTTTACTCCAATGCTTCAAGTTGGCTATCTCTATCTACGTTCATAATGAATTCAAAAACACACTTATATATGATTTCCTGCTAACATTCATAAAATTAAACCAAAAAAGCCAACAAGGAGAAACCTTTTTAAAGGTCCTAGGTCGACATGCATTTGAATTTGCCTCGACTAATTAGGAGAGACTTGGGTGGTGGTGCCCAAGTCTTAGGTCTCCTTTTTAGTTTGAGGTAAGATTAAACATGGGCCTCTTATTCCCAATTTACATTGGTTTCAAGCAATTTTGCATCGGGATGAATATTTTGAATGTATAATGTAATCATGGGGACCTAAGAGCTAAATAAGGAGGTAAAAAGATATGTGTCAACTTTTTACTCCATAACATTTAGCCCCCACTTTAATGTGTGTATGATCTTATGATCAGTACATACATTAAAGTACGATCAAAGCGCATCAAACACATCAAACACTAGAGCGAAGACACACCCTAAGTTTGTAGGACCATTTCTAGCCCCAAGCTTAGGAAAACATAAGAAAATGCTTTACAGTCATGCAAAACACTGAGAAGACAATGAGGAAGCACATAATACACAATGAAGATAATAAAAGACACATAATACAGGGAGAAGGCATGAATGTAGTCATGCAATACAAAAGGTATACACAAAGAGAAAACATGATTAAATAAGTATACTACCCTAACTAGGTGATAGGGGGAGCTCATCGCTATGCGTTGCCATCAAAAGCACACAAAACACATAGCGTGGGGGGAGCTCATCACTGCACGTTGCTATAAAACACGCAAAACACATGGCATGGGGAGAGCTCATTGCTACGCTCCATCACTGAACATGTAAGACACACAAGGAAGACACACAAAAAACACACATAATACATAAGTACCATAGAGTATATCATCGACACACTATACGTCTTAAACAAAGTAGACACAGGTGATAGGGAGGAGCTCATCGCTATGCTCCACTATCTAAGACACACCAAACACACCTGATGGTTGAGATACACTACACAAATGCCAATGACACGCTTAAGGGTGAATAACTCAAGATCCAACCCTGCCTCCGCAGAGGACTTTTTAAAAGGATGTGCAACCACTCAAGGGAATACACAATCCTGCCTTCCACAAAAGGGCTTTTAAAAACATACAACCCCACCTGCATCGCGTAGACACCTAATAGTGAAAAAGAAGCATGTGCACAAAGTATACAACCCCACATGCATCACAGAGATGCCTTACAGTGAACAGGAAGTATACACAAAACAACAACAAAGTACACAACCCCACCTTCATCGCAGAGATGCTTTATAGTGAAAAGGAAGCATACACCACACATGTAATGTCTAAGAGATCTAAGCATTTACCACAATATATGCCCCCACCTTAAAGTGGTTGATCCCACTTGCTAGTATTAAACACATTTAATGTAAAGTTGAAAAACATGCAAGGGAACAAGAGATTTCACAAAGCCCATGCCCCAAAGTGACATGTGCTAACAATTGCTAATTGTTCCCAATAAACACATCAATATCATTTGATAACAACCATTGATCAACAATATATAAGCTTTGGTTAGAAGATATATTCTAAGATAACAACCAAATCAATTCTTAAAACATAAATAAAGCAATACATCACTTAACAAACCAAGGATACACTTACGGGTTCGAAACTGAGTATAGTTGTGAGGTTATACATCAGGTATCTCAGAACTGAGTGTAGCTACAAGGTGAGATACAAAACATTCCAAAGTGCCTAGAAGAAGATTTAGAGTATTGCAAAGGTTTGTTACAAGAATTTCACAACACGATACATGAGCACATCACAACACAAAGTGATTCTACTAGTCAAGCGTTAGTGTCAAATTAACCCCATCTTCATATATGGACTAGGTACATTTTATTTTGTTGTTATAGGGATGCATGATCCTTATCAGTTTATATTTGTTATTGTCATCTGCCGACTAGTAGAGCCACAAAAGAATGAAAACATGAAAAATGAAAGAGAAGACAAAAGTGACTTAGGTTTACAACGTGGGAAGATGCCCCCAAGACAATTTCCACAATGTTATGCCCCAAGGCACCACACACAACAATTACAATAAGAGAGAGGAGAATAGAAGAATAGAGAAATAAATAGAAGCATCACAACAAAGGAAGTCTTCTTGTATCCTTGACCTTACAAGAGTATCAAGGATGCTTCAAATCTTCTATAGTAGATTAAAACTTAAGCATTACAGTATTAACATAAACATGAAAGATCAACATAATGCACATCAACACATAACACCAAATATATGTGGAAAACACAAGAAGGGAAAAACCACGGTGAGGATTAACTCACAATATATGTAGCTCAAATAATAACTATGTTTTAGGGCTGCAAGTCTAGGGCTTAAATTTGACGGTTGACGCTGCCTGTCAAGCAATTTTTTTGTGACAGTCATTTATTTGAAGTTACCTTTCAAATATTAAATCTTACCTATTTGAAGAAATATATATATAGACTAAAAATTTATATAGAATAATTACATAGAAAATTTCACAGTTTACTTGAAATCTTGCCTTTCAAGTGATACAGTCTTCCTAAAATTTTAATTGTATTTTACGGCTAAAATCACAAAATACGACCATACGGCCATCAAATTTAAGCCCTGGCTGCAACCCAAGGAAGCTACTAGTCCCTGCTGACTTTATTTTAGGGCGACAACCCAATGAAGCTACTACTCTTTGAAAAATTTGCTTTAGGGTCACTCCCAAAGAAGATAAAACTCCCTGCTAACTTTGTTTTAGGGCTACAACCCAAGGAAGTAACTACTCCCTAAACTGAGAATGAACTTAGGAAAGATTACAGCATGATAGTCCTTCTACTGTCTGAAAATTGACATTGAAGCTCACACCTTTGATGATTGCAATTCTGTCTCTTCACAGTTTCTTCTGATGATTGGATTGGTTAGGCACACTCTTTACTTCCCTTCTGTCACAAAAATATCTTCAAGGTGAATCAAGATAGCCTCTAATACTTCTGCTCTTTCTCCTTCAGTCGGACATCATGCATATGATTTTCATATTCTACTCTTCATACTCTCACATATTCATCTTCGCAATGATAATTCACATAGATCAACTAGGTTTACAATATATACATGATATTACATTGATTACTTTGTAGGTCAGCTAATACAACAAGAATATTACAATTTACAAGTTGGCCAGATAACACATAACATGAAACATGCATAGGGCAAGCCCTATCATGAACAACACACTACTCCAGAGGAGAACACATGCCTTGCATATCCCAATGCATGCTTAGTCCAGTACTAAACAAGCTTCACATCATCATCCTTCAAAGAGTAACAACCAGACATCACACCTATTTGAAATAGGTCAGCCTTAAGAACATATGAAGCTTATAGCATGTTGGTCATTTTAGGTTGGCAGTACACAATGAAGATAATTACTTTACAGATCACCAAATCACTTGAAACTTCACAAGAGAAAGTATTGGACCTCTTTGATCATGTTCACAAAATTGCTTTGACAAAGATTCAGACCTAGAGAGATGCAGAGCATTCCAACAAATCTACATCACCAATATACTCTGCTAAAGTACATAACAACACTTTGATTTTTGTAACTTTCATTGTGGAAGGCATATTGACTTTATTTCTTAGATACAACATCTTCACAACATGCTTAACTCAGATTTTGAACTGTATGACCATATCTACAAATATGGAGGAATGCAGATCATTTTCCCAAGCAGTCTCCCATACAACTTCCTGTAGCATAGATCTTCATCAACTTTCAGAGACCAAAACTTTCTTGTGATCGTATGACAACTCATGCAAAATCAGAAACATATATTTTAGTGCTTCTAATTCCCATATTAATGTCTTCTTAATGCTTTTGATTTCCATCTTAATATACCATTATACTCAACTCTACATTGAATGAGCCATGACATCCAACCATGAACTTATAATTCCCATCTTAATATGTCTTCTTGACTATCACCGGATAGGACATGACATCCAACCATGAACTGTCTCTTCTCTACTGGATAGGACATGACATCCAACCATGAATTGTATCTTCTCTGCTGGAAAGGACATGACATCCAACCATGAAGTTTAGCAACCCATTATGAACATTAGGAGCATCATTGAACCTTTGTTACTATACTGGTATATCATCATCACAACTTAAGTGCTAACCTTACACTAAGTGTTGACATCAATAACAACACAATGACAACACATATTGCCAACAATCTCCCCCTTTGTCATTGATGGCAACACATACTCCCCCTTAGATATACATTTCCCTCTCTCCCCCTTTGATATCAAGGACAAAGGGCAACTGCTTCTTCCCCTTAGGGCACAAACTCTCCTCCTAGGGTGCACATTTTCTCTTTCTCTCCCCCTTCTTCAAGGTTCCTTCTGTCAGCAACCATGACTACCTACTCCCCCTAAGAGGTAGCTACCATCAGTCCAAGAAAAAGATATAGCATGGACTCCCCCTGGATAGATGCACCATTATGCATCTAGCAAGAAGAAGAAGGGGAAATTACCCATAACCTCTTCTAGAGATCTTCAAAAGTTTCCTTTGCAAGAGCCTTTGTGAAAATATATACAATCTGATCTTTTGTTAGAACATATTCCAACCTTACTTCCCTATCTGCAACCTTCTCTCTCAAAAAGTGATACCTGATTTCTATATGCTTGGTTCTTGAATGCATCACTGGATTTTTGGAAATATTGATAACACTTGTATTATCACACAGTAGGAATGGGCTCATCATACAATACCTTAATGTCCTTTAGGGTTTGCTTCATCCAAAACACTTGTGTACAATAGGATGCTACTACAATAAAATCCACTTCTACAGTTGATAAAGATACTAAATCTTTCTTCTTGCTTTGCCATGAGATCAATCTACTTCCTAAAAAGGAAGCACCACCACTTGTACTTCTATCATCAACACAACCAACCCAATCAACATTAGTGTATGCACTCAGATCAAAGTCATTACCTCTTGGATACCATAAGCCATAATCTAGAGTTCCTTTCAAGTATTTGAATATTCTTTTCACTGCCTTCTCATGTGTTTGCTTGGGATTAGCTTGATATCTGGCAACCACACATACTACATGCATGATATTAGGTCTAGAAGCAGTTAAGTACAACAATCCTCCAATCATAGATCTATAGGAAGTCTAATCAACCAATGAAGATTCATAATTCTTGCTCAAGTGACATCTAGTGATCATAGTCCAGTACTCACTGGTTCTAAATCCTCCATACTAAACTTATTTAACATCTCTCTAATGTACTTAGCCTGAAAAAAAAGATACCATCATCTAGTTGAGCAATTTGAAGTCCAAGGAAGAAAGACATTTCACCAATCATAAACATCTCAAATTCTTTTTTCATCTCCTCTACAAACCTTTTACATGTATCATCATCTCCACCAAAGATGATGTCATCAAAATATACTGCAACTATCAATATCATGTCTCCTTCTTCCTTGATGTAAATCTTGCTATCTATAGTACCTTTCTTGAAGCCTTACTGAAGTAAGTACTTATCCAACCTAGCATACCAAGCTATAGGTACTTTCTTGAGACCATATAAATCATTTATGAGTCTGCACACCATGTATGGATCTTCTGATATCTAAAAATCATCCAGTTGCTCAATGTAGACTTCCTTCTCTAGAGATCACCATTCAAAAATGCTGACTTGACATCCATCTGATAAACCTTGAAGTTCTTGTGAGCAATAAGGGCAAGAAACATCCTAATTGCCTCCATCCTAGCTACCGAAGCATATGTCTCTTCAAAATCAATGCCTTCAACTTGAGAATAGCCCTTACACACCAATCTTGCTTTGTTCCTCACAACTTCACCTTCTTCATTTAGCTTATTCTAGAACACCCACTTTGTTCCTATGAAATTCTTGTTGGCTGGTCTAGGAACCAATTCCCATGTCTAATTCTTCTCTATCTAATCCAATTCTTCTTCCATGGCTTTTATCCAATCATCATCTTTGCTAGCATCAACAAAGGTTTTGGGTTCAACTTTTGATAGTAAACACAAGTTTACTTGTTCATATGCTTTTCCAAAACTTCTCCTGGTCAGCACACCTTTACTATTGTCTCTAATGATCTGATCTGCTAAATGATTCTTCTGAACATACTTTGCTAGAGTCTTGGGGATCTGCTTTAATTCTTGTTTCTTTTCTTGTTTCTCTTCTTCTTCTTCATCTTTAATGCATGGAAAGATATCAGATTCAGAGTCCTCTGATTCTTGTGAGAACTGATACAAGTCTTCATCTACTTTAACATTTGTGATTTCAATAATCTTTCCCAATCTCTTGTTGTAGCACCTATAAGCCTTGCCTTTGGTTGAGTAACCAATAAAGATCCTTTCATCACTTCTTGAATCAAACTTTCCTAGGTCTTCTTCATCTCTTCTGATATAACATTTGTTGCCAAAGATCCTGAAATATCTGATAGTGGGAGGTCTTCCATACCATAGCTCATAAGGGGTCTTAGTGCTATTGACCCTTAGTTGTAATCTATTGGTTAGATAGATAGTAGTATGAACTACTTCCTTGTAGTACATGTTAGGTAGATCTACATCCTTCAACATTGCCCTAGCCATCTTTAGCACTAGTGCAACCATGGTTAGGAGGGTCCACAAAGTGAACCGTCGAGGCCGTGTAGCTAGAGTAAACACAATGAAAACAACTCAAAGATATAAAGCAAATGCATATTCCATCATTCAGTATATCAGAGAATTCAAATACAAATTGGCCGGCAACATGAGGACTTACAATTAGGTCTCATAGGCTTGACTTTGCAGTTACAAAATATGCACAAGATATAGCTTTGAAGCTCCTTCGCAAAGAATTCAAACTATCAAACTTAGAACTATCAATCACTACTTTCCTAGGCATCTATTACATCAATATATATCATCTCTGGAACATAAGATTCCTCCGCGTTAGCCAAGGAAGATCACAAACTCCAATGAAGAGTTGTAATGTGTGTACATGGATAGGTCAGACCTAATCATGTAGAACTCCTCCACAAATGGATGGCATAGCATGTGGATCTTAGAGAAGGTCATCCACGATCCAAAAAACATTAAATGATGTGTCATTTAGCTTTGCAAGTCGTGAAATTCTCCACAGGTCTTCTCCTTTAGCTAATTGTCTGCGACTGTCAAGATGCTATGTTATGAGAAAATAGTCGATCTTCTGATAGTGATATCTTTACGGTACCTGATCTAAATGATCTAAATTTTGGATATGATGTGCATGAATGTATCTAGATGTTAATTCTAGCTCCGCAAGGTTTGAAATGCAACTGCAGTAGAATGTGGACCAAAATATAGAAACTGCTACTGACTAAATTGAACTGGAAAATGAAAAGAAACAAACTAAAATGCAAATATTTTTGGTTGATGCAAGATTTCTCTTGAACCAGGGATGCTCTTGCATCAGACATCTAGGGTTGTTGAAAAAGTGAGTCCCTCACTTTTCTGGGGCTAGAGGAAAACCCAGACGGTCTACCTCAGCTTGAGAAATCCAAGATGAGTCTTCTTCTAGTCTGCCTTTCCACTTCACAAGATATTCTTTGTATTGTCTTCCTCTGGTGCTGCATCCAATTCTACTATCCAATATGTCTTCAATCTGCTCTGATGCTTGTTGTGGTAACTGCTTCTTCAAGTCTTCTTCAATGCTGTCATTGAACTTTGCTTCATGATACTGATATAGGTCTACAATATTGAAAATAGGTGATATACCCAATGTCTCCGGTAACTCCACTTCGTATGCATTTCCTGAATCAAATTTCCTGAGTATCCTACATGGTTCAAACCTCTTCATCTTCAACTTGTTATAAGTCCCAACTAGAAATCTCTCTTTTTTGAAATATACCATCACTTCATCCCAGCTGTAATTTCTTTGTTTCCTCTTCTAATCTGCCTGTTCCTTATACTTACAATTCATCACCTCCAAATGCTTCTTATCCTGATTATGCACTGTCTCCATGTGTCCTACAAATTCTTCTACTTCTGCACTCCTCTTCTCTTCCATACTGATGTCTCTCAACTCTGCTACTCCTCTAGGGTTAGTTCCTATCACAATCTCAAATGGTGTTCTTCCAATACTCCTATTCACTGAATTATTATATGCAAACTCTACTTGTGAAAGAATCAAATCCCAATTTGCTGCCTTCTCTCCAACCAAACATTTCAACAAGTTTCCCAAACTTCTATTCACTATCTCTGTCTGTCCATCAATATGTGGATGAAACTCTGAACTGAACTTCAAATCTATCTTCATCTTCTTCGAGAGTGTCTTCCAAAAGTATCCAAGAAATCTTGTGTCTCTGTCTGAAATTATGCTCTCAGGTAATCCATGCAATCTCACAATCTCCTTGAAAAATAAGTCAGCCACATGAATTGCATTAGTTGTCTTCTTACAAGGTATGAAGTGTGCCATCTTTTAAAATTTGTCCACCACTACAAATATTGAATCATGTCCTCTCTGTGTTTTCAGCAATCCCTTTATGAAATCCATGATTATGTCTTCCTAAGGTCTCTCCAGTACTGTCAAAGATTTGTACAAACCAGTATTCTAACTACTCCCTTTTGCAACTTGACAATTTGTACAACTCTACACAAGTTTCCTAACATCCTTATATATATGAGGCCAAAAGTAATTTTCACTTACCAAAGCCACTATCTTATCAATGCCAAAATGTCTTGCCAATCCACCACTGTGTTTCTCTTTGATCAAACTGTCTCTCATTGAACTCCTAGGTATGCACAACTGGTTTCCTTTGTACATCATATCTTCCTAAATGAAATAATCCAACCACTTGCTCCTATCTATCACAACAGGTTCCTTATATGCTTTCCAAGGTTCTGCAAAATCAAGATCTTCCTCATACAAATTCTTTGATTCTTCAAATCCTAACAATTCAACTCTCATCTCTGTTAGCAAATTCCTTCTTCTACTCAATGCATCTACAACTTTATTTTATTAGACCACTCATATGCGTCAACACAAAAGTATAACTCTGCATGAACTCTACCCATCTCATATGTCTCTGATTCAACTTTCCTTGATTATTCAAATATTGCAAAGCTTGATGATCTGTACACAACACAAACTCCTTAGGCAACGAGTAATGTCTCCACTTCTTCAAGGCTTGAATTATGACATAGAACTCGTGATCATAACTAAATATCTTCTCCTTGCATCATTCAACTTCTCACTAAAACATGCTACAGGTCTACCTTCTTGACTTAACACTGCTCCTATTGCATTCCCACTGCATCACAATCTACTTGAAATACCTTATTGAAATCTGGTAATGCCAACATAGGTTTCTCTGTCACTTTCTGCTTCAACAATTCAAAACTTCTATCTACTCTTGATGTCCACTTAAAGTCTTTTCTGTCACCTCTCATTGTCTCTGTCATAAGGTTACATACTGAACTAAAATTTTTGATGAACTTCTAGTAGAAACTAGCTAGACCATGAAATGATCTGACTTCTCCAATGCTCTCAGGTGTAGGCCACTCAATAATTGCTCACTTTCTTAGGGTCCATCTTCAATCCTTCCGTAGAAATAAAAAATCCCAAGTATACCAATTATTCCTTCCTGAAACTACACTTCTTGGTGTTTATCAACAATTTCTCTTCTCTTAGTCTCTACAATACTTGTCTCAGGTGCTAAAAATGTTCTTCTTTTGTCTTACCAAAAATTAGAATATCATCAAATATACAATAACAAACTTACCCAAAAATTTCTTCAAAACTTCATTCATCAACCTGATGAAAGTACTTGGTGTATTTGTTAATCCAAAAGGCATTACTAACCACTCATACAACCCTTCATTTGTCTTAAAAGAAGTCTTCCATTCATCTCCTTCCCTGATTCTGATATGATGGTATCCACTCTTCAAGTCTATCTTTGTGAAATATTTTTCTCCACTCAAACAATCCATAATGTCATCCATCCTAGGTAAAGGAAACCTATACTTAACTGTGATCTTGTTGATTGCTCTAGAGTCTGTACACATTCTCCATTCTCCATCCTTATTTGGTGCTAACACTGCAGGCAATGCACAAGGACTCATACTTTCTCTGACCAAACCTTTCCTCAACAACTCATGTATCTGTCTATTTAATTCTTCATTCTCTATCGGTGTCATTCTGTGTGCTACTTTGTTAGCCAAACTAGCTCCAGGTATAAGATCCATGTGATGATTGATACTCCTGATTGGTGGCAATCCTTTAGGTACATTATCTTATATGATGTCTTTGTACTCTGTCAGCAACTCAGTTATCTCCTCCGATTGTGATTCTTTAGTATTCATGGTTTCAGTCTTCTTAGGAATCAAAGAATAACACATATTCTCATGTCTCAAACCATCTAGAAATTTTCTTCTATCTACCAAACATATTCTAGTATTTCCACATACTTCACTCTTAGGATCATCTTCCAAAGGAATCAAAGTAAATCTCTTTCCATTTGATGTTATAGTATATGTATTCTTTCTCCCATCATGTATAGCTTTTCTATCATACTACCATGGTCTACCCAACAATATATGACATACATCCATAAGCATAATATCACATAATACTTCATCATGATAAGATCTAATATAAAATTTCACCAAACATTGTTCACTCACTAGTAACTTATGATCATCATGAATCCATGCTATCTAATATGGCTTAGGGTGTTTTAATCTTTCCAACTTCAGCTTAGTCACCATCTCCTCTAAAACCAAATTATCTAAACTACCACTATCAATTACAACCTTACAACATTTACCTCTTGATTTGCATCTGGATCTGAACAAAAATTTCCTTTGCGGTGGTTCCTCATTTGTCTTTGCTTGAAATAGTGCTCTCCTCATGACAAGTGATTCTCCTTTCTCAGGTTCACCAACTGAACTTGGTGATCCAATAATTTCTTCTTTCACATATGCTACTCTTCCACTATTCTCTGTCTTCTTGCTTGTACTCCCTTGATTACATTTAAGTGCTCTATGTCCTTCACCTCCACATTTAAAATAGGTTTCTCTGAATGTTCTCCTATCAGGTCCTCTTCCTTCTATTCTGTATCCTTCACTCTGGTATGGACTAGGGTTTCCTCTACGGTAGAAATTTTTGTCATCTCTCTGATATGCATTTTTATCTCTGTCCTCCTTCTTGAATGTGTTTTCTTGTATGTTCTACTTCGCATATGATCTCTTTTCTCTAGAAAATGTTGTACCTCTCTAAAATTTAACTCCTCTGCCTCTCTATCTTTGATCATGCCTCTTGTTCAACTTTTCTTCAACCTTCAGGGCAAACTGATATGCTTCTTCTAGTGTTGTCATCCTCACCAAACTTAGTTCTTCTTGAATGTTCAATCTCAGTCCATTGATGTATCTAGCCAGTTCCTTCTAAATCAGCATCAGGGTTTGCCAGTTCCTATGCACGTGCAGATTCAACCAACTAATACAGGAGGTTGTGTGAGCTGCCTCCCCTTCACTTATGGTTTTGCTACACCAAGGGGGGTATCCCTATAGCTAAAGATGTAACCTTGACTAGCTCAAAGATAAAAAGATATAACTTGACAATAACAGGCAGAATACTCTCATGTGTGGATCAAGATTTGTATGATAGATCACAAGGTGGGCAACATTCTTGGACATATATGTCTGGTTGGGTATGAGAGTATGCAGGGAGTTCCTAATCCTACTCCTACAACTAATAGGTGGAAGTGATGAAATGGGTGGACATAATGTCCTGGATGCAAGACAAGGGGTTTTGGCTCATAACTACTGACCCAGGAGCAGACTGGTGCCTATCCATTGGGCAAGGAGTCAACTAGACGTATACAGCAGATGGTTTGCAACTTTCACTCAAGTTTCAAGGGGATTGGATTTGATGCTTGCCTTACAAACATCACCCAAGAATGGGTATTTAGCTGCCTCTACTTACAGATATCCCTGCTGACATGCAACCTTCCCCATGCTCAACCTAAAACAATTTAATCCACTCCTTGAATGGAAGTTAGAGATCAAACATGTGATACAGAAAACCATATCCTAGAACCTGAGAAACCCTTAGCAGCCAGATTCAGAAGAAGGAGAATAACATGCAGCAAATGGAGACAAGCAGATAAACACATGCAATGAAGCATTTCTCATATAAAATCAACACTAAAACTGAAATATGTGCAAAATACACTCATGCTGCAACTCATAAACTCCAAAATGGGAGACAACAGCCAGGATCATGCCCTGTTCTTCATTATTTACACAAAAGAATGCCCAGGTCTTCAACAACCTAAAATGAGTGACACAGTCTACCATTTATAGCAAAACTGTGTACTCAACGAATTAATTACATGGCCAGACAAAAATCTACCAGATACAATGCACTGCCAGGGGGCGCCGAAAACATTCAATGCAATCTCACAGACAAGAAGGAAGGGGAAGGTGAGATCTTGACCTGTAATGCATTGTCATGATTTTCTGTCTAAATCAAGTAGCTGGTGTGTCCTTTCGACCCATACCTCTGTGCAACCTCGCCATTAATGGCAAACCAGCTCACAGCATCAGGATGCAGTAGTTACGTGGCTAAGAAGTTTCTCCTGCCAAAAATAGCCACAGAGTCTTAGGAAAAACCCGCGCTGTAACTTTAAAACCTAGCCATCGATCAAAAACCTAGTCACGAAGATCGAATGGCACCAGAAACTGCTGAAAAGCCACCCACCAACCAGATTGTGCCATGTAGGCACTTCACACTTCCATCGCTAACTTTTCTACTTCTCAATTGCTTTTCAAAAAGGGGACAGGTGGTGGCATTCGCCATTTCAACCATCGGGACAGGTGGCAACCTCCGCGGCATCCTTGAAACACATAGAAACTCCCTTTGAAACTCTCGCAGAGATCAACACTTGGCACCGCCCACAACACTCATGAAACATTAGGAAACAATGCAGAAACCTACGCGGAAGCAGCCATGTGTCAGGCTCCACAGCACCCATTAAAGCTATGTCTTTAAATAAAGTGGCCCTCGTAGGTGACACTTGTCGCAACCCGTGGCGTTTGAAACACGAGACACATTCAAGAAATGGGGCCCACAACCTCCCGCGCCAAACCTTGAAGCAAAAAGAAACAACGCGGAGTCTGACACGTGTCAGCCTCCGCAGTAACCACAGAGGACACGTGGCACACTCTGCCCCTGCTTGGAAACTTTTAGGAACCTTGACGGAGAGTGACACGTGGCGTCATCCGTAGCGAGCAGCCTGAAACACAAAGGAAACACTTGGGACTCCTACGGAGACTGACACTTGGCAGATCCACGGCCACCAAAGAAACTGAGAAACACTTTTGAAACTCCTACTGAGGCAGCCACTTGGCATCATCCGCTACAGCTTAGAAACTTTAATGGGACCCACCATGTCTGCGCCACATATTGAAACATGTAGAAACTATTACAGAGGCTGACACCTGTCAGCTTCCGTGGCAACCTCAAGGGACATGTGGCGCTTTCTGTGCACCCACTGAAACATAAAGAAACTGCCCCACACAGTGACACCTGGTGCCTTCCGCACTTATAGAAACTTTAAGGATCTTCAAAGCCCCTGGTGGAGACTAAGAAACTTTTAGGGTCTTTCGGGTGCCTCCACGTGGTGCCTCCTGCGGCACTCTTGAAACTTAAAAGAAACTTTATAGAAACATCGGAGGAAGCCTCCACGTGGCACCTTCTACGCATTCAACTTAGAAACAAAATAGACACATCTGCTATGTGGCACACTCCGCGTTAAAGCTACATTCAAAAAGAAAAGCGCGGCAATAAACTGGGGCTCGACACTTGGTAGAGCCCACGGCGTTTGATACATGAAACCCTCGCAGCCAATTGTAGAAACATTTAGGGTCTCTGAAACTGTAGCCCGATACATGTCTGAAACACATGAGACCCATTTTTTAACATTTTAAAGGGTTGATGGAGATTTCTGACCCGCCACTGTATATTTTGACGCTGAGCATACAAGGTGAGATGCATTTTTGATAATTGCAGGGAACAAAACATTAGAACTTTTTTGGATTTTTAGGGAAGAGACCTGACTCAAAACCCCAAACATAAATTATTACTAACAAAGTGAACTATCTAGACCATGCAACTAGAGTAAATAGAACGGAAACAACTCAAACATATAAAACAAATGCAGATTCAGTCATTTAGTATATCAGAGAATTCAAATACAAACTGGCCAGCAACATGCAAACTTACAATTAGGTCTCACAGGCTTGAGTTCACAGTTACAGAATATGCACAAGATATAGATTTGAAGCTCCTTCACAAAGAATTCAAACTATCAAACTTAGAACTATTAATCACTACTTTCCTAGGCATCTATTACATCAATATATATCATCTTCGGAACATAAGATTCCTCCGCGTCGGCCAAGGAAGATCAAAAACTCCAATGAAGAGTTGTAACATGTGTACATGGATAGGTTGGACCTAATCATGTAGAACTCCTCCACAAATGGATGGAATAGCATACGGATCTTAGGGAAGGTCGGCCACGATCCAAACAACATTGAATGAAGTGTCATTTAGTTCTGCAAGTCATGAAATGCTCCGCAGGTCTTCTCCTTTAGCTGATTGTCTGAGACTGTCAGGATGCTTTTTTCTAAGAAAACAATCGATCTTCTGATAGTGATATCTTTCCGGTACCTGATCCAAATGATCTAAATTTTGGATATGATTTGGATGAATGTATCTAGATGCTAAGTCTAGCTTCGCAAGGTCTAAAATGCAACTATGGTAGAATGCAGACCAAAATAAATAAAATGCTATTGACTAAACTGAACTAGAAAAGGAAAAGAAATAAACTGAAATGCAAATATTTTTGGTTGATGCAAGATTGATCTTGAACCAGAGATGCTCCTGCATCATGCATAGTCCTATTCTTCCTTTCTACTACCCCATTTTGCTGAGGGGTCCTAGGGGCTAACGGATGTCTCCTAATACCATTATCCTCACAAAATTTATTAAATTAATTTGAAGTGAACTCACCTCCTCTATCAGACCTTAAACACTTGATCTTGGTATCCATTTCATTTTCAACCATAGCTTTGAAAACCTTAAACTTATCAAAGGCATCTGATTTTTCTCTTAAGAAAGTAACCCAAGTCATTCTAGAATAATCATCAATAAGTAACATGAAATACCTTTCACTTTGCTGACTCTTTACTCTTATAGGGCCACATAGGTCAGTATGAATCAACTCCAATGGCATTGAGGAAGAGTACTCCTTGCTCTTAAATCTTGTCTTTGTCTACTTTCCCATTTGACATTCCCTGCATAATGTGTTTGCAGGCTTGGTTATCTTGGGCAAGTCTCTCACTCCATGAATAGAGATGATCTTTACCATGTTGTCAAAGTTGTTGTGTCCCATTCACTTGTGCCACAACCAACACTCACTAGATTGAACCAATAGGCATGTTCTTCCATTTACCTCCTTCATATGATAGATATCACCATATGACTTGATACCTTCTGTAACAAGTTTTCCAGACCCTACCTTTCTGATTTCACAACCTTTAGCATGAAAAGTAAGATTGTAACCTTTGTTGCACATCTAACTGACACTGAGAAGATTGTGCTTTCACCCTTTGACATAGAGGACATCCTTAGTCTTGTTCTTCCCATCAATAATTATAGCACCCTTTCCACATATTTGGGTTGACTCATCACCACCAAACTTGACAGCTCCACCATTCCACTTCTCAAGGCTAATAAACTTTTCCTTATCACCAGTCATATGATTAGATCAACCACTATTAATTACCCAAGCTTTGGCTTCTTCTCTTGCATGAAAGGCAATCCATACAACCATTGATCTATCATTATTTTGGTCAGCTTGCAAGGCATCAGTATTTTCACTTTTTCCAACATCATTCTTTTTGTTACCAATATTCAAATCCATGAAAAGTGTTTCATCATTTGAGTCATCATGATCCTCATCTTCTGAAGAACAACTTCTCTCTATGGAATACAGGCTCCTTTTAAACTTGTCATTTTTGTTACCTCCCCTTGATTCGTTAAGAGGACATTTAGAAGAAAAATAACCAATCTTTCCACAATTGAAACATTTGAAAGGTAATTTACCTTTGTATTTGCTAGTGCCTTTCTTAAGTCTTCTCACAAAATTTGCTTCAACTTCATTTGGGCTTTCATCTTCATCAACAGTTTCATCCTTTTTCTTCTTACTGACTTTGAAGGAAGCTTCTTTCTTTGGAGCATGATTGCCAAACTCTTTCATTTCAAAAGTAGTAAGGGTACCAAACAATTTGTCTACAGTGTATGTACCCAAGTCCGCATTCTCCTCAATAGGAGATACTTTATGACTGTAAGATTTACTGAGAGATCTTAAAACCTTCTTCACAATCTTGAATCCTCTTCCACTTTACCACCAAGTCCTGTGATGCCAATAACCATTTTAGTCACCTGGAGCATATATGCAACAATGTCTTCATCATCTGTCATCCTTAGGGTCTCAAATTTGCTCTTTAAGAATTGCATCTTTTCTTGCTTTACTTTCTTATCTCCTTCATAAATGGTTTCAAGTTTATCCCAAAATTCTTTAGCAGAACTACAACTCATTACCTTTGAAAGTTCTGAATCAGATAACCCACTTATGATAGCAAACTTTGCCTTGGCATTGTTTTCATGCACCTTAACTTCATCTGGATCTGTAGGAGTAGTAGCAGGAGTTGTGTAACCAGTTTTGATAGAGTCCCAAACTCCACACCCTAGAGAATTGATATAGGCTTCCATCCTTAGCTTCCAAAAAGCATACTTTGTTCCATCAAACCTAGATATCTTGCTGGATCCATTTTGTGCCATCCCAGACCTTCCTCAAGTGATTAAGCTTTCTTCAAAGGAATTTGGCTCTGATACCAATTATGGGACACACCAGGATACTATGAGGGGGGGTGAATTAGTATTTAAACAAACTTCAAATCTTCCATAGTAGATTAAAACTTAAGCATTCCCTTATTAACATAAACATGAAAGATCAAAACATAGACCAAATATATGTGGAAAACCCAAGAAGGGAAAAACCACAGTGAGGATTAACTCACAATAAATGAAGCTCAAATAATAACTTTGTTTTAGGTCTACAACCCAAGGAAGCTACTACTCCCTGATGACTTTGTTTTAGGGCTACAACCAAAGGTAGATACTACTCCATGAAAACTTTTCTTTAGGGTCACTCCCAAGGAAGATACAACTCCCTGCTAACTTTGTTTTAGGGCTACAACCTAAGGAAACAACTTCTCCCTGAACTGAGAATGAACTCAGGAAAGATTACAACATGATAATACTTCTATTGTCTAAAAACTGACATTGAAGCTCACACCTTTGATGATTGCAATTTTTTCTCTTCACACTTTCTTTTGATGATTGGATCAGTTAAGCACACTCTTTACTTCCCTTCTATCACAAAAATATCTTCAAGATGAATTAGGATAGCCTCTAATACTTTTGCTCTTTCTCCTTCAGTCAGACATTACAATGCATATGATTTTCATATTCTGCTCTTCATACTCTCACATATTCATCTTCATAATCATACTTCACCTAGATCAACTAGGTTTACAATATATACATGATATTACATTGATTACTTTGTAGGTTGGCCAATACAACAAGAATATTACAATTTACAATTCGGCTAGATAACACATAACATGAAACATGCATAGGGAAATCCCTATCATGAACAACAAACTACTCTAGAAGAGAACCCATGCTGTGTAGATCCTAATGCATGCTTAGTCTAGTCCTAAACAATCTTCACAACATCATCCTTTGAAGAGTAGCAATTGCATGTCACACCTATTTGAAATAGGTCAGCCTTAAGAACATATGAAGCTTATAGCACATTGGTTATTTTAGGTTGGCAGTACACAACAAAGATAATTGCTTTACAGATCACCAAATAACTTGAAACTTCACAAGAGCAAGTATTAGACCTCTTTGATCATGTTCACAAAACTGCTTTGACAAAGCTTCAGACCTAGAGAGATGCGGAGCATTCCAACAAATCTACATCACCAATATACTCTGCTAAAGTATATAACAACACTCTGACTTTCATAACTTTCATTGTGGAAGGCATATAGACTTTATTTCTTAGATACAACATCTTCACAACATGCTTAACTCAGATTTTGAACTGCATGACCATATCTACAAATACAGAGGAATGCAGATCATTTTCCCAAGTAGTCTCCCATACAACTTCCTGTAGCATAAATCTTCATCAACTTCTGGAGACCAAAACTTTCTTGTGATCTCATGACAACTCATGCAAACTTAGAAACATATATTTTAGTGCTTCTAATTCCCATATTAATATGTCATCTTGATGCTTCTAATTCCCATATTAATATATCATCATACTCAACTCTACATTGAATGAGGCATGACATCCACCCATGAACTTCTAATTCCCATCTTAATATGTCTTCTTGACTATTATCAGATAGGACATGACATCCAACCGTGAACTATATCTTCTCTGCTGGATAGGACATGACATCCAACCATGAACTATATCTTCTCTAATGGAAAGAACAAGACATCTAACCATGAACTTTAGAAACCCATTATGAACATTAGGAGCATCATTGAACCTCTGTTACTACACTGTTATATCATCACCACAACTTGAGTGCTGACCTTACATTAAGTGTTGACATCAATGACAACACATATTGCCAACAACCTAAACAACATTTAACACTGCATGGGGAAATACAAGACAAAACATAAGAGGAGGCCACCCATGAGAGCAACTCAAAGAGGTGCTACATTAAAGGTGGCTGAATGGGTGAGAAATACTTACCTGTGATAAAATGCAACAACACTAGCGGTTGTCTTTGAGTAAATCATCTTCCTCCCAATTTCAAATTTAATTAGAAATGGGTACATAGGGTACTATGGCCCAACTTGAATCTTCTTCCTTTAATTATTCTTTTGTTTCCATATCTTTCGATGGGATGTTCTCTTCTTGCGGAGACATCTTTCAGGATAATGCTTGTCACTTTCTTCTTCTTTCCCTTGTATTCTTGTTTCTTCTTGTCTTGTTAGTTATATTTTCCAAGGGAGCTTCGTTGTCTACCACTGAGGGTTCATGATTCAGGAGCATCCTTGGTTCATGAGCAATCTTGCATCAACCAAAAACATTTGCATTTCAATTTGTTTCTTTCATTTTCCAATTCATTTCAGGCAGTTCAGTCAGAAGCAATTTTCAGCTTGTGGTCTGGTATTGGCATTTCACATCTTGCAGATCTGGACTTAGCATCTACATTCATTCATCTACATCATATAAATAATTTAGAGCATTTGGATCATTTACTGGAAAGATATCTCTATCAGAAGATCAACTATTTTCTTAGAGCAGAGCATCCTAACAGTCTCAGACAATCAGCTAAAGGAGAAGGCTTGTGGATCATTCCTTGACTTGCGGATCTCAATGATACATCATTCAATGTCCTTTGGTTTGTGGCCGGCCTTCCCCAAGGGTTTTCACATTGTTCCATTCATTTGAGGAAGTGTTCTATGCATTTAGGTCTGACCTATATGTGTACACGTTACATCTCTTCATTGGAGTTTGTGATCTTCCTTGGCTGACGTGGAGGAATCTATTGGTCTGGAGATGATATATATTGATGTAATAGATCCTTAGGAAAGTACTTAGCAATTGATTCATAATTCTTAGTTTGATTTTTTGCAAAGGGAGCTTTAAAGCCTTATCTTGTGCATGTATGTAATCAGGCCTATGAGCCCTAATTGTAAGCCCACATGTTGCCAGCCAGATTGTATTTGAATTCTATGATATACTGAATGACTGAATCTAGATTTGTTCCATTTCTTTGACTTGTTTCCATTGTGTTTACTTTTACTACACGGTCCGGACAATTCATTCTGTGAACCCTCCTACCATGATTGCACCAAGTGGTATCAGAGCGAAAGTTTGATTCTTTGGAGCAAAATTAGCAAAGGGGATTTTGTAAGATCTTGTTGTAAGTAGATTGCCAATCCGAGGTAGGTTACTTGTGTGCAACCGATCGCCGATTGAGAGGCAGTTGTCTCTTGTAGCCTGATCATTGAATTTGAGGTAGTTTGCACTTGATTCGAGGAAGAATGCCGCCAAGGAGAGTTCCTCCTGTTGGTAGAATGCCTAATAGAATGGATAAGGTGAAGGAATTGATGAGAATAATGTGAATTCAATTGGATGTTGAAGAAGATAGGCAAAGAGGATTGACACCGAGACCTAATCTTGAAAGTGATGATGAAGAAGAATTTCAATCTACTAAACAAATTGGCGAAACCCTAGAAGGTGAGGAAGAAAAAGAATCAGATTAGGTAAAGATGTTGCAAGCTATTTCAAAGATTAGAAAGAGACCTAGAGTTGATGTGCCAAATTATACTGGTTATTTGAACCCTGAAGAATTGATTGATTGGATAAATGACATGGAAGAATACTTTGAATATGAGGAAATTGAAGATCTGGAGAAGGTGAAATTTGCAAAGACAAAGTTGAAAAGACATGCTGCTATATGATGGAAAGAAGTTTAGTTGGAAAGAAATAGAAGAGGAAAAGAAAATATTACAAAGTGGGACCAGATGATGACAAAGTTGAAGAATTAGTTTATACCTACTGACTATGAGTTGGAACTGTTGAAAAGATTGCAAAAACTGAGACAAAAGGAGAAAACTGTGAAGGAGTACACTGAAGAATTTCATAAAATGATCACAAGAATAGGACATAGTGAAGCTAACAAGGAGAAAGTGGCTAGATACATTAATGGACTGATATTAAACATTCAAGAGGAGTTAAGCTTGGTAAGGATGACATCTTTGGAGGAAGCATATCAGTTTGCCCTGAAGGTTGAAGAGAAGCTGAATAAGAGGCATGATCAGAGATAGAGAGGCAAAGGAGGTAAATTTTAGAGAGGTAGGACTTATTTCGGAGGAGACAGATCACATCTGGAGCAGAACAAGTTTGACAACCCATTGAAGAAGGATGACAGAGATAACAATGCTTATCGGAGAGATGACATAATTCTTTACTGGAGAGGAAACCCTAGTGCATACCGGAATGAAGGATACAGGAGAGAAGGAAGAGGATTTGATAAGAAGATATTCAGAGGTACTTGTTTCAAGTGTGGAGGTGAAGGGCATAGAGCATTTGAGTGTAATCAGGGTAGTACAAGTAAGAGGATAGAGAAAGTGGAAGAGTAGCCTATGTGGATGAAGAACCTATTGAACTAGGTGATCCCTATTCTGTTGGTAAACCGAAGAAAGAACAATCATTGGTGATGAGGAGAGCACTATTTCAAGTAGAGACAAATGAGGGACCACCGCAGAGGAAGAGTCTATTCAGAACTAGATGCAAATTGGGAGGTAAGTGTTGTAAAGTTATGATTGATAGTGGTAGTTCAGATAACCTAGTTTTAGAGGAGATGGTGACTAAGCTGAAGTTGGAAAGATTGAAATAGCCTAAGCCCTATTAGATAGCATGGATTCAGGATGATCATAAGGTATTGGTGAGTGAATAATGTTTGGTGAAATTTCATATTGTATTATATCATGATGAAGTCTTGTGTGATATTATGCCTATAGATGTTTGTCATATCTTGTTGGGTAGACCTTGGCAGTATGATAGGAAAACTATACATGATGGGAGAAAGAATACATATACTATAACAAAAAATGGAAAGAGAATTACTTTGATTCCTTTGGAGGATGATCCTAAGAGTGAAGTATGTGGGAATGCTAGAATATGTTTGGTAGATGGAAGAAAATTTTTGGATGGTTTGAGACATGAGAATATGTGTTATGCCTTGATTCCTAAGAGGCCTAAAGTATTGAAGAAGGAGATTGAAGAATCACAACTGGAGGAGATAAGAGAGTTACTGATAGAGTATGAGGACATCATATCAGATAATGTGCCTGAAGGATTACCACTTGTAAGGAGTATCAGTCATCACATGGATCT
Source organism: Cunninghamia lanceolata (assembly GCA_027924645.1). Lineage (NCBI taxonomy): Eukaryota > Viridiplantae > Streptophyta > Pinopsida > Cupressales > Cupressaceae > Cunninghamia > Cunninghamia lanceolata. Next base: position 13,698,097 of record BSBN01000176.1, read on the forward strand.
TATACCGGGAGCAAGTTTGCCTAATAAAGAAACACATAGAATGACACTGGCAGAGAATGAAGAATTGAATAGACAAATACAAGAATTGTTGAGGAAAGGTTTGATCAGAGAAAGCTTGAGTTCTTATGCAGTACCTGCAGTGCTAGCACCTAAGAAGGATGGAGAATGGAGAATGTCTACTGATTCTAGAGCAATAAACAAGATCACAGTTAAATATAGATTTCCTTTACCTAAGATGGATGATATCATGGATTGTTTGAGTGGAGCAATATATTTCACAAAGATAGATTTGAAGAGTGGATACCATCAGATCAGAATCAGAGAAGGTGATGAATGGAAGACTACTTTTAAGACAAATGAAGGATTGTATGAATGGTTAGTGATGCCTTTTGGATTGACAAATGCACTGAGTACTTTCATGAGATTCATGAATGAAGTCTTGAAGAAATTCTTGGGTAAGTTTGTTATTGTGTACTTAGATGATATTCTGATTTTTAGTAAGACAAAAGAGGAACATTTGTGGCATATTAGACAAGTTTTGCAGAGACTGAGAGAAGAGAAATTGTTGATAAACATCAAGAAGTGTAGTTTCATGAAGGAAGAGTTGGTATATTTGGGATTTGTAATTTCTGTGAAAGGATTGAAGATGGATCCTAAGAAAGTAAGAGCAATTGTTGAATGGCCTACACCAGAGAGCATTGGAGAAGTTAGATCATTTCATGGATTGGCTAGTTTCTACTAGAAGTTCATAAAAAATTTTAGTTCTATTTGTAACCCTATGACAGAGACAATGAGAGGTGATAGAAAGGATTTTAAGTGGACATCTGGAGCAGATAAAAATTTGAGTTGTTGAAGCAGAAGGTGACAGAGCAACCTGTTTTGGTATTACTGGATTTCAATAAGGTATTTCAAGTTGATTGTGATGCAAGTGGAAATGCAATTGGAGCAGTGTTAAGTCAAGAAGGTAGACCTGTAGCATATTTCAGTGAGAAGTTGAATGATGCAAGGAGAAGATATTCAGTTTATGATCAAGAGTTCTATGCCATAATTCAATCCTTGAAGAATTGGATAAATTACTTGTTGCCTAAGGAGTTTGTGTTGTATAGAGACCATCAAGCTTTGTAGTATTTGATCAGTCAAGGTAAGTTGAATCAGAGACACAAGAGATGGGTAGAGTTCATGCAGAGTTATACTTTTGTGTTGAAGCATAGGAGTGGTAAATCAAACAAAGTTGCTGATGCACTGAGCAGAAGAAGAATCTTGTTGACAGAGATGAGAGTTAAAGTGTTGGGTTTTGATGAATTGAAGAACATGTATGAGGAAGACATTGATTTTGTAGAACCTTGAAAAGCATGCAAGGAACCTGTTGTGATAGATAGGAGTAAGTGGTTAGATTATTTCATTCAAGAAGATATGTTGTTTAAAGGAAGTCAGTTATGCATACCTAGAAGTTCAATGAGAGATAATTTGATCAAGGAGAAACATAATGGTGGATTGGCAGGACATTTTGGCATTGATAAGATAGTGGCTTTGGTGAGTGAAAACTACTTTTGGCCTCAGATACATAAGGATGTTAGGAAATTTGTTCAGAGTTGTAGAGTTTGTCAAGTTGCAAAAGGGAGTAGTTCGAACACTAGATTGTATACACCTTTGACAGTATTGAAGAGACCTTGGGAAGACATAAGCATGGATTTTGTGATGGGATTGCCTAAGACACAGAGAGGACATGATTCAATATTTGTAGTGGTTGATAGATTTTCAAAGATGGGTCATTTCATACCTTGTAAGAAAACAACTGATGTAGTGCATGTAGCAGACCTATTTTTCAAGGAGATTGTGAGATTGCATGGATTACCTAAGAGTTTAGTTTCAGATAGAGATACAAAGTTTGTTGGATACTTTTGGAAGACACTTTGGAAGAAGATGAAGACAGATTTAAAGTTTAGTTCAACTTTTCATCCACAGATAGATGGACAGATAGAGGTAGTGAATAGGAGTTTGGGAAACTTGTTGAGATGTTCAGTTGGAGAGAAAGCTAGAAGTTGGGATTTGATTCTTTCACAAGTAGAATTTGCATACAACAATTCAGAAAATAGGAGTATCAGAAGAACACCTTTTGAGATTGTGACTGAAGTGAATCCTATAGGAGTAGTAGAATTAAGAGATATCAGTATAGAGGAAAAGAGGAGTGTAGAAGCAGAAGAATTTGTAGATCACATGGAGACAGTGCATAATCAGGTGAAGAAGCATTTGGAGAATATGAATAGTAAGTATAAGAAAAAGGCCGATGAGAAGAGAAGACAAGGAAGTTGAAGTCAAAGCTGCAGTGATGGTATATCTGAGAAAAGAAAGATTTCCAGTTGGGACATATAACAAGTTGAAGATGAAGAAGTTTGGACCTTGTAAGATACTCATAAAATTTGATTCAGGAAATGCATATGAAGTGGAGCTATCAAAGACATTAGGTATATCACCTATTTTCAACATTGCAGATCTTTATCAATATCATGAAGCAGAGTTCAGTAACAACATGGAAGAAGAATTGAAGAAGCAGTTACCACAACAAGCACTAGAGTAGATAGAAGACATTTTAGACAGCAGAGTTGGACGCAGCACTAAAGGAAGACAATACAAAGAATATCTTGTGAAGTGGAAAGGAAGACTAGAAGAAGATTCATCGTGGATTTCTCAGGCTGAGGTGGACCATCTTGGTTCTCCCTTAGCCCCGACAAAGTGAGGGACTCACTTTTTCAATAACCCCAGATGTATGATGCAGAGCATCCCTATTTCATGAGCAATCTTGCATCAACCAAAAACATTTGCATTTCAGTTTGTTTCTTTCATTTTCTAGTTCAGTTCAGACAGTTTAGTTAGAAGCAGTTTTCATCTTGTAGTCTGATATTGGCATTTCACATTTTACGGATCTAGAATTAGCATCTACATTCATTCATCTACATCATATCAAGAATTTAAAGCATTTGTATTAGTTATCAGAAATATATCGCTATCAAAAGATCAACTATTTTCTCAAAGTAGAGTATCCTAACAGTCTCAGACAATCAACTAAAGGAGAAGGCTTGCGGATCATTCCTTGACTTGTGGATCTCAATGACACATCATTTAATGTCCTTTGGTTTGTGTCTGACCTTAACCAAGGGTCCACACATTGTTCCATTCATTTGAGGAAGTGTTCTATGCATTTAGGTTTGACCTATCTGTGTACATGTTACATCTCTTCATTAGAGTTTGTGATCTTCCTTGGCTGACGTGGAGGAATATATTGGTCTGGAGATGATATATATTGATGTAATAGATCCTTAGGAAAGTAGTTAGCAATTGATTCATAATTCTTAGTTAGATTTTGTGTGAAGGGAGCTTCAAAGCCTTATCTTGCGCATGTATGTAATCAGGCCTATGAGCCCTAATTGTAAGCCCACGTGTTGCTGGCCAGATTGTATTTGAATTCTATGATATAATGAATGACTAAATCTACATTTGTTCCATTTCTTTGAGTTGTTTTTGTTGTGTTTACTCTTGCTGCACAGTTTGGACAATTCATTATGTGAACCCTCCTACCGTGACTACACCAGTTCATGATATTACACATTCTTTGATATTTCTAAAGAGTAAGCCAGTACAAAAGTGATTTTATAATTTTGTGATGGATATCTTCACTCTTGAAGGTTATCTCCTAATCCTTGTAAGGATGGTGAAGGAGGAACATTGACAAAAATTCCTTTTCCTTTCTGTCTAGGTGAATCCTTCAACTCGGGCTCCTTTTCACTCTCTATTTGTTGGATAGGAGGAATTGTAGCCTCAAAGGACTAAGCGGGTCCAGGAGTGTTCTCACCATTTGATAATTCAACTATTTTCTTTGCTTTGTACCTTTGATATGCTAGGAATAATTGATCTTGTCAAGGTTGATTTGCTTCAAATGGTTGCGGCCAAAAATAATATAAATTGAAATTTCCATGAGTGGCTAATGGTTTCCATCCACTATGATGAATAACATGCACACACCCTTTATGAGGGAATTTTAAGCACTTATGAATGGTAAAAGGAACTGCTTTCATGGATTTCAGCCAAGTATGTCCCAATTTCACACAAAAAAGGTTTGAAGTGAGAATGATAATAAATGAAGCTTCCAGGGATTTTTCAACCACCTCAATCAAAAGTGTTATCTTTCCAATAGCCGGGAGGAAATAACTATTATGTGCTTTTATCATTATATCGATAGGATCATAAGTATCTTGTGCTAGATCATGCATGTATAAGAATTCTTAGGTTATCACATTTGTCATACAATTAGGATCGATAATAACTCCTCTTGTAGGATTTCCATTTTTTCTTGCTGAAATGAAAAGTGGGCTCATGTGGTGTGAATGATATGACAGGTTCGTGAGCCTTCCTTTTCTTATTAGATCAGGGAGGAACCATACCGTCCTTGTTTTGATTGAATGTCATGTATGTGAGACTTTTGTACAAGGCACTAGTTTGAGGAAACCAAGTTTTTGAAGCTTTTTGTAAAGATCAAAAACACACAAGTGTCACTACAAACCAAGTGATCTTGATGTTAAAGTGTAGCACACAAAGGCAAATATAGACCATTTTAAGATGTAGTGCAAAATGCGAAAGAAAAGTTATATTATTATGCTGAAATACACAATGTGTAATTGCAAATATAAGAATTTTGAATTCTATACTATGTAATGATGCAAGAATATCATATCAAATCAGATTTGATGAATATCTAATGTAACCAATATGATTATGCAAGAGAATTTTTTGAGACCCTAATGCAAAATTTGATCAAAATGCAAGCTTTTTAAGGTCTAAATATGTACTTTTTCCAAAATTATGCAATATTTTCAAATGAATATTGATAAATATGCAATGAAATCAATACAAGATCTGATTTGAACTATCAACAAGATGCAAATGCTTGAAGCTATGGGTTCACCAAAATGTTGTTACACATATGGTTCCTAGGGTTGTCATTGATGTCAACACTGTCAGAAGGTTGTCATTGATGTCAACACTATCTTGGATGTGTGATAGAGTTCATGGTTGGATGTCATGTCCTATCTAGCAGAGAAGATACATGTTGATGGTGTTTTTAGCATACAACAATGCAGATGAAATACTAGGTATCTCACCTCTCTTGAAAACATATCCTACCCTAGGTAAGACTGCTCCAAGAATTCTACAACTATGTCTTAGCTTGCAAGAATAACTTAGTTGGTCTATCTAGCTGTGCCAACAAGGGGTCTTACATATAACATAGGGTTTGTGAAAAGATGACAGCAATGTAAATGCAGAAACCCTAGGTGGTTCAGATTGTAAAGTCTAAAATTCTCTTGCAGATAATCAATATGATGCTACTCAAACCCTAAATCTATCAAACTTTATGTAAAGAAAATGCAAAAAGGAAAAGGGAGAGAGAAGGGATAAGAGATCCTATAGACAATTACAGAAATGATCAATACACAGATTGATAGATTCCCAATAATAAATAGATCTCTGCTTAACCAGGCAACCCACAATGCCATAGAGAATGTGCAATCTTCTAAGGAAATGTAATGATTTTCAAATTGTAGAGGGTTCATCAAACACCCAATCCATGGCATAGCTTAATGAAATCATACAATCAAACTTATCTCATAAAATATGCCCAGACTAACCATGCACAATGACATACAATTAGTAAGCCATTAATGGTATGGACAGGAAATCCATCAAATATCTGAATGATTAATCACAAATGCAATTGAATATCAACTAATTTTAGATTGACATGAACCATGAAATAAAAAATGAGACAACACATAAACACAAATTCCCAGCAACTTGCAAAACTTGCTTTGTATTGACTAAATTTTGGTAGAGTCTCAACAATTTATTATCAAATCTTACTTCTTACAATGAGAGGAAAGGATGGCCCTTTTATAGACAAGGAACCATACCAAGTTTTTCAATGGATGGTGGAGATTAACTCAACACCAAGGGTCCAAATTACATGGCATTTAATTTGGTTGATGGGTAGTTACATTTTCGGATTTGCCTTTGTCTTGATACAAAAAGACAAAATACAACTTGCAAATACATTGAATTTGGACAAAACAGATACCCATTTGGTTGTATATGACAAAGAGCCAATTTTCAAGGTGGAAGTCAAAATGAAGTCACATGACCCTTGAAAATATGGGCTGATGTGGATTGAAGGGATTCCAAGTGCTGACTGGATCAAGAGGAGTATGTGGCATATTTTTGGTGAAGGCATGTCTAACTGGATGCTTACTGGATCATCATTGCATGACTGGGCTGTTGGGACAGCTATGAACAAGTGTGAACATGTCTTAGACATTGGACTGGAAGTGCAGGAACATTAGTGATATAAGTCTGATCTTCTATGTCTTCTAGCTGTTGGGGCTCATCTCCATCATCTTGGACATCATATTGACTTCCTCTTGCAGGTTCAACAGCAATTTGGTTGATAAACTGAAGATTCTGCATGTTCAGGTCAACAGTGTATCTCTGGGTGTTCATCCTTTCAAGACGACTTGGATTGATCTCCTCAAGTTTCTAGCTTCTTAGACCTATAATCCATAATGCCAAACATCGATTTCATCATAAATAACTCATTTTCCATCAATTTGGATCAAAATATGTCCATTTACAACCATGGATCACTCAGGAACAATTCACTGTGAATGTCACTTTCTTGTGAACAACCTCATAAATCTAGTGATTTTCTCATGATTTTCTAAGTTTTTCATCATTTTCAAGTACCTAGTTGGCCAATATAATGATTTGGGATGTTTTTAGGGCCATTAGGATCCATTTGGGGTCTTTTATTTCACGTTTTTATAGCCTTTTTTTGTAAAAAATAGGATTTTTTGGGGGTACTGCATATTCACGTGCAGTAGCATTAATTGATGCAAAACATGCTCAAAATCCACCCTAACATGCCAAAAATGTTCATCATGATATGGTAAATAGATATGCAATTCAAATTCACCGAGAAAATCTAATTTTCACCTTCAAAAAACAAGTTTTTGGGCCCAGATTGGAAAAAAAGCACTGATTTTGGGTCCTACTGCACTTAGCGCTGATTTTAGGTGCTACTACATAAGTGTAGTAGATGCTCTTTGGTCCCACTGACCTAGCGCTAATTTAAGGTCCTACCGACCTAGCGCTGATTTTAGGTCCTGCCAACCAAAGGCAGTAGAAGCAATTTTTAGCACAAGTTGGTAGAAGCCCATTTTAGCTCTAAGTGTGCAAAGGAAGGTCCAATGCTGATATGCAGTAGCACTGGATTTTAGCGCAAAGTGCAGTAGGAGGCATTTTTAGCGCTAGATTTTGAACTTTCTAGGGGCAAGGTATATTTAAAAATATATTTAAGTATAAGTCAGAGATATTTAATTTATTATACTTTAAATATTTTTAAATATACTATCAAGATGTTTGAGATAGGTTCCAGATCCGTAGGATTTAATATGTAGATTCTAGATTTTTGAGGTTCCACTAGTTTTCAGGCTTAGCCATTTTTCAGGGTCTTCAGGGTTTCAGACTTAGCCAAATCAGGGTGTCAGGAACATGCATCAGGGTGAAAGTATGTGGACCCCTTAGTGAAACCTTGTGGAATTCAACATGATTTTGCAACTCTAAGAATTGGAAACTAAGAATTTCAACATGACACATCTTGCAGTTGCAGTTTTAAGGACAATATCTAGTGACATAGGAAAAATGCAGTAACACTCAATTTCAGCGCAAAGGCATCAAATGGCTATTCTTAATCACAAGCCCACTCAAGACATCTCCAAATCAATCACGCAAGACATCAAATGAATTCAAACCTGTGAAATGCTCAAATCTGGAACAAATCCTGCATTCTGAAGACAATTTCACTCTCATCATCATAAAGAAGAAAGGTTGAGACTCCAAGCCAAAGTGAAAAGAGAGGGGTCTCCATTTGGAAAAATGGGGCATGTGTGCAAGGCACAATAATACAGTTCATGGTTGGATGTCATGTTGAATATAATGAGATTACTAAAGTTCATGGTTGGATGTCATGTCTTGATCAATGCAGAATTGAATATAAAGTTATATTAAGATGGAAATTAGAAGCATCAAGAAGATACATTAATATGGGAATTAGAATCACTAAGATCATTAGATGTGTTGCTAATGTTGAGATGTTACTGGCGGCCTGATCCAAGTTTCATGATGATTATATTACTGAAAGTATGTTTTGCAGTTTGAAGACGATATTGAAGACATCTACTATACGGCAATAGAATGCTCCACATTCCTCCACATTTGTAGATATGACTATGCAGTTCTAGAACTATGTTCAGGGTACAGTGAAGGTCATAATCCCAAAGCTTCAGATCATTTGTCCTTCTGCTGTGAAAGTTATGCATGATAGAGTACCAACATGTGTTTTGGTAGAGTAAATTGGTGTTGAAGGCCTGTTGGAATTCTCCGCATTCCTCCGGATGTGATTGTTTGGCTTTTTGGTTTTGTGGACATGTTTATGAATGTACATTACATTCTTCCTTGTAGTTTCAAGGTTCTTGGTGGTCCACAAGCTTAGTTTCTCAATGACAGTATGTTGCAGTGTGTTCTGGATCACAGGTTGTTCTCAAAGTTCATGATTGAAGATGTGCAGAGGTAAAGGAGTGTTTGTAGAAGATGATATTGAAGACATCTACTATATGGCAATAGAATGCTCCACATTCCTCCACATTTGTAGATATGACTATGCAGTTCTAGAACTATGTTCAGGGTACAGTGAAGGTCATAATCCCAAAGCTTCAGATCATTTGTCCTTCTGCTGTGAAAGTTATGCATGATAGAGTACCAACATGTGTTTTGGTAGAGTAAATTGGTGTTGAAGGCCTGTTGGAATTCTCCGCATTCCTGCGGATGTGATTGTTTGGCTTTTTGGTTTTGTGGACATGTTTATGAATGTACATTACATTCTTCCTTGTAGTTTCAAGGTTCTTGGTGGTCCACAAGCTTAGTTTCTCAATGACAGTATGTTGCAGTGTGTTCTGGATCACAGGTTGTTCTCAAAGTTCATGATTGAAGATGTACGGAGGTAAAGGAGTGTTTGTAGATGTTGTATGAGTCCTGGAGGCTCATCTAGAAAAGTTTCATGATCTTTCTTGTTTCCAGTACCGCACAAGGTTTTCAAGTTGTTGTGGCTGTTATGCTTCAAGTTTCATAAGTCTTTGCTTAAGGCTGTCCTATTTTCAAATGAGAAGAGTGTGAGGATGTAATTCCTTGTTGTTTGATGCTATGAAGGATGCTTTGGACCTAATTAAGCAAGTGTTGATGTCTGCAAGGCATGGGTCTTCTGCTGGTGTAGTGTGTAGTCTTGTTTAGGACTTGTCCTCTACACGTTTCATGTTGTCTGTTGTCTGGCCGACTTGTAAATGTATTTTTCATGTTGTCTCTGTCCAACAAGAAATGTAATCAATGTAATATCTTGTATAAATTGTAAATCAAATCAAGAGTAAGGCGAGGCATGATTGCAAAGTGATTGATAAGGTTCACAAACAGGAAAAAGAGCAGAATGGCTGCATTATGATGTGCGACTGAAGGAGAAAGAGCAAAAGTTGTAGATGTTGTCCTGATTCATTTTAAAGACTTATATGTGATAGTGATCAAGTGTAGAGTGTGCCTAACTGATTTGATCATCAGAAGGAAGTATGAAGAGGTAGTATTGCAATCATCAAAGGTGTGAATTTCAATGTCAGTTTTTAGTCAGTAGAAAGAGTGTCATATTGTAATCTATTCTAAATGTGTTCTCAATTCAGGGAGTAGTAGCTTCCTTGGGAGTGACCCTAAAATAAAGTATTCAGGGAGTAGTATCTTCCTTGGGAGTGACCCTAGAGCAAAGTTTCAGGGAGTAGTTGCTTCCTTGAGTTGTAGCCCTAAAACAAAGTCTGCAGGGAGTAGTAGTTTCCTTGGGTTGTAGCCCTAAAACAAAGTTGTTATTTGAGCTTCATATATTGTGAGTTAATCCTCACTGTGGTTTTTCTCTTCTTGGGTTTTTCACGTATATTTGGTGTTATGTGTTGATGTGCATTGTGTTAATCTTTCATGCTTATGTTCATACTATGATTCCTAAGTTTTAATCTGCTCTGGATAAGTTGAAGTTGTTTAGATATGGATTCACCCCCCCTCTCAGTATCCTGGTGTGTTCAACAATTGGTATCAGAGCCAAGTTCCTCTGAAGGAAGCTTAACCACTTTAGGAAGGTTCGAGATGGCACATAATGGATCCATCAAGATGCCTAGGTTTGATAGAACAATATATGCTTTTTGGAAGCTAAGGATGGAAGGCTACATCAATTCTCTAGGATGTTGTGTTTGGCAATCTGTCAAGAGTGGTTACAAAGTTCCTACCACTATTCTTACAGATCTAGATGAAGTTAAGGAATATGATAACAATGCCAAGGCAAAGTTTTCTATCATGAGTGGGTTAGTTGATTCAAAAATTTCAAAGGTAATGAGTTGCAGTTCTACTAAAGATGTTTGGGTTAAACTTGAAACCATTTATGAAGGAGATAAGAAAGTAAAGAAATCAAAGATGCAAATCTTAAAAAGTAAATTTGAGACCCTAAAAATGACAGAGGATGAAGACATTGCTGGATATATGCTCCGGGTGAATCAAGTGGTCAATGGCATCATAGGTCTTGGTGGAGAAGTGAAAGAAGATGAGATTGTGAAGAAGGTTATGAGATCCCTTCCCAAATCTTACAGTCATAAGGTATCTGCTATTAAGGAGACTACAAACTTGGATACATGCACTGTAGATAAACTATTTGGTTCCCTTACTGCATTTGAAATGAGATAGTTTGACAGTGATGCTCCAAAGAAAAAAGCTGATTTCAAAGTCAGTATGAAGACAAAGGAAGAAGTTGCTTATGAAGATGAGAGATTTGATGAAGTTGAAGCAAATTTTGTGAGAAGACTGAAGAAAGGCACTGGGAAATACAAAGGTAAGTTACCCTTCAAATGTTTTAATTGTGGAAAGGTTGGTCACTTTGCTTCTAAATGTTCTTTTAAGGAATCAAGGGGTAGTAACAAGAGAGACAAGTTCAAAAGAAGTCTATATTCCATAGAGAGAAGTTACTCTTCAGAAGATGAGGATCATGATGATTCAAATGATGAAACACTTTTCATGGCCTTGAGTGTTGTTGACAAAAAGGATGATGTTGGAAAATGTCAGAAGATTGATGCCTTGCAAACAAATCAAAAAAATGACAGATCAATGGTTGTATGGACTACTTTTCATGTAAGAAAAGAAGCATCAAGGCTTGGATAATTGATAGTGGTTGCTCAAATCATATGACTGGTGACAAGGATAAGTTTATTATCCTTGAGAAGTGGGATGGTGGTGCTGTCAAGTTTGGTGGTGATGAGTTAGCACAAATATGTGGAAAAGGTGCTATAACTATTGATGGGAAGAATAGGATTGAGGATGTCCTCTATGTTAAAGGGCTAAAACACAATCTTCTCAGTGTCAGTAAGATGTGTAGCAAAGGGTATAATCTCACCTTTCATGCCAAGGGTTGTGAAATCAGAAAGGCAGGGTTTGGAAAACTAGTTATAGATGGTATCAAGACATATGATGATATCTATCATCTAAAGGAGGTAAATGGAAGAACATGTTTGTTGGTTTAGTCTAGTGAGTGTTGGCTATGGCACAAAAGAATGGGACACAACAATTTGATAATATGGTAAAGATCAGTTCTACTCATGCAGTGAGATACATGCCCAAGATAATCAAGCTTGCAAACACATATGCAAGGAATGTCAAATGGGAAAGTAGACAAAGACAAGGTTCAAAAGCAAGGAGTATTCTTCTTCAAAGTCAATAGAGATGATTCACACTGATCTATGTGGCCCTACAAGAGTAAAGAGTCAATAAGGTGAGAAGTATTTTATGTTGCTTATTGATGATTATTCTAGAATGACTTGGGTTACTTTCATAAGAGAAAAATCAGACGCTCTTGATAAATTTAAGGTGTTCAAAGCTATGGTTGAAAATGAAGTGGATGCTAAAATCAAGTGCTTAAGGTCTGATAGAGGAGGCGAGTTCACTTCAAATGAAGTTGAAAAGTTTGGTGAAGATTATGGTATTAGGAGACATCTGTCAACTCCTAGGACCCCTCAACAAAATAAGGTAGTAGAAAGGAAGAACAGAACTATGTAAGAGATGGCTAGGGAAATGTTGAAAGATGTAGATCTACCTGATATGTACTGGAAGGAAGTAGTTCACACTACTATCTATCTAATTAACAAAGTACAATTGAGGGTTAACAACACTAAGACCCCTTATGAGCTATGGTATGGAAGACCTCCCATTGTCATATACTTCAGGATCTTTGGTAGAAAATGCTATATCAGAAGAGATGAAGAAGACCTAGGAAAATTTGATTCAAGAAGTGATGAAGGAATCTTTCTTGGTTACTCAACTAGAAGCAAGGCCTATAGATGCTACAACAAGAGGTTGGGAAAGATGATTGAAAACACAAATGTCAAGGTAGATGAAGACCTGTATCAGATCTCACAAGAATCAGAGGACTTTGAATCTGATATCTTTCCATGCATTGAAGATGAAGAAGAAGAAGTGAAAGAAGAAAAGGAACAAGAACCAGAGCAGTTGCCTAAGACTCCAGCAAAGTATTTTTAGAAGAACCACTCAACAAATCAGATCATTGGAGATAAGGATGAAGGTGTACAAACAAGGAGAAGTCTTGCTAAGACACATGAGTAAGTAAACTTGTGTTTGTTATCAAATGAAGAACCCAAAAAATTTGTTGATGCTAGCAAAGATGATGGATGGATAAAATCCATGAAAGAAGAATTGGATCAGAATGAGAAAATCAAACATGGCAATTGGTTCCCAGACCAGCCAATAAGAATGTTATAGGAACAAAGTGGGGGTTCCAAAACAAGTTGAATGAAGAAGGTGAAGTTGTAAGAAATAAATAAAAATTGGTATGCAAAGGATACACACAAGTTGAAGTTATTGATTTTGAGGAGACTTTTGCTCTAGTAGCCAGGATAGAAGGCAATCAGAATGTTCCTTGCTCTTGCTGCTCATAAGAACTTCAAGGTATATCAGATGGATGCTAAGTCAACATTTCTAAATGGTGATCTAGAGCAAGAAGTTTATGTTGAACAACTAGATGGTTTCTAGATATAAGAAGATCTAGACATGTTGTGCAGACTTAAGAAAGCTCTGTATAGTCTTAATGGTAGAGTGCACCTAGTTTAAGCATTTAATCAAATTTTTAAAATTTAGTGTCAAAAGGCAAAATGAGTTTCAAAAAAAAAAATAAATAAATAAATGTAATAGAGCCTTAAAAAGGCATTGGAGGATGATTTTAGTCATTTTATGTTAGTGGAGTTTGAAAATATTTAGTTTCTTCTAGTGGGTCTGCAGTCATAAAAACAGTGACAGTTTGTTATTAGTAAAAAATAGTGTTTTATGAAAAATTAGAAGTTTAGGCTATTTTGAGCCTTATTCCCATGATGGGAATCTTGTAGGAGGATACAAAAAAAATTGGAAAAGGCATTGTAGAGGGAGTATGGTTGAATTTGGAGATTTGGTTGAAGTTTAGAGAAGAGAAATGAAATAAAAGTTCAGTTTTCTACATTTTTTAAACTATTTTTTGTTGTTCCTGAGGATGGTACGGCCTTGTATAGAACATAAATGGCATAAAATTAGATTTTTTGGAAATATCTCTGAGTCTTCTTTATTTTGGCGTTGTTTTCATCAATTTTTATTATGTTGTGTGAAAGTTATGAGGAATTTAGTGATTGACACTTCTAGTTTTTTTCACTGTAACAGTCATCTTGTTTGGAATGGTACGAATTGTATGGATTATTTATAGGTCTGAAACAAATGGGAAAAGATGGATATATGAGTCTAGTTTTATATTATTTTAGTTTGGGCAATTTTTATTAAGAATTGAGTGAGTTATGCCATTTTTGGTGAGGACAGGTTTGCAATCTACAAGGGTTTCCATATCTGTAACAGTCCATTTTTGAAGCATACTTTCAAAAGTAACCCCTACCCATTTTGAGATATGTTAAACAAGGGCCAAATGGGTATTTTAATCAGGTTTTAGTTGTTGGAGATCAGTTCTAGGTTGAAAATTATGGCCAATAAAACCCTATTTGGTGCAGGAGCACCCCTACAAGACAGGATATAGGTTCATTGTCCGCATGTCAGGACATCAGTCTATTTTTAGCATGTTTGATTTCATAATGTAATAAGGTCCATTGGACCAATGCATATGTATTAGATCAGCCTAGGAGAGTGTGCAGGCAGTTAGAGTTCGTGATCAGGTAGTCTGCGCTGTCCTCTCCCAGCTGCTTGGAAGCTCCCAGCCGCTGGGAATCGAGTTGGTAGTACTCGTAGGATATTGCTATAAATAACTCAGATCAGTAGGGTTTGATATCATATCAGAGAATATCATATCATATCATATCAGAGTAGTAGTTATGTTATGTTGTACTGGTGATTGAGTGAGATCCAGAGATCAGCCCAGACATTGTGAAACATTGTTGTAGAAACAGGACATTTGTGTTTCATCTGAATAAGATCTCATCAATTGCATTATCTGGTTTATCAGTTGTTTATGTTTTGATTTCTATTCTAATTACAGGTTAATGGATTCTTTCAACCCTTCCACCGGTTGATTCTGTGAATCGGTGGAATGGTCATGTATGATAGTTTAGTTTGCATTTTAGTTTTCTGTTTATGCATTTCATTGTTTGAGAGATCAGTTGGTAGCATGCTATGAATCAACCTAGCATCCTCATGTGCTAGGGTTAGGAAGATAAACTGTTAAGTTTTGATCTGAAGGTGACCCGGCCCGATCATCATGTTTTCTTTGTGAAATTGTGCGGTTCTGTGAGTTTGCATGCAGCTGACGGATATACAGAAATCTGCATGTGCTTTTCCAGTCGGAGTGAATCGCATCGTCATCTGTGAGTATATCGCTATCCAGATCAGGTTATGAAGCTGATGAAAATTGCATGTTTCAAGTGCATCAGGATGATATAGGTTGGATATATACTTAGTGTGTATATCGTCATCAGGATCATCTTTCGTGTGTACCCATCATCTGCATATTGCTATCGTATGCGGAAGTGAAAGTTCATTTTTTGGCTAAGGACCGGAAAGGTCATCATCAGGATATTGAAAAGATCACCCGATATTTCATTATCATGCTGCGGAGGATATAAGGATCTTATATCTGGATGACATCATTATCAGGTGCATTGACACCATCATCAGGTGCATGTGACGTCATCGTCATCAGGATATTGCGAATATCACCCTATGCAAGTTTATCCTGCTGTCGCTAAGTGTTTTGGCATCGGCGTAAGTCATCGGCATAAAGTTTGGGTAACATCATCAGGATGTTTCAATATGATCGGATAAGTCATATCATGATGCTGTTGGTTGAGTAGTCGGATATCGGGGTGACGTAAGCATCGAAGGAAAGGTGCTTGAAGTTGTCGTCATCAGGATATATCGGAGGAACCAGATATTTTATATCCTGCTGCTGAAGGTGATGCTGAACATCATGATGATGAAGATAGAGTTTGGCGGTAAGATGAACAGTGAACATCAGGAGGATGTTTGCGCTTGCCGAACATGATGATGCTGCTGATAGGCGAAAGGCGAAAGGCGAAAGGCGGAGGAAGTGAACAGTAGTTAGCAGGAGGATATTTCATGCCCCTTCGAAATATGATGATGCTGTCTGTGTTAGCAAGAAATATGATGATGTTATTATGCCGATAGGATTTTAACATGCTGGTTTGTATTAATGACTCCTCCTTCCCATTTGTAAGCTCCCGTTGCGTTTACCTCTGCATCATAGTGGTATCAGAGCAAAGGAAGGATCTTCTGGAAAAGATAAGGGTATAGCAGGATGTCAGGTGACAAAGGAACATCTGAGGTTCCGGCAAGGATGACCAATGTTGAGTTGGCAGTTCTGGTGAAGAAACAGATTGTAGAGAGCAAGGCCGTGAAGGCTCAGAATCGGGAATTGAAGGATGAGTTAGCGAAGTTGAGGAGCAGAGTAGGTTCTGGTAGAGAAGAAGATAGGGAAGAAGAAGAGATCCCTAGTTGGAGCGAGGAGGTCGTTCCTGCAGACCAGAGACCACTGTTGAACACTCTCAAGGCCATGGAGAGGAGAACCATGGATGTGAAACTAGATTTGCCAGTGTTTACAGGAAAGATGGAACCTGATTCAGTGATGGAGTGGATAGACTCCTTGAACAATTTCTTTGAAACAGAGGAGATACCAGAACAACAGAGGGTGAAAATAGCCTAGTCAAAAATGAAAGAAGCTGCCTTGACATGGTGGAATTTTGTCCAAGATGATAGAGTACAGGAAGGAAAGCGTAGAGTCACTACATGGAAGAAAATGATGGCATTAGTAAAGGAAGCTTATGTCCCATTGGATTACAATATCCAATTACACAAGAGGAAGCAAAACCTGAAGCAGAAGGAGCTAGATGTCAGCTCATATACAGAAGAATTCATGAAACTTTGTATGAAAACAAAGGTAAAGGAAAGTGAAGAAGAGAAGGTAGCCAGATACCTTAATGGATTGAGGTTCAACATTCAGGAAGATTTAAGTCTGCATAATCCAGATACAGTTCAGAAATGCTTTCAGTTGGCATTGAAAGTGGAAGAGAAGTTAAAGAGAAAACAAGAACAACACAATAGAGGAAGAGGAAGACAACAAAGAGGTGGAAGAGGTCCTTTTAGAGGTAGAGGACATGGACATGGATATCAAGGAGAATCTAGTCATGACAATAGTAAGGGAAACAATAATCAGAACCAGGGGGAAAATTATAGTCAGCAAGGAAACTTCAGAGGTAGAAGACCTTTTAGAGGAAGATCCCAGGGCAGAGGATCCATCAGATGTTATAACTGTAACAAAGAAGGCCATATAGCCAGCAGATGTCCAGAAAAGGCCACAAGCTCAACAGGAGAAAGGAGAACAAATCTGATCCAAGAACCTAATAATCAAAGTATGACAGGCTCTAATGATTTTCAGAGTGTGAATGCTCCTGATAATTTTGGATACCCAGAAAGTGGAGAGTCTCTAATGATGAGAAGAACAATGACTACCAAGAAGGTACCTGACAAAGAATCCCCTCAGAGAAAGTCTCTTTTCAGGACTATTTGCAAAGCAGGAGGTAAGGCATGTAAAGTTTTGATTGATTCTGGTTCTACTGAAAATTTTGTGTCTGAAGAAATGGTGACAAAGCTTAAGCTTAGGAGATTGCCTCACCCATCCCCATATAAAGTCTCATGGCTTACCCAAGGTCAGCAGACAACTGTAGAAGAGCAGGCTTGGGTAGAATTTCAGATTGGAGCATATAAGGATAAGTTGTTGTTTGACATTACTAAGATGGATGCTTGCAATCTTTTATTTGGTAGACCATGGCAGTATGATTTGAAGGCACAACATGATGGTGTTAGAAACATCTATAAAATCACTAAAGATGGTAAGGATATAAAGTTACTACCATTAACAGAGAAGGAGGAGAAATCTAAAGGAAAAGAGGTGAAGGTAATGCTGATGGAAGGTAAACAGTTCATGAAAGAAGTAGCAGCAGAAGGTGCAGTTGCATATGCCCTAATCCCATGTATGAGGGTGAATAAAGAACAGCAGCAAGAAGTCAAGGAAGAGAAGAAGCAAAGGTTCATAGACCCAGTTATCCAAGAGCTATTGGATAAGTACAAAGGTATCATCTCAGAGGGAATGCCAAGATCCCTACCACCTGTAAGAGATATTAGTCACCGCATAGACTTAATTCCAGGGTCAACACTTCCAAACAAAGCAGCCTATAAGCTAACTCCAGAACAGAATGCAGAAGTAGCCAGACAAATTGAAGAATTATTGGATTCAGGTCTGATTGGGAAAAGTTTAAGTCCATGTGCAGTACCAGCTGTACTAGCACCAAAGAAGGAAGGTACTTGGAGGCTTTGCACAGATTCCAGAGCTATTAACAAGATCACAATCAGGTATAGGTTTCCAATCCCTAGGATAGAGGATTTACTTGACTGTTTGGGAGGTGCTAAGTATTTTACAAAAATAGATCTAAAGAGTGGATATCATCAGATCAGGATTAGGCCAGGAGATGAATGGAAAACAACATTCAAAACTAATGAAGGGTTATATGAGTGGAAGGTTATGCCTTTTGGTTTATCTAATGCACCTAGTACTTTTATGAGGTTGATGAATGAGGTTTTGAAAGAGTTCATTGGTAAGTTTGTCATAGTATATCTAGATGACATTTTGATTTTCAGCAACACAAAAGAAGACCATCTCAGACACATAGATTTGGTTCTTAAGAGGTTACATGAAGAGCAGCTGATGATAAATTTAGACAAGTGTTTGTTCATGCAAGAGGAGATCACATATTTGGGTTTTGTCATTTCACAAGGAAAGTTACAAATGGATAAGGAGAAGGTAAGTGCCATATTGTCTTGGCCAACCCCAAAGACTATGAATGATGTCAGAAGTTTCCATGGGTTAGCAACCTTCTACAGGAAGTTTATAAGAGGGTTTAGTCATATTTGTGCACTCATGCTTGATACCATCAAAGGAGGACAGAAGTGCAGATTTGTTTGGACTCAAAGAGCAGATGATTCTTTTGAAACATTGAAGAAGAAGGTGGCACAGCAGCTAGTCCTTGCACTTCCAG
Source organism: Cunninghamia lanceolata (assembly GCA_027924645.1). Classification (NCBI taxonomy): domain Eukaryota; kingdom Viridiplantae; phylum Streptophyta; class Pinopsida; order Cupressales; family Cupressaceae; genus Cunninghamia; species Cunninghamia lanceolata. Next base: position 13,716,858 of record BSBN01000176.1, read on the forward strand.
ACTTTAACAAAATCTTTCAGGTGGAATGTGATGCCAGTCACATGGCCATTGGAGCAGTACTCAGCCAAGAAGGTAGGCCTATTGCATTTTTCAGTGAGAAGCTCAATGATGCTAAAAAGAGGTATTCCTCATATGATTTAGAAATGTATGCTTTAGTCCAGTTACTCAAGAAATGGAGGCATTACTTGATGCCAAAGGAATTCATAGTATTCACAGATAACCAGGCTCTGAGTTTCATAAACAGCCAGGAAAAGCTGAACCACAGACACATGAAATGGGTAGAAACCTTACAAGCTTTTACTTTTACATTGAAGCATAAGAAAGGAGTCAAGAATAAAGTTGCAGATGCTTTGAGCAGGAGAGTTCTAACAGTCAACCAGATTCAGTTAGAAAGTGTTGGCATTGATTCACTAAAGACCATGTATGAGACTGATGAAGATTTTGGGGAGATATATCATGTATGTACTTCTTTTGGAGAGAAATATCATGCTGAATTCTCTGAATTTTTGATTCAGGATGGATTGTTGTTCAAAGGTGGACAGTTATGTATTCCAAGGTGTTCTATGAGGTTAAACATCATTAAGGAGAAACATTGTGGAGCTATGGCAGGTCATTTTGGTCTAGATAAGACTCTTGATCTGGTCCGAAGACATTACTTTTGGCCTAAGTTACAATCAGATGTCAGAAAGTTTGTGGAGACATGTGTGATATGTCAGAAAGCTAAAGGCAGGTCGACTAATGCAGGTTTATATCAGCCCTTACCCATTCCTTCCAGACCATGGGAAAGCATAAGTATGGATTTTGTCTTGGGTTTACCAAGGACAAGGAAAGGGTTTGACAGTGTTTTTGTTGTAGTGGATAGATTCAGCAAAATGGCACATTTCTTGCCATGCAAAACCACTACTGATGCTTCATACATTGCAGATTTATTTTTCAGGGAGATTGTCAGAATCCATGGATTGCCATTGAGCATAGTGTCAGATAGGGATGTGAAGTTTATTGGTCACTTCTGGAGAACTCTTTGGAAGAAACTTGGAACAAATTTGTCTTTTTCCTCTACATATCATCCTCAAACGGATGGACAGACTGAAGTAGTGAACCGTTCCTTAGGAAATTTGCTTAGATGTTTGACAAAACAACATGGAGAAAAGTGGGATAATATTCTATCTCAAGCTGAATTTTCCTATAATGATACTGTCAATAGGAGTACAGGGAAATCACCTTTTCAGATAGTTTATGGTATGCATCCAAGAGGAATTTTGGAATTGAGAGATCTACCTACAGTAGACCCTGTTAGTGCAGAAGGAGAAGCTTTTGCAGAAGCCATCAAAGAGGTTCATGATCAAGTCAAGACCCAACTGCAACAAACCACCTTGAAGTATAAGGAATATGCTGATAAAAAGAAGAAGGATGTTCAGTTTGATGTTGGAGCTTTGGTATGGGTTCATTTGAAGAAGGACAAACTTCCTAAGGGAAAATATACTAAACTTATGCAAAGAAAAGTTGGACCATGTCAGATCTTGCACAAGCATGGACAGAATGCTTATGAGATACAACTCCCTCCTGATCTTGGTTTGTCCCCTATATTCAATGTATGTGATTTAACTCCATACAAGTCTTATCCAGATGCAGATCAGGAACTCTTACAGGATACAGTCCATGATAACATTCCCAAGCATGATCCTCCACAGTTGCAGAAGGTTTTGGACACCAGAGTGGTCAAACAGACCCGGAACAAACAATACTTGGAGTATCTAGTCTCTTGGAAGGGAAAACCTAATTCTGAAGCAGTATGGATGACTGAAGAGCAGATCTAGAAACATGGTGCAGATCTTCATACTCTCATCTCAAGTGGACTTGAGATTTCTTCTTCTGGGGAGTATGGTGCAGGAGCACCCCTACAAGACAGGATATAGGTTCATTGTCCGCATGTCAGGACATCAGTCTATTTTTAGCATGTTTGATTTCATAATGTAATAAGGTCCATTGGACCAATGCATATGTATTAGATCAGCCTAGGAGAGTGTGCAGGCAGTTAGAGTTCATGATTAGGTAGTCTGCGCTGTCCTCTCCGAGCCGCTTGGAAGCTCCCAGCCGCTGGGAATCGAGTTGGTAGTACTCGTAGGATATTGCTATAAATAACTCAGATTAGTAGGGTTTGATATCATATCAGAGAATATCATATCATATCATATCAGAGTAGTAGTTATGTTATGTTGTACTGGTGATTGAGTGAGATCCAGAGATCAGCCCAGACATTGTGAAACATTGTTGTAGAAACAGGACATTTGTGTTTCATCTGAATAAGATCTCATCAATTGCATTATCTGGTTTATCAGTTGTTTATGTTTTGATTTCTATTCTGATTACAGGTTAATGGATTCTTTCAACCCTTCCACCGGTTGATTCTTTGAATCGGTGGAATGGTCATGTATGATAGTTTAGTTTGCATTTTAGTTTTCTGTTTATGCATTTCATTGTTTGAGAGATCAGTTGGTAGCATGCTATGAATCAACCTAGCATCCTCATGTGCTAGGGTTAGGAAGATAAACTGTTAAGTTTTGATCTGAAGGTGATCCGGCCTGATCATCATGTTTTCTTTGTGAAATTGTGCGGTTCTGTGAGTTTGCATGCAGCTGACGGATATACAAAAATCTGCATGTGCTTTTCCAGTCGGAGTGAATCGCATCGTCATCTGTGAGTATATCGCTATCCGGATCGGGTTATGAAGCTGATGAAAATTGCATGTTTCAAGTGCATCAGGATGATATAGGTTGGATATATACTCAGTGTGTATATCGTCACCAGGATCATCTTTCGTGTGTACCCATCATCCGCATATCGCTATCGTATGCGGAAGTGAAAGTTCATTTTTTGGCTAAGGACCGGAAAGGTCATCATCAGGATATTGAAAAGATCACCCGATATTTCATTATCATGCTGCGGAGGATATAAGGATCTTATATCCAGATGACATCATCATCAGGTGCATGTGACGTCATCGTCATCAGGATATTGCGAATATCACCCTATGCAAGTTTATCCTGCTGTCGCTAAGTGTTTTGGCATTGGCGTAAGTCATCGGCATAAAGTTTGGGTAACATCATCAGGATGTTTCAATATGACCGGATAAGTCATATCATGATGCTGTTGGTTGAGTAGTCGGATATCGGGGTGACGTAAGCATCGAAGGAAAGGTGCTTGAAGTTGTCGTCATCAGGATATATCGGAGGAACCGGATATTTTATATCCTGCTGCTGAAGGTGATGCTGAACATCATGATGATGAAGATAGAGTTTGGCGGTAAGATGAACAGTGAACATCAGGAGGATGTTTGCGCTTGCCGAACATGATGATGCTGCTGATGGCGAAAGGCGAAAGGCGAAAGGCGGAGGAAGTGAACAGTAGTTAGCAGGAGGATATTTCATGCCCCTTCGAAATATGATGATGCTGTCTGTGTTAGCAAGAAATATGATGATGCTGTTATGCCGATAGGATTTTAACATGCTGGTTTGTATTAATGACTCCTCCTTCCCATTTGTAAGCTCCTGTTGCGTTTACCTCTGCATCACTATTTGGCGCTCCATTTCAAAACCTAGGGAAGAGTAGAATAGTCACCTTTTGAGGCATAGGTCCAAAACCAACCTATGTTTCATGTGAGATATGTTGTGTAAGAGGAAAAAGGGTATCCAAATCTATTTTTAGATCATGGGTTTGAGTTGTATTCTAAAAATTATGTCAAATTTACCTTATTTTCTGCTCTCATCAAAGCATAGTGGAAGTTTGTGAGTTTGGGTGAATCCTCCATGCCTCTGCATCACTCAAGCAAGCATTTAGAGCTTGGTATACTAGGTTGGTAAGTACTTACTTCATCAGAGCTTCAAGAAAGGTACTACATATAGCAATCTTTACACTAAGAAATGAGACATGATATTGATAGTTGCAATATATGTTGATGACATCATCTTTGGTGGAGATGATGATATGTGTAAGAGGTTTGCAGAGGAGATGCAAAAAGAGTTTGAGATGTCTTTCTTCCTTGGACTTCAAATTACTCAACTAGATGGTGGTATCTTTATTTCTCAAGCTAAGTATGCCAAAGAGTTCTTGAAGAAGTTTGGTATGGAGGATTCAAAACCAGTGAGTACTCCCATGGTCACTAGATGTCACCTGAGTAAGGATGATGAGTCTTTGGAGGTGGATTAGACTATCTATAGATCTATGATTGGGGGATTGTTGTACTTGACTACTTCTATACCTGATATTATGCATGCAGTATGTGTGGTTTCCATATATCAAGCCAATTCCAAGCAAGCACATTTGAAGGCAGTGAAAAGAATATTCAGATACTTGAAATGAACTCTAGATTATGGATTATGGTATCCAAGAGGTAATGACTTTGATTTGAGTGTTTACACTGATGTTGATTGGGCTGGTTGTGTTGATGATAGAAGAAGTACAGGTGGCGGTGCTTTCTTTTTAGGAAGCAGATTGGTTTCATGGTAGAGCAAGAAGCAAGATTTGGTGTCCTTATCAACTGCAGAGGTAGAGTACATTGCAACAACATCTTGTTGTACACAAGTGTTGTGGATGAAGCAAACCCTATGGCTCCTAAAGGGTCCATTTATAGGTTTCTAGGTTGGATGATTGATAGTCAAGATTGGTTGAGAGTTGGCTGAGGGATCAATAGTTCAGATTGAGTTAGTTAATTGGTTGGGATATGGATGGTGGAGAGAAAATGAGATTTAATAATTGGTTTTATGCTTTTTATGTGTAAATAATTAATTAATGTTTAATTAGGACCTTTTAGGGATTTAAGAGGGAAAAGTGGGATTTAATAATAATAATTTTTAAATCATGTGAAATGGGAGTGGGGATTAGGTTATTAGTGTTATATTTAGGATAGACAACTGAGAGGGGGGGTGAATCAGTTGTCCAAAACTTTCTTCCAATTAAACACTTAAGTCCACTTTGTAATTCAGCAACATAATGATAAATCAATCATGAAAACATAATGCATTAAATCAAGAGTAGAAACACATTAACACACATGACACCAAGATTTTGACATGGAAAACCCGGTTAAGGGAAAAACCACGGGGTGATTAACCTAAGATTGTATTCTCTGTTAGAAGAATAGAAAGAACAAAATGGCACATGCCAATTAGGGATCACTACCTGAGCACACTACTCACAAGAGGCTCACTGCCTACAAGAGACACACTGTCTACAAAATAATAAGTATCACATACTTGAACTGGAGAATAGCATCTTCACCATGCTTGAATCAGTTCCATTTAAGCCCAATACTTCTGCTCTACCTTTCTCTCTCCTCCTCGCTACCACACTCACATCTCCACAAGACACTTTGAAATGACTTTACAACTCCATATATATACAAGAGATCGACTTAGGAATAATCATCTAAGTCGGCAAACATCTACAAGAACATCCACAAGATGTGTAACTCATCCGATCGGCCAGTCTCAGGAAGAACACCATCATCTAGAAGTTATTCTTCAATTGTGAGCTCTAACTCTAATGTGGACCACCAACACAAACTGGACACGATCCAAAGACCTCCACAATATTGCCTGAATCATCAAGAACATCCACACTTCATCTGCTTACTGAAATCCTTCTCTCCTTCATCTAGAACCTCAAGAACACAGTTTGTCATTACTGTCATAAAGGAATAGATGCTTGCGGACCTCCAGACCACAAACCAATTGAGTTGATACTTCACAAGGACTTCCTAAATACTCCACCAAATCCGCAGAACAGGATAATGCATTTCCGGATCTCATTGGACCTGTCTGTGTCACTCTGTCACCTCTGAACACCTGCCGGAACTAGTTTTACTTGAGCGGCCACAAATTCTTTAGATCTTCATGCAAACCTTTGAAATCTTTACTGGATTACCTTAAGACACATATCTACAAACCCTTTAAACCGTATCCTCTGATCCTCATCTTATCTTAGAATTTTACCTTACTATCTTCAGTGTTTCTGATATGACCAATTTTCTCAATGTCTTCAGGAAACAGTTCATCCAATCCTTATCATTAATGCAAAAGGAGTATGTTGACATCAATGACAACACCGGTTAGGCCCATACTTCTAACAATTAGGACTTTAGGAAAATGGGGCTAGGAGCTTGCATATGTTTTAGGTGTCTACAGTCTAAACTTGAAATACATAGTTCTTTATAAATGATGGTCAAGATCTCATCAGTTGGTAATAGATCTTATATGTCAACTTAAGAAATAGTCACATGGAGACACATTAGCAACGATCAATGGTACAAGACAACACGTAGACCAACAAGATTTTATCACATTGTATACTCATTGTCAAATCAATATTCATAGCAGTCATAAGGGTTTCAAACATTGCCACCACTTTGGTCACATGGCACTTGTCGTGACTAGTAGCGTACAAAGAGTGGCTAGTAGCCAAAATTTTGTTATGTGTGAGTCTATAACACATTAAGCACTCAAAATTAGATCAAGTGCCTCACAATGTGCACCATAGGATGGAGTTTAAGTTGCTTGATGTTTAGTTCCTAACTTCATGTTACCTTTTGGGCAAAGTTTCATAGTCTCTCTCTTAAGACAAAATGTTCATGGGTCTATCTTCTATATTCTCTAGTGCATATTTCTCTCTTTTGTTGATCTACATAATTTAGGGTAAATATTAAAACTATGTTTTCTTTGTTTTGATAATTTGGAAAGATTTAAAGAAAATATAAGGTTTCATATAGTTCAATTTTATGCTTAAAGTTTATATATTTTAAATCAATACATGTGATATGTTGTTTTATTCTTATGCTTGTAGGTTTGTATATAGATGGAACAATAGTCTACCAAAGGATTCTATTAAAATGATCACACAATATTGCTAAAGCAATTTGTGTGAGACAAAGGTATCCACAAGTACAAGTTATTTGCTTGACGAAAGACTTTTTCATTGAAAAAGGAAGAAATAATTCAAGATTCTTGTTTGAAGAATTGCATCCGAGGTGCTTAGTTGATAATAATATAAATTATTAAATGAGTCTCTCTTGTATATAGGGAGATGAAGAAATTGAATCATTTGTGCTGGAACTAAAAACACAGACATTTAATCTACTCAAGAATTATAGTGGAATGTTTATTTTCCCACGATAATATAATTGTTTAATGAGAGATCTCCAATGTAATAAGTTGCATTGAATTTCTCCAAAGGGTAGTAGAGTTATGACTTAGATTCAATTGTTAGCAAGGAACTTCATGAACAAAGGATGGCTACAAAGGATGCAACTTGTTACACTCAGAATGACTATTAAAAAATGGAAATTAACATCATAATGAAATTGTATATTTCTAAGACAATATAAAGATGACCAGTGTAGACAAAGGAGATATATCATTTGCATGAGGACATATTTACCTTGTTTGGTTAAATTGTCTACCCTAAAAGGAGGTCTGCATGATATTTTGACATGTTTAAATTAACAAAGAGGTCTAACGCAATCTAAGAGACTTGATAATATTGTGCCTTGAAACACATAGGGATTAGCATGAAAGGGATTTTCAAAAGGATCAAAACACTATGTGAAGAACATGAAAAGCTAGGTGATAAGAGTTGTCAAATGAAATCTCCCACCTTTGTTATTGTCAAAATGTATTACCTTAGATCTATAGAAAGGATAAAAAATACCTTGAATCTATATGAACTTAAGGAGTTCATGTTTGTGTCATAAGGGGTAGTCAAGCACACACTAATTTATTCATGGAATTGTATCAAAGGGGATAAATATGGACTTATGGGATAAGAAAACCTTTGTATAAATCTAATGGTACATAGAGTAAAAGGGATCCTTGAGTATTATGCTTGGGGAATGTAACCTAAGGGACCCTATAATGGATGAAGCTACCTAAAGAGATATCTCATCTAATAAGCATAAATTCAGGCCTTGTCTTAAGGATATAGGGGAGGGTGAACCACTATTAGAGAACATACCACATGGGAAATCAATCAAAGGGAACTCATGCCTTGCCAATGAGGACTTTTGCATTGAAACCTATTCCAAAACCAACACTGAACAAGAAGAAGCATGCCACATGGAGACACTTCCAAGAGGATAAAAAACCTACTTGAGCACTTGTGCCACCTTTACCATATGAATGTATGATTGATGAAGAGGATTACTACAAGAAGACCTTGTAAGAATTAAATTCATTTTTTGTCAAACCATTAGATATTTTAGACATCAACCATTGATTGTAGAAGTGAATTTAGTTTTTGTATCCAAATTTTGGGGGATAAAACTTATCTTTTCAAGAGTTGTTGTCTTTAAATAGATAGCTAAAACTATTTGAAAGTGTTGGAAACTCATTTCTTTTATGTAGTTTTTAAATTGTTAGAACTGTAATTTTTACATGCAAAGTGATTAGACCCCCTGAATCTCTCAATAATGGAAATTGAAATTTCTATCTCGACACCATAACTTCTGATACCATGTTAGAATCTTCATATTAGATGATAACCCATAAACTATTGTATGAAATAGAAAATAATAAAATACAAATACAAATGATCAAAGATCAAAATAGCATTACAAAGTTAGAATCTAATGAGAGAATTGCAAATGCTCAAGAGACACAAATCTATAATAAGAAAAATATCATAAAAGAAAGCTCATAATAGCATGAATTGAATTTATTCAAGCCAGAGGAAGATACATATATATAGGTCTCTTGGATGCATGAATCATGGAAATGACAAGTCCAAGATGTATGAGTTAACTCTCAATCACTCTCAATCAAGAAGTGAATTAACTCAACCTAACTAAGAAGTCAAGAGTTAAACTACCAACTCAACCTGACTAAGATATAGGTGGCCTTGATTGAATAGAGGTGGCACCTAACTACCATCAATCAATCAAGGATTGATGAGGTAGTGGTGGAACTTGTGTACCTCAAGTCAAGGTGTACACATGTTATTATTAGTTGCCTAGGAGAAAATAATTAAATATCCATATTATCCTATGTAAACTTAATAAATAGGTGCAATATCACACTTAGGATAGAATATATCCAAGGTGAATAAAATATTACACCAACATAAATATGGCCACCAATTGGAAGACTATAAAAATAAGAAAAATCCAGTTGATGTGACTTGGGAGAATAGGTAAAATGTTATTTTAGATGAAATTTAGGTACAATTGATAAATACTAACAATACACATCAATCTAATAAAAATCATTCTCCCTGTACTCACCAATTCCCATATTGGAGATAGAACAAAGAAATAAATTGGAAATGGTAGGGAATTCCCAATTTGAGAATAATCTCCCCAAGGAAGACTCAAGCTTGGGATTAGAACTTGATACTTCGAACATTCCAATAGAGAAGCCAATTTTTAAAGTTGCTTTAGATCTATTTGGTATTTTACTGATCACTATAAAAGCCCTCTATTCAAGATATGGAGGAAAGAAGTACACGGAATAAATCTATGCTAATGAAAGAAGGCCTAGATAATTCAGAAGTGGATGAAATAGAATATTCCATGGAAATTTGGAATATGACTCATTGGAATAAAATTAGTAAGTTAATCAACCTCAAAAATTGATAAACCTAAATGTGGAAATCAAAAAATAAAAGGCAATAATAAGTAACAAAGAGCACAAAGAAAAAATGGCACTGGAGGTGGGAAAATAAAAATTAACAATATTATTCTAAGATTTGGGAAGTGTATCTCCATTCTGGTGTAGGAGCACCTTACTCATTAGATTCATTTAATTGGCAAATTTGTAAAATTGAACCTTCAAGTATAAGAGAATTGTAATAGGTCATGTAATGGTCAATTCCTATGTAAATGAGCCATCAATAGGTCTCTAGGAAGTTGAAAATGTAAAAATTGCTAAATTTATTACCAAAGCAATATTGTAAAAATGCAAGAAAAGAACAATAGTGGAATACCAAAGGTCATTCGCTTGGAGGAAGTTAGAAATTAGTTGGAAACTAAAAGGACAAATTGTAATGCCTTTAAAATTCCTTGTATACCTTTGTAAACTTAGAGGTGATTGGAGATTTGAAATGAAATAGTAAAAAGCAATGTTTTTATGTGTTTTTCTTCAGGAATTCACTGTTTCCTTGCATGGTACAGACCAGTACGGGTAGGAGGACATATATTTTTGAAATGAAAGGTCTTTCAATTACCTTCCCTTTCCATTTTATTTCATGCATTTTGGTTTTGATTTGTGGTAGATATTGGGAATTTGGTGAAAATTGTCAAAAACCTTGATTAGGGTAAATAGTGGCCTGTAAAACTGTATTTCTCTCGTTTTATCCTTTGACCATGACTAATCTTTAGTGTAGATGTTCATGAAAATGTTTTATTTCATATTCATAAGGTTTTAAACCAATTGGTTAAGATTTAAGAGTGGGAAAATCAAAGTTTATTGACTGCATTCCTGTATACAGTCAGGAAACAGAGTTTTGGGACAGTCTTGAGATATAGGTGTAGGGTTTGTTAAAAATATTGATGGGAATGGACTTTTGATGAATTAGTAAGCTTATGTAGACCTTTTGTGAAGTGTTCCAAACACATGCAAGGTATGGGGAGTCGTGGGGTATTCACTTCCAATAAGCCCTTGGTAGGGTAAAAGCCAAATAGGCCTATTTAACACTGTTGCAGTCCTGGTTGAGCAGTTCTTTTCAAAGTTATAGGTATTGATTATTGGATATGGTTTAAATCTTGTTAAAGGGTACTCAAATTACCCATCATAGTCTTAAGAAGGATTCTGTGGAAAGAGTTATGCATTGACAGTCCTTGAAACAGGGCTACTAGGAGTTATGACAACCATTGTAGAATTGGTTGCATGCATGAAGAGACAGTCCTTGGTAGATGTTTATTTTGATTGAGTTAATGTCCTTGAGGTATGAGAAGGCCTTGTGAGGTCTTGTTTGGGTCAGAAGAGTTACAACTCCTAATGGAGCCTTTGTGGAGATCCTTGTCTTGAGAAGTTTTTTTTGTGAAACTTGAAGCATCTAAGTGATTGTATCACATTATCGAGTAATATACTAGATGAAGTTGAGTGATTATATTTACTCTGCATCACATTCCCAAAGAGCAATGAAGTTTGCATCTTGGAATGTTAGGGGATTAAGCACCCTTAACAAAAGACACTTGATCAAGCATCATATGGATATATCTAATGCAAATATATTTCTATTGCAAGAAACCAAAATCAACAAAATTGAAGCAAGAATGCTCCTATAAAATTGGAAATGATGAATGGGAAGATTTATACAATTGGAAGGTTCTTCTAGAGGTCTTAGCATTCTTTGGAAGTTCTCTACTACTCAATTAGAGGTTTTGAGCTTTGGATAGAATTGGAAGGTGAGTAAGGTCACAATTTTTTCCTCTGAACTTGGTTTTTTCTTCTCAATGTCTCTAGTCCTATTGGTTGTGTTTAAAAGAAAGGGCAAGGGATCATATCTCTTACATCCTCACCTCCCTAATAAATGAGTTGTTATTATTGGGGGTGACTTTAATGAAATACTATCCAAATCTTACAAATGAGGTGGAATCAGCCAAGCATCTCAATCTCAACTTGATTTCATGGACTTTGTTAGCTACTGGAACCTCTAGGATATCATTCCCAAGAATGGTAGTTACACTTGGTCCAATAGAAGAATTGGATTTGGTTACATCATGGATAGATTTGATTAGTTTATTTGCAATGGTGATTGGACCAATCACTCTATCCACTATGAAAGTTCTATACTATCGATGGCTAGCTTAGATATTTTTACCAAGGCTCTCTAAAGACATAAGATTGGTCTGTTGGAATTAGGTCAGACACTGGGGGGGGTGAATCAGTTGTCCCATAGAATTAAACTTTTTTTCTTTTAATCTTCTTTCATGACTTGTAAATAGATTAACAATGTAAACATTAAAGCATGAAACAATAACACGAGTAGAAACATAATTAACACACTTGACACCAAGATTTTGATGTGGAAACTCGGTTAAGGGAAAAACCATAGTGGGGGTTAAGACACAAGGATTATACTCTATTATAAGTATTACAATTGGGAATGCACGTGCATTCAGACTCACTGCCCAGAGCTCAGAAGGCTCACTGCCTACAAAAAGAAGATTACAATGAGTTTGAACTGAATAATTAGAATCTACCAATGCAAGGATTCAGTTCTAGTTAAGCACAAAATATTGAATTGATACACTTCATCCTCACTCTACCTTGTTTACTTTTCTGCTAACATTTGAACCTTAGATCTCTATCCTTTTCGCACTTATTCCATAGTCGCATCACACACATGCCCAAATCACTCAAATACATCAGTTATATATATCTGCATCATGATATTTAATCACTTTTTAGTCATCTTCAAGAACGCTTAAAACTTTGTTGAAGACTCTGCTTTGTCGGCTAAATCCATGCATAACTTGGAACGCGGACCAAAACTTGCATTCACAAATCATCAATCATGTCAGCCACTATCATTGATCATCATAAATCATCCAATTGACAACTTCCATTTATCTGAAACCAAGATCAATTACAAGGTCAGCTTGTTCTTCTGCTATCTGCACTGTCAAACTATAAACCCATACTTAGATGCAAATAACTTTTGAATCCTTTATTACTGGAGGTTAAAATTTTGGATTTAGATTGCCCTAACTATCCTTATGACTCCTTTAGATCTGCAACACACTTTGATTTACCACTGGAGAGATCCGGACCAAGATACCAGACCCTGTCACATGCTCTGTTTCTGACTACCCAGACTTAGATAAATTCTGATTCTGACTTCTGGTATGAGCTAATTATGTTATGCGAATGGTGGAATAGTCTTAGTTGCCATCAATGAAAACACCTATCATGCGAAGCAGTGTCTCTTGCCAACAATGTCCCCCTTTGGCATTGATGGAAACACTTAGTGAAAAATGACTTAGTGTTACTCATTTACTCCCCCTTACTCAATACTCTTATGCTTCTTCACTGATTTCAGAGCTCCCCTTTGCTGGATACCTCATTTTTCACTGTTCTTCACTCCCCCTTTGACATAAATGGCAAAGGATGGGATCCGCAAACCAAAATTCACCCAAAAATTCTGTATACAGTGCCACATATATACAACCAATTCTTAAGTTATATTTACATGAACTTGAGAATATCTACAAAACTAATTTTCAATTTCTCAAGTTTAGAGGCCCAACTTCTTTTCATGCCATCTAAAATTGAGATGTGTCCACTCAGTAGAAATGCATATGCATTTGTCTTTGTCAGATTTGAAGGATCACTTGTCTAAACTGCAGTTGAGCTTCTGATAATGCATTAAACATTGTTTCTAACTTGGGGGCAATCAATCCTTGGAGCTCACACATTCTCTTCATAATATTGCCTTTTTCTTTAATAAGATTCTTTATTTCATCGGTCAAGCTGATTACTTGACATTCCTGACTTATAGGAGAAACTGTTAGAGGATCAAAATTTTGAGATAGATTTGACAATTTTTGTTCTTGCTTCTTTATTTTCTTCTCAATATCCTCACTGACTTTGGTCCAAGAAAGACAAAATTTTTAAATATCACCCCCATCACTTAGAGCATTTTGAATACTCTTTATACTGATACCAATTATCATCCTATAATTTCTTATTGGGCTCTTTATTTCACTAAATTTCTTATCCAAAAATTTATTTATGATTTTGGTCTTTGTAGACTTCTCAAAAGACTCCAAGTGTGTACTTATAGAGCTTACAAGATTCTTCAAATTTCTGAAAGGAGAGTTAGAAGGATTCTTCTGGAAGGTTGGTATTAACTTCTCCAATACTTCGGTTGCAAGGCCTAGCAGCTCACTGTCCTCAATGTGAGATTTCAACAACTTTTCTCTTGCCTTGGCTTGTGTAAAAGATGCTATCTTCATTACTTGATCTGGAGAGAGAGCATCTAGATTGAACGGTACTTGAAACAACTCTGGTTCATCAAACTCAAGCATTTCTTTACTCAAGAAACCTTTTACTGCATCTGCAATGTCTCTTGCTACAATTCCTAAACCACCTTCCTTCTCTTGAGATTTCTCAGCATCATAATTTATTTGTGTGCATGCATTAACATTTGCACCATCTTCTTCTGCCTTGTCTTCTTTACCTTCTTCTGTATCATCTGCAGGGGGAATCTCTTCTTTGTCTTCACCACTTGCTACTTGTTCTAGAGGGCTTTGAGTAGTAGCAATATTTTCTTCTTTTTTGGATTGACCAGGTGGAGTTAGAGTATCTTTTGCATCATCAGTTCTGTCTGCCATCTATGTGTCTTCTTTGTTTATTTGTTCCTCTTTAGGAATGGAGGAGTCATCAACTTTAGTTTGTTGCTTACTGATGTTTACTTTTTCAACATCTGGAATCAATGAATCAATCCCATCATCTGTCTCCTCATAGGTTTGTTCTGGAGGATCTAGAGTATCACCTTGGTCATCATTTCCTTTTTCATTCTCTTCTTCTGGAGCTTCTTGTTCTAGAACTGAAGGATTGTCTTCTTCAACTTGTTCCTCTGAAATAATATAGTATTTATCTTTATCTAGGGCCTTCCTCAAAATTTCCTCTGTTTCCATTGCAACTTCCTCAGTTTCACCAAGCACTAGCTTGTTCATCCAGATTTTGCTTCTGAATTTCTCCTTAACTCCCTTGAGGATTTTATCTACTTCCCTTCTAGTCATTACTGGACATAGGGTGGAGAGGACATATTCTTTAAGTTCTAGATCTTTGGCCTTGGCTGCTTCCTTCCTCATTTCTAGTATTTTCCTTAAACTTTTAGGAAGTTCTTGTAAAATTTCTAGTAGAGCTCTATTGAATTTATTCAAGTATATGATGGTGGCATCTTCCAAGATTTTCTTATTTGCTTGATCAAAATTATCATAATAAAATTTGATAGGCCTTAGATTTCCATGAACAGTAATTGTTTTCACAATTTCATCAACTGTCATAGCAACCTTACTAGTTTCTTGCTTTTTACTTGCCTTTTTGCTTCCAAAAGGCTGGTCCTCAGAAGCCTTTGAAGTCTTGGCTTTCTTGGATCTAATCTCTTTAACTTCTTCATCTGTCTCTATCTCTTCATCATCTTTTGTGCTCACATACATTCTTTCAGCCTTTGTTTTCTTTCTCTTAATTCCTTCATCGGATGGTCTGTCTTCTGGTTTTGTAGGTTTAGGGGAACATAAGTCGTAGCAGAGCTTCTAGTAGTCCTTGAGGTGGAGGATGGTTCCATTGAAGCATCTTCTTGTTTCTTTTCCTGCCTTTCCTTTTCATCTTTTTCAATTCTTTCTCTATTTTGCTTCACTGCTTCCTTGGTTAGTCCAATGCTCTTAGCATACTTTTCAACTTGCTTCTGCACTTTCCTTTTGGTCTCTGGCTGTCTGAGCTCCACATGTAATTTTAGACTTAGCTCCTTGTAAGTTCCAAACCTTTCCACAGACGTGTCTTTTAATTTTCTCAGGAGATGTTGAGCATACGTTTCCAAAACTTTCTCATCAACCTCATAGCCCATTGGCATAATCCATATGGTTCTAGGTGCCATAGCCTCCATCAGGCACTGATCAGTGTCAACCATAAAGCATATTTCATTCTCATATTTCTCCACAACTAAATTAGGGATTCTCTCTCTTGCATGCATCATACTTTGAAAGTTTTTGAAGTAACCCCAAATGACTCTCTTCTGAGCTTGGGAATCACCAAGGATGAGTAGATGATCTTTTATTTGCCATGCAACTGGCCTGTTATTTGTCCAGTACACACCTTGAACTCCAGGCACTTCATTCATAAAATAGAAGAACAAACATATAATCAAGGAACCATACTTGAAGGTATTTTTCTTATCTTTCTTTATTTTGCTCAAATTTTCAATCAACTGATTTTGTAGCAGTTCACATAGGTCATAATCAACATTCTCCTTCAACATTTGATAGGTTGCATAAATTGTAGTTCTGGAGATTGAATTCTCTCTACTAGAGTGATAGATCTTGTAGCCAATCACCATGGAGGAAAACTTCACATCCGGTTCTATAATGTCCTTTATGGTCATAGCCCTCTTATCGAACTTTGCACCGGTTGCATCAGTTACAGTTTGTTTTTTCACAGCTTTCAACATGGGTAATCCACCAGTTGAATTTAACCCAGTCAAAATTCTAATAACGTCCTTTGTAATCTTGAATGGTTTTAATAGCCATATTAACTCATCATGTATTCGGCTTAAGATATATCGAACCCACTCATTCTCATCAAATGTCAGAAATTTAATGACTTACAGAAAGTGTTTGCTTTCTAGGGCTTTGTATTCCGGTTTCAATTTATAGCTATCATCCCTTAGGTAGTTGTTAAACAAATCCAAGAGTTTTAGGTTTCCAAATTCATCAATGCTACAATGGATGTATGTCCTAATATCCTCAACATGCAGTACACCATATGGGACATAAGAAAATGCACCTAATGACTCAACTTCAACTGACTTGTATGGATGCTTCTTAAATATTGGTCGGGGCCTTTTAGTTACACCAACAACTAGAGGTGTAGCCATCTCAACAGATTTTAGATTCAAAGCTTTATATAGAAGTACCTTTTTCTTCCACGGGGTTAGGGTTGATCAATTACCGATTGAATTCACTCTTCGTGCTTCAATTTCAAGATTTATAGCTCAGATGCTCTTCTTTTGTTTCCTTCAAAAGTAAAGTGATTCAAATGCATGACCAAGTGACCTTTTATCCTTCACAAAACCTAATTTGGCATTGTCATAAATGCGTTGCCCTAACTTCATCTGGTTACTCTATTTCTTGAACAATTCTTCATGAATCACTCAACAAATTTCCATATCAACATCTTTTCTTTCGGAAATCCTTCCAAAGTTTTTGAAACAATTCAAAATATCTTCTCTCATTGTGCCATATCCAGGCACCCACTTACTGGCTAGAGGAATTTGATTTTCAATGCAACTCCCCTTGAGCCAGAGCTCCTAATTCAATTCCTGGAGGAATTATCAGCACCAGATTCTGGTACAAACCCATTACTATGGTTCACAATTGTTTTCTTGACCCATGTCATTCTCATTTCATTTTGGATCATTCACATCAATTTTTCCTTTGCCTTTGCCTTGTCTCTGTTCATCCAGTTTTTTGTTTATCGGATCCCTTCTTTCATTAATCCTACTTCTATAGAATCTTGTAATATGACCAGATTATTGCAATTAAAGCACACAACATTTCTTTGCTTATATACTTGATTTCCTCTTGATCTACATTGATTAGCCATGTGTCCAAATCAACTGCAAGAAAAATAGTAGCCATTGAAAGAATTTCCACTAGAGTTACTCATTATCATACTTCTACATTCATTGGATCTATGACCATACCTCTTGCACTTGAAGCATTTACCAGAGAAGGATGGACTATTTTGATTTACTCTGCTTTTGCACTGAGTAGCTTTATGGCCAAATTTATTGTAGTTGAAACAATTTCCATTGAAGGATGGATATCTTTGAGCATTTGGCTATCTTACTGGAGGTCTTCTAGGTCCGTTTCTTCCATTTCTTGATTGAGAATTTCTTTGTCCAGATCCAGAGCTTTCACCTTTCTCATATCCAAGACCATGCTTGTCATCAACCTTTTTCTATCCTTCGAGTAGTGCTTTAAGTTTAGGTGAGCTTATTTTGAACTTCTCCTTGTATTCATTTGCAACTTCTAGGTCATATTTGAGAATGACAGTTTGCCTTTCAAGTTCTCTCTCATTGTCTCTGCTTTCTTGTAGATTAGACTCTAGATGGCTAGCTATTCTATCCAATTTGCAGCATTCTTCAGTTTTTTCTTTTAGTTTTTGATTTAGGTCTTCTTTAGTTTTCTTCCTGTCTTCAATTTGTTTGGTTTGCCTCATCACCCCAGATTCCATCTCAATTTTTAGAACAACTTCTTTTGACATCTTTTCACATTCCTTTGTCTTTTCTTCCAAAGCTTCATTCATGCCATTTTCTTCAATTAAACTGGATAACTGCAGAAGTAGCTCCATTATCTTTTCTATAGATTTCTTTAATTTATCTTTTAACATTTCAATGGTATCATCAGCATCTTTAAGCTCATCTCTCAGATTACTAACTTCTGCTTTAGATTGATCAAGATCTCTTAGGGCCAACTGAAGTTGATCTTTGAGTGAACCCATTGAAAACTCCTTCCAAGATCTTTTCCTCAAGCTGTTAGGCTTCTTTTAAGGAACCTCGCTTTGATACCAATTGTTGGAATTAGGTCAAACAACTGAGAGGGGGGGGGTGAATCAGTTTTCCCACAAAATTAAACTTTTTTTTGTTTTAATCTTCTTTCATGACTTGCAAATAGATTAACAATGTAAACATTAAAGCATGAAACAATAACACATGAGTAGAAACATAATTAACACAATTGACACCAAGATTTTGATGTGGAAATCCGGTTAAGGGAAAAACCATGGTGGGGGTTAACCCACAAGGATTATACTCTGTTAAAAGTATTACAATTGGGAATGCACATGTATTCAGGCTCACTGCCTAGAGCTCATTGCTTAAAACAAGGCTCACTGCCTACAAAAAGAAGATTACAATGAGTTTAAACTGAATAATTAGCATCTATTAATGCAAGGATTCAGTTCTAGTTAAGCATAGAATACTAACTCGATACACTTCATCCTCAGTCTACCTTGTTTACTGTTCTGCTAACATCTGAACCTTAGATCTCTGCCCTTTTCGCACTTATTCCATAGTTGCATCACACACACGCCCAAATCACTCAAATCCATTAGCTATATATATTCGCATCATGATATTCAATCACTTTTCAGTCAGCTTCAAGAACACTTAAAACTTTGTTGAAGACTCTGCTTTGTCAGCTAAATCCATGCATAACTTGTAACGCAGACCAAAACTTGCATTCATAAATCATCAATCATGTTGGCCACTATCACTGATCATCACAAATCATCCAACTGACAACTTCCATTTATCTGGAACCAAGATCAATTACAAGGTTGACCTGTTCTTCTACTGTCTGCGTTATCAAACTGTAACCCCATACTTAGATGCAAATAACTTTTGAATCCTTTATTACGGGAGATTAAAATTCTAGATTTAGATTGCCCTGACTATCCTTATGACTCCTTTAGATCTACAACACACTCTGATTTACCACCAGAGAGATCCGGACCAAGATACTAGAACCTGTCACATGCTCTATTTTTGGCTACCCAGACTTAGATAAATTCTGATTCTAACTTTCAGTATGAGCTAATTATGTTATGCGGATGGTGGAATAGTCTTAGTTGCCATCAATGACAACACCTGTCATGCGAAGCAGTGTCTCTTGCCAACATGGTCAAATGCCCCTTTAAATTCAAAAACAAAGTGGGATTTTGGTGGAATGAATCTCTAAAGTAAAAAGGATAAAAAATGTTCATGCTTTAAAAAAAATTGAGCCAGATCAAGATTTGTCTAAAATAATGGAACAAATAGCACTTTAAAAACATTAAACACATCAAATTTCCACAGTCCATAATATTATGAAATAGAGTTTTTGGATTCAACTGTGTAAATTTTTGTTATCAACATTTCAAATCACACTCTGTGATTCATGATCAGGATGAAGAGAGCTGTCTTCATCTTACACAAATCTCTTCATCCTGATGATGAATCATAGAGTGTGGTTCAAAATGTTGATAACAAAAATCTTACACAGTTGAATCCAGAAACTCTATTGCATAACTTTAAAAACATCTTCAGGAAAAGGAAAAGGTTGAATCAGAAATGGTATTACTAAATGAATAAATTATGAAAAAAGGTATGGATCAAGAGGCACATCATAAAGAGAAATCTCTCATGGGGTCATATGCTAAATTACTTCTAAGAGAATAAATCTACTAGAGATAAAAATCTACAGAATTCTGGATAAAAGGATATTGGTAAAAACACCAAGTTTTCCCACAATGCAACAAAAATAAAGAAGAATATTATCAAAATTTTAACAATAAGGGAAAATGATGGAAGGCTTCTTGAATACCCCAAGGATATAAATTTAGAGATAGTTAACTTCTTTGAAGATCTTATAAATTATTGGGACAACTTGGACCTAAATAGCCAAGAAGTTGTAGTTAGAAACATCCCAAAATTAGTGAAAGAGAAATAGAATGTAATGCTCTTGTCATCATTTACAAAGAAATAAATCAAATTGTCCATATCACAATTACACCCAAACAAAGCTCTAAGGTTAGATGGGTTCCCTACCAGCTTCTTTCATAAATGTTGGGGGATCATTGGAAATGAAATATGGGAGGCAGTAGAAGAATCTAAAAAATATTGCACTATGTTAAGGGATATAAATAATACATTCATTTAACTCATTCCCAAGAAGAACATGATTGAGTATTTTGAAGATTTCAAACTAATTGCACTGTATAACACCACATATGATAATATTTGAATAGATTAAAATTAATCTTGACAAAAATAATTATATAACAAAGTGGCTTCATTCTTAGAAGATCAATATCAGATGGAATAATAACAACACATGAAGCTATTCACTTAGTTAATACAAAAAAGAATAAAAACATGCCAATCAAATTGGATACTAGCAAAGCTTATGATCAAGTAAACTAGCACTTATTGATGAAAGTAATGGAAAGTTTTTAATTCTTCAAAAAATGGAGGGTGGAAGTTCAAACTTGTGCCCCATTTTTATAAAGGAAATGGCCAACATTGATCTAACTTTTTAACTTGAACCACTAGAAAGTAACATACATGTTTTGAATTTTGAAATGATGTAAACTAATGAAATGTAGATTTTTTTTGTGTATTTTATATTTGTATTTTATTTAAATGAAAATTAAAAAAAATATTTGAATGTAGTTTTTGTAAAATTGATACTATAATTTAGTTGTTGATAAAATGCTAAAAAATGAGGTTAACGGGGGCCTCCACTTTTTTCATAGTAAAATTTATATTTTTTCTTCATTTTTTTGTATATATAACTTGAAACTTTAGTGCATGTGTTAATTTTTCCCCATTTCAATAAATATATATTTTTAAATAAATCTTGAAAGTCTCGTGTACTAAAAACACAACTATTTTGAGGGGCCTCCAATTTTTGTTTTAACTATTTTTTTGAGATAGAAAATGATTATATTGTCTCGACATGGAATCTCCTCTAGTGCATCATATTTTTTCAATTTTTTTAATAACATTATTATTTTTCTTGAGACAAAAATCAACCATGTAGTTCGATGTTGATGAGCTACTTTTACTAAAAATACAAAATAATACATAAACACTAAGTAAAATATTATTTTTTATATATTTAAAAACTACACTTATAGATCTTCAAAAGTGTATTTTTACATTTTTTAAATATTATTTATGTGAGTAGGAGTTGTGAGAACATTAATTTTTCAAAGATTTTTTTTTTGTAAATTGGCACCAATGTGATCCTACATATGTATCTAGTGGACACTTCTAGTAGTAAAAGTTGTGGTCCAAATCTAATTTATCTAGAATAAATCTAGCTAGAATAATATTTTCAACCAAAATTGAATTTCAATTGGAAATTCTTAAATTTAATTGTGCTGATAAGTTGGCCTAAAGTAAGACAAAACTTTGAACTTTCACCCTAGATTGATTGGACTTTCAGTTGTATTCCAATCCAAGATATTTAATACTAGTAAATGGAAGTCCTAGAGGTTTTTTGAACCATCTATAGGACTAAGACAAGGAGATCTAATATCCCCATTCCTTTTCATAATTATGGTAGAGGCTTTAGGTCATTCTATCAAAGTTGCATATTCTAGTGGCAATTTGAAGGGTATAAGCATTACTTAGGGTGTTCAAGCAATTTCTTACCAACAATTTACAAATGATACAATCTTCTTTGCAGTTTTCAACAAAAAAGGAAGCTAAGGTCATGAAAGAAACTATTGAAAACTATTCAAAAGCTTATATTCAGAACATAAATATGACAAAGTCAAAGATTTCCTTCTTCAATACTGGTTTATGCACATAGATGGAAATTGTGGTTTACATGGGTTATAGAATTGGTTTTCTACCAATAAAATATTTAGGGATACCCCTTTTTAGAGGGTATTGCAAAACTTCTTTATGGGAACTATTACTAGCACTGGCTCTAACAAGAGGTCGTTATGGAAATACAAATGTCTATCCTTGGGTGGAATAATTCTAATTCTCAAGGTAGTCATATCTAATATCCCAAGTTTCCTAATGTCATGTTTAGAAATCAACGCATTAGAGCAAAGGATGAAGAATTTCTTTTGGAAAGGTAATGGAGAGGAGAAAAAATTCCTCTAATTGCATAAGGCTCTATCTATAAACCAAAAGAGACTGGTCGTATAGATATAAGGAAAATTGTGCTTCAAAGTATGGCACTAGGAGCTAAATTGATATGGGGGTTGTATACAAAGCCCCATTTGAAATGGGCCAAAATTATATACAACAAATATCTATACTTGAGGGATCCCTCCTAAATTCAAACTATGGCCAATCCTCCTAGAGGTTCTCAAATGTGGAATTTCCTATTAACATACAAACATATCATCACTAAGCATCTCACATGGGAAATTAGCAATGACAGATCCTCTTTATTTTTGGAGGATTCATGGAATGACTACCCAATGATGTTTGGAAACCAATAATTGATAGAGACAAAGCAAATGTTGAAACTATTATGGGATCCATGGTAAGGGACTGCTTGACACAAAGTTTTGTGAATGGTATTGGAAATGGGTTTGGAAGGAAATAAATGTTTTAGCATTCCAAAGAACTAAAGAACATTATTAAACCAATTAATTTTAGAAAGGAAAATTTTCATAATTTAAGGTCATGACAACATTAAATGGAGCTATCCAAAATCAGGGAACTACTTAGCAAAATTGGGATATATAGTAGGAGATCTTACAATTTGTAAGAGTGATTAGCTAATACATCATTACTGGAACAAGAACTATTTGCCAAAGGTTGGTGCTTTTATGTAGGTTACACTACAAAAAATATTCTTATAGCTAAAAAGTTAAAGAATCTTGGAATATCAAGGTCCCTCGAGATTTGTATTGTGTGAAAACTCAAAATAAATAATTGACCACCCCATGGTTAATTTCCCATTTACAATTAAATTATGGTAGTGGCTATGCACCCAAATAGATTGGTTTGAAGATCTTCCTAATGATCTTCTTAAACTATTTATATCATAGATAGACATACAAAGATATGTGACATTATATCATATATTTGGATAATACTTCCTGTTGTGTGGTTACACAACACACCCCATTTTGACTTGACAAAACAAGGACCCAACTTTTTGTTTGGCTTTGCTTGTGTTTTCTGCTTGCTGGCGGTCTGGTAAAAGTAAGACAGTGCAGATGATCCTACATAATGGGACTAGGTAAGTCATCATGATGAGGTCAGTTTTTTCAAAGTTAAATTTTCATGTCAATAACCCCATGGGTAGATTGAGTACAAAATTTCATGCAGGTTTGCCTTTTGGATCACCCAGATATTCCTTAGGGAACAAAAGTTATGATGAGTCAAAGATCTGGTCAAACTTGATATTCTGAGGGGGAGGATCATATTTCTTAACATCAGTCATCTTACGAAAGATCACCCTGATCCAAATTATCACCCGATAAAATGATTTGCTCCGAACATCCGGATGTCAACTTTATGTGATAACGATATTTACTTGACAAACAACATCATGTATTTTGCGAAGGTCATATTCTCAACATCACCTGATATTTAAATATCACCCCGATATTTGAAATATCTGCCTATCGCAAAATATCAGCCTGAACCAATGTCCTGCTGATCCAAACTCGATAATCAAAGAAATAAACATACCGATGATGTCGCCATCCTTTTTACCTCATGGAGGTATATTTCCAAACATGACCTTTCCTACATAACATGACGATGACGTCATAGTGCGACAACGATGAACCGAGTCATTACCTTGTTGATGTCACCCTAATATTTTGAGAGAAGTCACTTTAGTCCAAGGGGTGATATTATAAACATCACTAGACATTTTGAACATCCCCTGATATTTTGAATATCACCCGATATTCTCAACCTAACCTGATGTTTCAACATCAGTCTTTCTACCTAAAACAGATGATCATATTATACCAAGGGGGTCATATTCTCAATATCACCCAATATTAAGAATATCACCTGATATTTAGAGATCACCTCATGCCTCACCGCCATAACATTAAATGCACGCAGATATGGTAGGTGGTTCTCGCCCATTATGAACCCGATACATACACTTGGCAGGATCCAGAAGTTTCGTACGAGAAAATTGGATGTTGCATTTAATTCACCCTAAGTTGCCCTAATTTGCCTTAGTGAAAGAGGTTAAAAGTGATTTACAGAGTCATTTCACACTTATATTGCGATAAAACAAGTTTTTTACAAAGTTCCAAGCTTACAAATCCTCATAAGGCTACCTGTGGACGTATACAGCTTGAATCAGAATGGGATACGAGAGCACTATTGGTAATTGAGTTCCTTTCATAGATATCAGCATAATTAAGAAGATAAGCACATCAGGTAAGTAATTGAAACCTTTTGGTTGTCATATTCTGCATATCCAGGTATCATGGGGTCTTCTGGTTTGAAATTTCAAATTATGCATGTTAGGATAAATGAAATGTGGAAAGAATAATAGTATGCATGATGAATTATGAACATATAGTGTATGTGCATGATTATAAGTATCAATTGTAAGACTAGGTTGTGTTAATTATAGGCATCCATGGCGGATAAACGGCTGGCTAAGTCAGAGGCAGAATTTCTGAAGCCCATGTTTGCTCAACTTGAGGGTGTCTAGTTCAAATATGGTGCCATCACTGACACACACCAGGGAAATACAGATCTAGCTGCCTCGTCAGTCAAAATGAGTGATGAGAAGAGTAGCAGCACCTTGCTGGATGCAGTCTTCGTATCAGGAATGTGGAGTGCAGTTGGAAACCCCTGAGCTAGTTATTGAATGTGCAAGGAATTATAACCCACAGACAAGGAAAGTGGAGAAGCATGGTAGAGTATATGCTGATCTGTCAATCAAGGGTATTGCTGCTACATTTGGTTTGCCAATGGGCAAGAAGGTTGCCAACATAGATCTGAAGAAATCAGAAGTAGAGTATGAGAATAATAAGAAGTCTGCCAGGAAGAAGATGTATCAATGGAGGGCGAAGAATAGTCCCTATCCTCCAGGAGCTAAACTTCCTGTACATTTGTATAAGTATGACTTTGATGATGAGTACCAATACATGATAGCCCTGCTCAGTAGAGTGACAGGCCAGCTTGATGCTGGAAGTTTTAGGGACTGGATGTATGCAGTCATCCTAATGTGCCTTTACATGGATAACAAGCCAATGTGGGCTAAAATGATAAGTGATGCTCTGGATGAGTAGCTGATGAACTTAGGAGGTCCGGATTGTTCTTTTTATATGACCTCATATATAGTTTATTCATGTGCCTACAAGGGTACATTTGATGCATTGATTATAGATGGAAAAATTGGAGGCACTACCAATGATGCACACATATGGGATCACCATCCCCAACTACAAAGAGTAAATTACCTCCAGGATTACAAGCTGGTAAATGATGCATTCTCAATGCAACTGGTGAGGACAATGGAAGAAGATAGAACCAAGAGACTAAGCATGGAGGCTCAGGAAGTTATCTACAGGCATGGAGCCTGGTTTATCCAATTTGCCACTTTCTCCTATATCAGGATTAAAGGTTTTGAGGGGGAGCCTCTCATGCTCCCAAGGTATCCTACAGATGCAGTTTTCTTAATGGAGTTTCTGAGACAAATCTCCACAATACTGAATGCCTACAAGGCAAACAACAAGCTTCCACTAGTTTTGTTTCTAGTTGCAATGGGCTGGTATATGTGCCCCGATTCTAAGAGTATAAAGAAGGCCATATCTGGTCTAAATATGATGAATTTCTAGCCTTTTCCATTAGTAAGATCATATGATCCATAAGGGGGGATACAGAAGATCATGGGGAAGCCTATTCATAGAAGACATCTTGAAGACTTCTAGGTAGATTGTGAAGATGAAGCTGAAGCTAGAAGGAGAAGGTATCAAAGGTTAACACTTAACCAAATCAGGACCTTTGATTGCATCTCCATCCCAGCACAACTAAAGAAAGATGATGGAATGATAATGGCTAATGAATATGAAGAGAAAAAGATATATAATGATACCATCTCTACACCAGATCTCACTATACAGGAGGATATCTCCCTAGATCCATTCACAGGTAGGATATTACAGCTAACCCAAGCTTGGGTGAATGAGAAGATAAGTGTACTAAAGAAAAAAGGCATTGTCATCACTGTTGATAATAAGAAGAAGAGACAGGAAGTTCTTGAGGGTGAATATGATGATTTCCTGGTTGAGAAGAGGAAATCCAAAGGAGAGAAGGCACCATGTCCTGAAAAAAGCAAGAGGTCTTCAAGAGGTAAGAAGATTGATCCTGAACCCAAAGGAGTTATAGTTGAGAGAGCCATAATAACAGCTGGAGATGCATCAACATCAGAAATAGCATCAGCCTCCTCAGCACCACCTCCTAAAGATAAACAAAAGGCTAAAAAGATTCAGAGGCCGGCTGTTGAAGCTATGGAAACATATGAGGAGGGTCAAGCCTCACATAAGCAGATAGAAGAGGATATTCCTCTTGAAGAAGAATCTGAAGAAGATGAAGGCCCCATATCCTTCACAAGGAAAAGAAAAGCACCTCAGGTGATAGCAACTACACCTAAGAAACCAAGGACTTCTATGAGAGGTGAAATAAGACAAACTCCCATAATGTTGAGGGGAGCAGGTGGGGAAGTATTCAAAAAGGAATTGCAGCATAACGTTCCACTTCCCACTATTGTAAAGTTCAAGACCGAACAAGCAGAAGAGCAAATGAAAGAAACCTCTAAGGCAGTACAAAGTGGTCAAGTTTCATTAGATGAGATAGTTGACTTATTTGATGATGAGGTAGTGAAGGATGTAGCTTCACAAAGAATGGAAACCCTTGCTACTGGTGCCCGGATAGCTCCACATGAGACCCCATCAGTTCAGGTAGTATTAGAAGAGATGAAGCAAATAAAGCAAGAAAAAGAAAAGAGCCTGGAACATATTGCATAGTAAATAGGGTTGGATACCTTAGTTGATCAGGTAACAAATCCTGCAGTTATAGATCTGACATATGTAGAGGATGTAGATCCTAAGGATATGGTAGGTGCACCTGAGGAAACACAGAATAGTGAAGAAATCAAACAGAAAGAAATGGAGAGGAAAGCTCCAAGTATGGGTCAGCAACAACATGATACATCAGCTGAGCCAAAACAATAGACGTCCCACCAAAAGACAAGGAGGATAAAGAAATATCAGGTCCTGATGACCATAAGGCTCAAGAGGTAATTAATACTGGTCTAGAGCAGGTTATAGTTGTAGATCAGCTGGAAGAGCCTAAGGTAGATACAGTAATATCTACGGAAACTAATATGCCTCATGATGAGGAAATCATTAAGGTAGATGAGACACCCACGGAGGAGGCAAAAGATCAAGATCATGATAAACATGCAGATGATCAACAGGATCACCCTCCAGAAGAGGAAATTCCTCAACAGGAGGATATATCCAAAGATCACCCTCATCAGGAGCATCATGAGGAAGAAATAAGGAGATCACCCTCTCCATCAAACATGATGGTGGATACCGGAGATCAGGGTGATCACCATGATGATGATGGAGACCAACAGCTAAAGGATCAAGTTCCTTCATGGCTCGAGAAAGAAATTGGTGCAGAACCAGGTATAGAGGCACAAGAATTTGATGTGCCTACGTTGTTTTCCGAAACATTAATAAAGCCTAAGAGGAAGGCAAGATTAACTTCTACAATAAGAAGGGATCCTGTGACAGGCAGGAGGACTGCATAATTAGCACTCCCTACTATGGATAAAGAAAAGGGTAAAATCGCTCTGGATGAATTCCAGATTAGCACAGTTGATCTTGGATTTGCTAATGAGGATCAAGAGGGCCAAGAAGGTAAAGATATAATTGATTCATTAACCCAAAGGTGAAAAGAGAGAAAGAGAAGAATAAGCAGCATAAAGAGCACATTGCTCAGCTGCATGCATATATAAGAGGGTTAATTAACCCTGACAATACATCTAGTGATCATGCAGTCCCATTGACTGTTATTTCTTAGGAGGAGGTCAATAGGTTGAACCTCATAAAACATGAATCAATAATAATGTTGAAATGGATGTCATCCGCACTCGATGGAGCTGAAGAAGTGGCAAAGGCCTCTTCGAAGAGGTGGAATTCTTTGGGCACCTCTAGGAGAAAAGTAGATAAACTGCAGATGGAGATTGGCAGGAGGTCATTTCAATTAGAAAAGGTCATGAGCATTTTGGATGAAATGAAGAGGATTGATCCACAGATCCTAATAAAGAATCAAGTACTGAATAATAACACATCCCTATTGATTGATATCTGGTACAAGGATGTCAGATTTGAATGTGATGTACTTAAACGATGCAACAGTAAACTAAGGAATATCAGCATGAAGCTACATGATATGATGTCACATGAGGTAGAAGTTTTGGAAACATTAGAAGGAGATACAGAAGGCAAGATAGAAAATCAAGATGAAGAGTTTGTCTTCAAAGCTCTACATAGTAATTTCCAGCTAGTTGCTGAAGACCCTCTCAACCACCTGACAAAAGAAGTGCTGGATAAAGTAATGAGAATAAAGGTCAAGGTGGAAGATTATAATGAAACGTCCAGTAGCAGGAGGAGTAAGTTGGAATCTCTTCGGAGCAAATATCAGGTGCATCAACATGTCATCACCAAAGCGAGAACTCAGGATGGCAGAGAATTAGAGAAAATAGTGCAAGCATATGAGAATATCAAGACAGCTATGCGGGTCCATATTCAAAAGGACAATCATCATGATGATGAAGATAGCGAGAGCGGTGAAAGTGATGATGATGACAAAGAACCTAATGAGGATGCATCATAAAGGGAATAAATGCATCAAGTACTTATGAAAGTATAAGTTGCCTAGATGGTTGCTAGCTGGCAACCTGTGCCATGTGGAAAAGATTGACTTAGTCAATGAAATGTAAACCGTAGATTTCAATAGATAAATCTTGATCGTAGATCAATTGTAACCACTCCCTCACCTTGTTCTATAAAAGGTGCAGGGATGCCTCTTTTAAAACATTCAAAACTTAATTGAAATCTGTTTGCGGAAATATTCAGGGCTCATTTCAAAGTTGTTGTATACATATATGTTCTTGCATACTTAATGAATGAGAAGACTGTTTTGATTACAATCCATCATAAATCTTAAGTAATTAGTGTGTGAATTTTGGATATATGCTTTGATTTGCTGCGTCCCTTGGAGTGCATATCAGCTTGCATGTGTTGTCTTCATACCTTTCCTTTGAAGTTAGCATCGACTGTATCTAGATGTGGAATGTCCTGGTGAACATATGGTTTGATTTCTTCTCTTTATGACTGTATCTGATTGTATATGTGGCTCAATGGCTAAATGTTCAACTTTAATTTGAAGTATTTCTTTTAGTTTCTTTCAATTTCAGAGCATTTCATCATCACAATTGCAAATAATTGATAATCTTAAGCAAATAATACAAATATGCAGACATTCCGTAGATAAATGAACATATTCAGCATATTTGAGGTTAAAGCATGTCAAAATGACAAATATCATGCAAAGATTTAAAGATAGACACAATATTTGAAGTATATCCTGTGTAGAATAACTCTCTGTGCAGCATCATTACAGGAAATATTATCTTACTGATGAGATCTACGTAAGGCCCCAAAATGGAAACAACAACACACATCAACCTCTGAGTAACGTCAGAAGATTAAGACCTAATCAATAGAGACTTGAGATCATGAATTCTCTGAATTCATTGTATCTTTCAAGATGAATAAAGGTTAATGTGTACTTTTATTCTATGTTTGTTTATGACTAACATCATCATCAACGCGTCCCTAAATTTTAATATGGAAAATCTAGAAAGAAAGGAATAGGTGCACTTTTTAAGAGAAGGCCATGACAAAGGGATTCTTTCTAAGCAAGCTCAAAACTACAATCAAAGAAATAGTTAATGTTAGAGTTATGAACCAATCAATGAAGAACAAGTCCTTTAACTTTGGGGTAATGAAATAGTATAAATGTGGAAAGGACTTAAAATCCCTCTGTTCACGGGGTTTCTAGAGTTAATTCTAATCCAAATCCATGAGAAGGAATAAGATAGTCCCCAAATCCTTCAAGATGGATGGAGATGATTTTTGATGGGGAAGTAAGACATAACCCTAGTAAATCAAGGGAAAGTTGTTTAGTTTGATATGATTCAAGAAAACTCATTGGTATAGGGTTAAATAAATTAAAGATGACTTTAATAATAAAGCAAAAGCACAAGCATTCCTTCTCAACTTTTAGGTCTGTAAATTTACAAAATTTATAATGTGTAGATAGAAGGAGATTCTATGGTCATTATTAATTCCATCTTCAAATGAGGTTTTCAAAATTAGAAAATCAACAATATATTACAAAATGC
The DNA here is from genome assembly GCA_027924645.1 of Cunninghamia lanceolata. NCBI lineage: Eukaryota > Viridiplantae > Streptophyta > Pinopsida > Cupressales > Cupressaceae > Cunninghamia > Cunninghamia lanceolata. The sequence goes on from BSBN01000176.1 coordinate 13,747,549, forward strand.
ATGGCCAATACTAGATTCATTAGCAACATTCATTGTACAACATATCTTCAGAGAAATTAATAGAGAAGTTGATTTCCTAGAAAATTATGTCATTGACAAGAAGGATGATCATATAATTCATAAATTGATTGGGATATGGGAATCATTCAACTTCATGTACAACTCATAATCTATATGATAGACTTTGTTAAGGATCATATAATTTAGTGGATTTCTAGTACTCCCACGTGGCTAAAAAAAGAGATTAGTTCACATTAATGATGATGACCCTTTTAGGCATGTGAAAACAATTGTAACTTGTCTCTTTAAGCACCACATGTGATCAGATTCATCATTCAAGAGTAAGGCAAGAGTATAACAACATTCCACTATTATAGCTTCTCATTTGAAACTTGACAACTTAGTAGATATCTACAAACCTATATGAGAGATGGATACCTCTATGTGGCTAATAGTGAAGAGGAGACAAGTTAATTTTCTAGGAGGAATGACAAATTTATGATTGAGAAAAATCTTCAAGACAAAATCCATGCGATCATTGCATGCAATTAAGGTGGCCCTATGTGAATATTTTCTAGTTGTAGACAATAGGTATAAGATTAATACTAACATGGATTCCATGTTTGTCAGGGTGCTTCTAGATGTGGTAGAGTCAAAGATGCAATCAGAATAATTACCATAGCATTGGTTAGATCTCAGTGGCACTTGGAATTAGAGTAGGTGCTATAACATGTAGTACTAGGGCTAAGGTTTCCTTCAAAGAATAGAGCTTGGAAAATCAACATTGAGGTTGTTGCTGGCCCATGGTCACCCTTTATCATGCCTGTTGAAGGTCTCCCTAAGGCTATGCATAAATAGAGGATTGAACTAGGTATCAATTTCCTAAAATGTGCTATGGGTATAACTCTTGCTCCTTCCATCACTTGGTATTTTACAATATTAGAGGAATATGGTGTTGATCCTACATGTGGTGGTGAATAATTATAGTCATAGTATGGCCAAAACTTTATTTTCTTTAGCCTTCATAGTAATATTTTAATAAATGTATAATTTTTTTGTAGCTAAAGAGGACTATTTGTTCCTCTTCTATTACCCATAAATAGACATAAACATTGTATTTAGATTTCCCTCCTATTAAGGAATATCATAAATGTAATTTTTTAATACTTTATAAAACAACGGGCATGGTCTCCATGACCACCTTTCATCAACCAAAAAAATAATTATATACAAATGAATTACATCTATCTAGATACTAAACATCCACAATAAAACCAAATTGACTTACTAGGATTCCTTCCTATGTTAAGGTTAGTACTATTATTACTTAGGGTTAATTGAGTTCATTGAATCACTACATAAAAACTTACAAAGAACTAATAATTGAGCAAATTTAGGATATGTGATAAATTATTTTAAATCGTCATATAGATAATGAAATCATTACTAGCCTAAATATCAAGGTCATCTTAATAGTAAATTATGCCATGATCATAATCATAAGCAAAATCCACTCATAAGGGAGATAACCTCAGAGACATAATCCACATTGATTGGAGGGAAATAATAACAACATATATCTCTACCTCATGCACCATATCCAAAATATCTCCTAAAATAATTAAATCTCTTTATCCACATGCAATTTGTAATCATAAAAAAACCAATTAACATCATCTGTTAAGTTAAATAGCTACATATTATAATCTAGTAGTGCAAGATAATTAAAGTGAAATCTATGAAACAAAATCTAGGAGATTACATGCAAAGTTCCTCAATTAGATATAATTAACAAAAGACCATTAATTATATGGAGTGTAACTAGGGTTGTAAAATGGTTGGGCCTTACATGGTCAACTACACAATTTTACATATTTTGTGCATCTATAACCACATGCACCCACACACTTGAGATGAAACCCTAATATACATCTAGCACACATATAATAGAGCTATGCATAATTCTATGGGGCATTTTCCTTTCCAAACTAGTGCAGGAGCATCCTAGTTTGAAGAGAAATCTTGTATCAACCAAAAACATTTACTTTCTTTTCATTTCTTGCATTTCAGTCATTTGTAGTTTCAACATTTTCTACCACATTCTACCACATCTTCATTTTAGAGCTCACGAAGTAGGAATTAGATTCTACACTATGTCTTCTACATCATATTCAGATTTCATGAGATTTGGATTCATCTGTAGAGGGATATCGCTATTAGAAGATCATCAATATTCACAGAATGGAGCTTTCATCAGTCAACATGACCAAACAAGGTTTGCAGAGCAATCCTATGACCTGTAGAGCTAAACAAAACATACCTCAAGATAGTATGGGACTAGATAGACCTTCATTGAGAACCTCATCAAGTTTCATTCATTTGTGAAGCATTACCATGAGTTGTAGGCTAATCTACATGTTTCCTACAAGTTTTATCTTGCATTGGGGTTTGAGACTTCTTAAGGCTGACGCGGAGGATTCTATGATCTAGAAGATGATATATAAGCATTCATGAGATGCATGAGGAGGGTAGTCATTCATATATGATATTAGAATAGAAGGATAGTTCTTCTCCAGAGGCACTTTAATGCTATATCTTTCTTGTATGTTGTAATTTGGAAAGCAAGCCTGTAAGGCCAGATTGTAACTTGCATGTTGCCGACATATAAGCATTGTAATTATTTGATATATTGAGCATACAATCTTCCATTGTATTCTATTATGGTGTTTTGTATATGTTGTTTCCGTTGTGTTTGTTCTAGTTGCAGGCTTGGAAAGTCCATTCTCTGGACCCTTCATCCTTGACTACACCAAGTGGTATCAGAGTGAAGTTTGTGAATCCTTTGGGAGTAAAGGCATTTTGAAAGATCTTGTGGTGAATAGATCACTAACCTAAGGCAATCTACTTGTGTTTTTCAATAGAGTGTTGATTGTGAGGCAATTGCAACCCTGTAGTCAGATTGCCAAATTGAGGCGGTTGCACCAGAGCCTAGGAAGAGATGTCACCAAGGAGGATGCATGCTATGGCCAATGTTGCTGAAAGAATGGAAGAAATGATAGAGATGATGAGACTATTGAAAGTTAGATTGGATACTGTAGAAGAAGATAGAAGAAGAGGAGTAAACCCTAGACATGAAGATGAGAGTGATGATGATGAATTTCAAGCTGTCGAACAAAATGAATAAACCCTAGAAGAAGAAGAATCAGATTAGGTAAAGATGTTGAAAGCTATTTCTAAGATTGGAAAAAGACCTAGAATTGAGATTGCAAACTATACCAGAAATTTAAAACCCTGAGGAATTGATTGATTAGATAAATGAAATGGAGGAATACTTTGAATATGAAGAAATAGAAGATCTGGAAAGAGTAAGATTTGCAAAAACTAATTTGAAATGACATGCTGCTATTTGGTGGAAAGAAGTTCAATTGGATAGGAATAGGAGAGGAAAAGAGAAAATCATAAAATGGGATAGGATGGTGATAAAATTGAAGAATTAGTTCATACCTACTGATTATGAGTTGGAATTGTTGAAGAGATTACAAAACCAAAGGCAAAAGGAGAAATCTATGGAGTATATTGAAAAATTTCATAAGATGATTAGAAGGACTGGACATAGTGAAGCAAGCAAGGAGAAAGTGGTGCAATACATAAATGGACTAAGGATGAACATTTAAGAAGAACTAAGTTTGGTGAGGATGACAACAGTAGAAGAAGCATACCAATTTGTGCTGAAATTTGAAGAGAAGCTAAATAAGAGACATGAGCAAAGACAAAGAGGTAGAGGAGGAAAATTTTAGAAAGGTAGAACACATTCCAAAGGAGAAAGACCTTATGTGGAGAAAAATAAAGAGAGTAGTCTATAACAGAAATTGTTGGAAATTAAGGTGTCTCAACCTTTGCAAATTCATAGCATTATTTATTTAATTGTATATTCATTTATTGCCTAATATTGTATTTACTTGCACATTCAGTTTGGTCACTTAGTTGAGGTGGCACAGTGACTTGTCATCTTACTTGGAATGTGACTTGAATGGTCAAGTCAAACCTACATGGATTTGGTTGTCCCATTTGAGGTGGCACTATTATGCCATGTGTCGGCATCTTGTGGTATGTGGAAGAGGATATTCTGTATGATAGAATCTATGACGCATAAGAGCCAAGTTTGGAGATTCCTATGACAAATGGGGACAAGTGTCAGTGAGTATCTTTGCATGAGGGAAAGACATCTTTGGGTGCCCAAGTTGGGCTATGACATGTTATAATAGGAATTTACTATATTTAGTCTTGTATGACAGATTCTCTTACAACATTTAAGGTTGTTATGTTGGGAAAATCTATGACAACTGTAAGATGCGTAAGAGCATCTGTCATAGTCTATTTTTAGCATGGAGCACTCCAATCTTGGAAAGTCAAATATGCCATATATGACAGATGTAAGAGATGTATTTACAGCTTGGACAAGTGTCCTTTGATGTGGTTTAATGGCCATGTGGCCAAGGTGGACTCCTATCCCAAGAAGCTTCCAGTAGTTGCCTTGTAATCCCTATATATTGCATAGTTTGGAGTTGTAGTTGCATATGTTTCTGTAGGTACTATTATGCTGCCAGAATCACTCTAGAAACAACATTTGAAGACTCTTGGAAGAACTTGCATTGCAAGTGTATTGTAATCCTTTCACAGATTTGATAATACATTGTGCAAGTTTTAGAGTGTGGGGTTTTTTACCAGAAAAGGTTTTCCCCACGATACATCTTGTGTCAATCTCTTATGTGTTGTGTTACTGCTGTAATTTTTTATGTTATATGTTTAACATTGCTGCAATTGTAAGGATTAAAACAAATTTGCATACATTTCCCCTCATTAGATTGGTGTAGGAAGTGTGTTCCATGTATCTTGCTTCCTTTCAGTTGGTATCAAAACTTGATCACCTGTGATCCTAGTTGTTGGGTAGGGGTTTTTTGAGCTAATCTTTGATTGAGTGGGAGTTTGTGTAGAGTATTCTATGATCTTGTTGCAGCGAGAAGATGACAGACACATCTGGGAGAGTAGAGGTGGAAAAGTTTAATGGCAACAATTTTGAGTTGTGGAAACTCAAAATGGAAGACATGCTTGTTAACAGAGATCTATGGGAAGCAATTTCTAGTGTAAAACGAGTGGCAATGTCACAAGATGATTGGGATCTCAAGGATCAAAAAGCTAAGGGTCTTGTGAGATTCTGTTTGGTTGACTCTTTCTTGTTAAATGTCCATGAGGAGAAGACCGCAAAAGACCTATGGAAGAAGCTGGGAGATGTTTATCAGGCCATATCCCTAGTGAACAAGTTATTCCTGAGGAAGAAGCTATATTATCTAAGGATGGAGGATGGAGGATCTGTTGCGGACCATCTGAATGCCTTTAACATGCTAGTTACATAGTTGACATCTGTTGGTATGAAAATGGAGGAGGAGGATCATTGCATGACCTTGCTTTGTTCTTTTCCAGACTCATGGGATCATCTTGTTATGGCCATCGGGAGTACCACATCCACTTTCAAAATGGATGGAGAGGTGTCTTCACTGTTATCTGAAGATATGCAGAGAAAGTCATTTGAGTCAGCTAAAGAGGCTCTTACGGTTTGTGGAAGACCCAAAGAAAAAGGGAAAAAGAAAGACAAGAAAGCTAAAAAGGGCAAATCCAAATCATGTGGGAGATCCAAATCTCCTGGAAAGTCCAAGGCAGTGTGTTGGAACTGTGGAAAAACTAGGCACTTCCGAAAGGAGTGCAAAGAGGAGAAGAAGAAAAAGAAGAACTCTGATTCTGATTCTGACAAGTCACAAGATGATGGTGATGCTTTTGTTGCAGCCTTGGCCACCCATGCATTTGAAGATGTGTGGCTAATTGACTCCGGTGCTTCATTCCACATGACCTCTCATCGAGGTTGGTTTACAAAGTATGAAGAATATGATGGTGGGAAGGTGTACTTGGGTGATGACTCTTACCTGAAGATAGTTGGGTGTGGAAGAGTCTTGATCTGATTCCCTCATGGATGAGTGAAGGTGATCAATGGGGTGATGCACATCCTTGGTTTAGCATAAAACCTTCTCTCTGTAAGTAAATTGAATGATGCAGGTGTGCAAGTTGTCTTCTCAGGTGGAGGATGCAAGATGACAAGAGGAGCTATGGTTCTTGCTAAGGGTACTCAGAGAGGTACTCTATTTCAGCTGGATACATGCACTACTTAGTGTAATAGTTCTTCTGTTTCAAAGAAAAGACTTTCAGATTCTTCATCCTCACCATTGGAACCCACAGTGAAAAAGACTGTTGCTTCTACTTCCGATGGTAGTGATTTCTGGGTACCTAAGGGTGCTCATGCCATGGAAATGAAACTTCCTGCTGAAAAGACAATGTTGTGGCATAAGAGACTTGGTCACATTGGTGAGAAGGGTCTTAGAGCCCTAAAAAATAAAAACCTCATTGAGGGGTTAAATGATTGTAATCTTGAGTTTGACTTTTGCGAACATTGTATATATGGAAAATAAAACCATGTTCAGTTTTACTCTAGTTCTCACAAGTCTTCTGGTGTTTTGGATCTTATTCATTCTGATGTGTTTGGTCCTGTGATTATTCCTTCGATCTCTAAATCTGTATATTTTGTATCATTCATTGATGATTATAGTAGGATATGGGTTTATTTTCTGAGAAGCAAATATGAAGTCTTTAGTCAGTTCAAAGAGTTTAAAGCTTTTGTAGAGAATTAAACTGGTAAAAAGATTAAGTGTTTGAGAACTGATAATGGTGGTGAGTTTTACTCCACAGAGTTCAATAAGTTCTATAAAGAACATAGGATTGAAAGACATAAGACAACTCCTTATACCCCGCAGCAAAATGGAGTTGCAAAGAAGATGAAGAAAACATTGATGGAGAGGGCTAGGAGTATGCTTAGTGATGCTAGCCTCGAACAAAAGTTTTGGGCTGAAGTTGTAGCCACTGCTTGCTACCTGGTTAACATGTCTCCTACCTCATCGCTCATTGATAAGACACCCATGGAGGTGTGGTATGGTAAGAAGCCCTCATTGAGACATCTTCGTGTTTTTGGTTGTGAGGCATATACACACATGCGTAAGGAGAAGAGGTCAAAATTAGAAAATAAGGCAGTTAAGTGTATCTTCATTGGCTATGGTGTCGGTGTGAAAGGGTACAAGCTTTGGGATCCTGTGGCTGAAAAAGTGTTGTATAGCAGAAGTGTTATCTTCAGAGAGCTAACACCTTCTCCTGTTGTTCTACAACTAGAAGAAAAAGAAAAGAAAGAGGACGTGGTTCACTTTCCTTCTACCCCTGAGAAGACTGAACCAAAAGACCCTGTTGGACCTGATGATGAGGAGAGCTATAGTAGCTCTAAAAGTTCAGAAGATGTAGAACCTCCACCTCAGCCTTTGAGGAGGTCCACACGAATTAGGAAGCAACCTGAAAGGTTTAGTTTTACATTGGTAGATTCTAGTTGTGATTATGCCTTGATTACTAACACTGATGAGCCTAGAACTGTGACAGAGGCAATGGACATGAAAGATGTAGGTTCCTAGAAGGAGGCCATGGAGGATGAGATGGCTTCTTTGGAAAAGAATAAAACTTGGGACTTGGTGCCTTTGCCTGATGGATGGAAACCCATTGGATGAAAATGGGTGTTCAAGAAGAAATTTAGAGCAGATGGTAGTGTTGAAAAGTACAAGGCTAGATTAGTTGCGAAGGGGTATTCACAAGTGGAGGGAATTGATTATGGTGAAATTTTCTCTCCCATTGTAAAGCTGACATCTATTCAGTTCCTATTATCTCTTGCAGTAGCTTATGACTTAGATGTGAAGACAACTTTCCTTCATGGTGACTTGGAGGAAGAAATTTATATGTTAGAGCCTGAGCACTATGTGGTGAAAGGTAAAGAAAATTTGGTCTATAAGTTAAAGAAGTCTTTGTATGGTTTGAAGCAATCTCCTAGGATGTGGTATTTGTAATTTGATGCCTTTGGGTTGTCCATTGGATTTCTTAGATCAAAATTAGATCATTGTGTGTATTACAAGTTTGACAATGATCATATTCTCATTATTGCATTATATGTTGATGATATGTTGCTAATTGGGAATGGTAAGAATATGATTTTAAGTTTGAAGTCTTAGTTGTCAGCATAGTTTGAGATGAAAAACTTAGGGGCAGTTAGGTACATTCTTTGGATGGAGATTAGAAGAGACAGGGCAAACAAAAAACTTTGGTTAAGCCAGAGTAAGTATGTGAAGACCGTGTTGGATAGATTCAACATGGTAGATTGCAGACCATTGTGTGTTCCTATTTCATTGGGAACAAAGTTATCTATGAATGATTGTCCAAAGTCTCCTTCTGAGATGGAGGATATGAGTAGAGTACCTTATGTCAGTGCAGTTGATAGCTTGATGTATGCTATGGTTTGTACAAGACCAAACATTGCCCAAGCAGTGGGAGTCCTTAGTCAGTTTATGGTTAATCCTAGATAGGTACATTAGGATGCAGTAAAGAGAGTGTTCATATATTTACATGGTACTTTCAAGTATTCCATATGTTATCATGGTCATCCTATAGGACCTTTGCATTCTATGAGTATTTGTGGATTTGTGGATTCTGATTGGGCAGGTGACATTGACAGAAGGAGATCCACTAGTGCTTATGCGTTTCCCATGTTTGGTGGTGCTATTAGTTGGATGAGTAAGTGACAACTTGTGGTTGCTTTATCCATGACAAAATAAGAGTACATGGTAGCAACTCATGCTTGTAAGGAAGCCATTTGGATTAAGAGGTTGTGTTCAGATGTTAGTGTTGATGTAGGACAAATTACTATCTATTGTGATAGTCAGAGTACGATTTGCCTAGCAAAGAATCCTACTTTCCATGCCAGAACCAAGCATATTTGTGAGGCCCACCCTTTTTCATTCTGTTCATGTGACTATTTACCTTACTGTTGCTGATACTTTTATATGTGTGGGACTGTTGATCTCAGATTTTGAACTATTGGACTTTATTATTTTATAGGAAAAAACTAATGGGGTGATGTTAGATAGATGTTTACATTACAGGAAAACTAATTGGGTGATGTTAGAAAGAAAATTGAAATGTGATTTCATTATACTTATGAGAACTGTGGTATGTTTTAGGAATGCATGTTTTAAATTTGCTTCGGCTATGATATTTATATGTGGAATTAACTTTGAAATTTAGTGTGCAGGTATTTCTAACAAAACCATAGACATTGGAGATTATTCCACACCTTATGTTGTAATCCCTTGTGAAGCCGATCTGGTTCCACTGGGAACCGAGATCAACTCTGTGTTTGAATTATTGTTGTAATGTTGTCTTGTATGGGGTTGAATGGGTTAGGTCTACCCCCTTGTAAATTTGAATTATGATTTGTGTTGTGAAAATTGTATTTGAAATTCATTTTTTAATTTTAAATTTTTGAGACCCTTTTCTTGTGTCTTAACTTGACCCTAGGTGTCCTAACTAGGTTAAAGTTGACCATGGGTTATACCCCATGGGTCTAGGGTCCCTTTTGACTTGGGTAACCCTTAGTAAACCTCCGTATGGTCACCTTAACTTCACACTGAAGTTAAGTGACGAATTTGAAGGCATGGGAGGAATAGGATGAGTGGTACCAACACTCAAGCCCATCCCTCTTCAATTCCCAAGGCTTGTGAGACTCCCCATGGAGTTTTGTGGTCCTTCATGAGAGGGAAGGAAGGGAAGACATGTGTCATCCTTTCCCTCTCCAATCCCCCTTTTCTCTCCCATGTGTAAGAGAGATGACATGTGGTAAGGGATAAGGAAGACTTTGGGGATGGGTGAGTGACATGTGTCAACACCCATCCCTTGGGACACAATAGTGTTTGGGAGGAAGAGTGAGGAGGTGACAAGTGTCACCTCCCCATTCCTCTAAACTCATGGGTGGAGTTATTTTAATCCCACTTGGGATAGGGAGAAAGGTTGTTGAAATTTGAGGATTTTTGTTTATTGAAAATTGCTTTTGGGAGAAAAGGTTAGAGGAAGTTTGGTGGCTGAGGTTGGAGGAGATTTTAGTGGTGCTCTACATCAACTACATCCATTTAAGGGCTTTCTAAGGTTGGAATTCAAGGCCTTTCCTTTGCATTTTCTTTTTGTTGCATGAAGGATGTGTGAAAATGTTATTTTTGTTTATGTTGTATTTTTTTTGGTTATTGTGGGGAAACTTTTGTTGGGATGTTGACAGAGCTTCTTCCACTTGGGAGAAATGCTCATCGAGTATGGGGTAGGGGAGGAGTGATCCTCCTCGAGGTCATTGCCTTGTTTTGGGATGTTGAAAGGCTTGAGGGCATTTGTGTGACTTTGAGAAAATTTGTTATATGGCTTGAGAGCCAAAATATGAACTCAAAATTTTTGTTAATAAGTTTGGCTTGAGGCCATGAGAAATTTGTGTTGTTATATTATTTGAAAGGGTGGCACTCTAGAGTTGAGTGTGTCCACTCTCCTATGCCTCTTTTGACTCACTTTAGTTGAGTTTGTGTTGTGTAATTACCCATGGGTGTTTTGTGTTTTGGAGTGGTGTTTTGCCTTGTGAAGTGATTTGTATTCCCTAGGTGTGTGGATGATCTCCCTAGCTCAGGGGTGACCCTCTTGTAGGTCTACGGTAGGGAGGAGAGCAAGTTGAGTGGTGTTTTCTCCCCTTGTGTGATATGCAGGTTCTTGGAGCTTATTGTGAAGCTTGGAGAAGATTATTTGAACTTAGAAAATATTTTATTTTCCTTAAGTCTTAAGGAGAGCTTGGTCATTTAATAGCTTCATTCTTGTTGATTCCCAAGAGGAGAGATTTCTCCTTCTATTGTTGTAATTTTGGTATTTATGAGTTATGAGGAAATCCTCTCCCTTGTAATTATAGTTTTATTTGTAGTGTTTATTACATTTTGTTGCCATTTATGAAATGAGTAAGAAAAGAAAATTGTTTTTAAAGGACATTAGAATTGTCTATTTCATTATACTCCTATTTTGAAAAGTTGTGAATTAGTGGTTGTTATAAATAAGATGTTAAAATTTATCTCATTTTATGACTTGTGAAAATATTGATTTAAATGAGTTATGGAAGTTAATTTTGTCATTTGGGAGGGAAAAGAATTTGTCTTATAGTCATACATTTTATTTGTTGTGAATAAATGCAATCATAGTTATTTCTTTCCATTTTAAAATTATATGCTTACTATATTCAATTGAAACATTTGACTTGAGAAGAAAATCAAATTAAGAGGAAAGTAGATTTTATTTATCTATTGTATAAAATTGTTTTGTATAATGTTAATTTTAGAATTGCCTTTGAAAATACATTGTTTATAAATGCAATATAAATTAATTCATTATTCTGTTTTAACAAATTAATTGATAGTAATCATTAAATAATTCTATACATACATATATATATGTATATTCTGTGTTTTTTTTACAGTCATATGGGTTTAAAAGTAAAACTGAGAAAAATATTGAGTTGAAGAATTGTGTAATATATATATATATATATATATTTTTAAATTAATAAAAAAATACAAACGAGAGTGAAAATTTTATTTTGTAGTTTTCTATGTTTTAAACACAGTCATAAACAAAAAATTATACAGAGTGGTGGTGGGGGGGTTTGAACCCCCCCACCACCATCGACTTACAAAGGGTGTGGGGAGGGGCGGAGCCCCCACCCACACCCCATGTAGTGGGATGTGGGTGGGGCTCCGCCCCTCCCCACACCCCCGTTAACACTAAGCCCTGCGGGACCTCACCTCCCCGCTCTCCACACTGCCTGCTCCTCGCGGTCCCTGTGAACCACCATCCTCGGCCGCGCTTCGTCCTCCGCCGCTCCCTGTAGCCACCACAATGCCCCCTCCGCGACTTTCCTGCGACCACCGCTTGACCTCCTCCCTGTGGCTAGCCTTTCACCTCCGTGCCCCCCCTTCCACCCTTCCTCCACTCTTCCCCCTCCTCTGTGCCCTCCACTGTTCGTGGCTCCATCTCCGCCCACGACCTCCTCTCCAAAACGCCGCCGCCACCATTCTTCCAACTTTGCCAATCAAACAAAAAAAAATAGTTAGGGCACAGCCAATGAATGTGAGCATAAAGATTTTAGGGCTATAGCCCTATTTAACTTAAAATATAATATTAAAATAATATATATATATATATATTAGTTGTTAGCTAAAATTTTTGTAAATTTATTTAAATAATATATATATATATATATATATATATATATATATATATATATATATATATTGAGAATTTTGTAAAAAGAATAAATAAAATGGGGCTTATATTTTGATAATAACTTATATATTTATGTTTATTCAAACTGTAAGGGAAGTGCATTTTCTTTTTTTGGAGATTAATAAATTCACAAATTAAATACAAGAAAACAAAAAGAAAAATATATACCTATCTTTATAAATGCAAATAAGCATGTATATACATTATATATATGCTTATTTGCATTTATATAGATATGCGTATCTTTATAAATGCAATTAAGCCATCACAAGCATTCCATATGTGGCCATTGTAAACTCGGACTGTAGATGGAGTAAACGTCCAATTGAGAAAAAGAGAGAGAAAGAGAAAGGAAAGTTAACCTTGAAAACAAAGAGGAGAAAATGCGTGGCATTTCCGAACTAGGCTAAGAGAACTAAGAATTAACTCTCCGTTAATCTTGATTAGGAATAATGTAAAGGATGTAGTGATAACTCTGATTGATGGAGCACTGTCTGGTTTACCAAGAAATTAGGAATAATGTAAAGGATGCAGTGATAACTCTGATTGATAGAGAATGGGAAGAAAGGCAGGATAAACATAAAGAAACCTTACACAACTGGAAAGAGAATGTGATAGAAATACAATCAAGATTAAATTTCAGAGAAACTGAAGAGATGGCAAATGAATAGGCTTTGTTAAAAATGCTAAGTTCAGAAGGAGGAGAAATTAATATTAAATTTTAGAAAACAGGAAAGAGAATAGATGATTGGGCTTTGTTGAAAAATGACCCATTAATGAGATCAACTGTAAATTCATTATGATTAGGGAGTAGTAGGAAATTTGTTAACCCTATCAGGAAACCACGTGTTTAGATTAGTGTTTGTGTAATAAATCCCACTCATGCCCGTGAGGCGTTATGCTGCCAGATTCTTCCATAATCTAGGGTTTAGAAGCCTAGAAAGTTCAACCTTGTAGCGACGTCAACTGCGTCGCGAAGACCCCCTTGTTGGCCTTCTTGCATTTGGGTGTGCGCACATGTGTGTGTTACCCCGCTAACAACTATTTTGTTTATGCCTTAAGTGTATGCCACCGAGCATGCTTACGCGTGTGAGGGGGTTTTAGGGAAGCGTGGGAAAATTTTTGATATTTCGTGTCATGATCACATGACACATGTGGACATGACACGTGTGATGCGTGTTGTGACTGCAAGGGAAATGTGGGCATGACAATATTGATGTTTAGTTTCATTTTGTTCGAGATATGGTAGAAGATGGGAAGGTGATATTGGAGAAGGTAGACACTTTGAAGAATGTTGCAGATGCATTGATGAAACTAGTGGGCACAAAGAAGTTCAGATGGTGTTCGGAGTCTATGGGCCTCTTGGCCCCTAGCAGTTAAATCTTGTCATTTCTTTTGGCTCTTGCAAGGTGTTCAACAAGTGGGAGAATGTTGAGAATTAAGGTGTCTCAATCTTTGCAAATTCTCAGCATTATTTATTTAATTGTATATTTATATATTGCATAATATTGTATTTACTTGCACATTCAGTTTGGTCACTTAGTTGAGGTGGCACAGTGACTTGTCTTCTTACTTGGAATGTGACTTGGATGGTCAAGTCAGACCTACATGGATTTGGGCATCCCATTTGAGGTGGCACTATTATGCCATGTGTCAGCATCTTTTGGTATGTGGAAGAGGATATTCCATATGACAAAATCTGTGATGCATAAGAGCCAAGTTTGGAAATTCCTATGACAAGTGGGGACAAGTGTCGGTGAGTATCTTTGCATGAGGGAAAGGCATCTTTGGGCACCCAAGTTGGGCTATGACATGTTGTAAGAGGAATTTACTATATTTAGTCTTGTATGATGGACTCTCTTACAACATTTAAGATTGTTATGTTGGGAAAATCTATGACAATTGTAAGATGCATAAGAGCATCTGTCATAGTCTATTTTTAGCATGGAGCACTCCAATCTTGGAAAGTCAAATCTGCCATATATGATAGATGTAAGAGATGTATTTTTAGCTTGGACAAGTGTCCTTTGATTTGGGTCAATGGCCATGTGGCCAAGGTGGACGCCTATCCCAAGAAGCTTCCAATATTTGCCTTGTAATCCCTATATATTGCATAGTTTGGAGTTTTAGTTGCATAGTGTTTTTGTAGGTACTATTATGCTGCTAGAATCGCTCCAGAAACAACATTTGAAGACTCTTGGAAGAACTTACATTGAAAGTGTATTGTAATCCTTTCACAGATTTGATAATACATTGTGTAGGCTTTAGAGTGTGGGGTTTTTTACCAGAAAAGGTTTTCCCCATGATACATCTTGTGTCAATCTCTTATGTATTGTGTTGCTGTTGTAATTTCTTATGTTATATGTTTAATATTGCTGCAATTGTAAGGATTAAAATGAATTTGCAAACATTTCCCCTCATTAGATTGGTGTAGGAAGTGTGTTCCGTGTACCTTGCTTCCTTTCAGAAATAAGACAGAGGAAGCAATTCAGACCAGAGAGATGATATAAATTTCTATCATAACACCAAAGGAAGTCATAATTCTTACTGCAATGAAAGATACCAGAGAGATGAAAGAGGCTTTAACAAGAGATCATTTAGAGGAACCTATTTCAAGTGTGGAGGTGAAGGACACCGAGCTTTTGAATTTCATCAAGGGAATACTAGCAAGAGGAAAGAGAATAGTGCAAGAGCAACATATGCAGAGGAGGAACCGGTTGGATCACCTAGTTCAGTAGGAAAGCTAGAGAAGGGAGAATCATTAGTCATGAGGAGAGCTTTATTTCAAGTAGAAACAACTGAGGAACCACCACAAAGGAAAAGTTTGTTCTAGACAAGATGCAAATCAGGAGGTAAATGTTGTAAGGTTATAATTGATAGTGGCAATACTGATAATATGGTTTTAGAGCAAATGGTAAGGAAGCTGAATTTAGAGAGGTTGAAACATCCAAAGCCCTACAAAATAGCATGGATTCAAGATGAGCACAAGGTACTGGTGAGTGAATAGTGTTTAGTAAAATTTCGTATAGGATCTTATGTTGATGAGGTATTGTGTGATATTATGCCAATGGATGTATGTCATATATTGTTGGTAAGACCATGGCAGTATGATAGAAAGATAATACATGATGGGAGAAAGAATACATATACTATAACATCAAATGGGAAGAAACATATCTTGATACCTTTGGAAGAAGAGCCTAAAAGTGAAGTATGTGGCAATACTAGAATTTGTTTAGTAGATGGAAGGAAATGTTTGGATGGAATAAGACATGAGAACATGTGTTTTGCATTGATTATGAAGAAGTACGATACCCCAAGTGTAGAAACCTCTACCAAAAAGAAAGAAGAACCACCACCAGAGGAGATAACTGAATTGGTGATATAACACCAAGATATTGTATTAGAGAATGTGCCTGAAGGATTACCACCAATCTAGAGTATCAATCATTATATGGACCTTATACCTGGAGCTAGTTTGCCTAACTAAGCAGTACATAGGATGACACCAATAGAAAATGTGGAGTTAAGTAGACAAGTATAGAAGCTATTAAAGAAAGGATTGATTAGAGAAAGTTTAAGCCCATGTGCTGTACCTACATTACTAGCACCAAAGAAAGCTGGAGAATGGAGGATGTGTACATATTCAAGAGAAACCAATAAGATCACTACCAAGTATAGATTTTCATTGCAAAGGATGGATGACATCATAGATTGTTTGAGTGGTGCAAGATATTTCACAAAGATAGACCTAAAGAGTGGATACCATTAGACTAGGATCAGAGAACGAGATGAGTGGAAGACTACATTTAAGACAAATGAGGGATTAGTGATGCCTTTTGGATTAACTAATGCACCAAGTAATTTCATGAGATTGAAGAATGAAGTTTTGAAGAAATTCTTGGGTAAGTTTGTTATTGTATACTTGGATGATATTTTGATTTTCAGTAGAACAAAAGAAGAACATTTGTAGCATATTAGGCAAGTACATCAGAGGTTGAGAGAAGAGAAATTGTTGATAAACATCAAAAAGTGTATTTTCATGAAGAAAAAAATGTTATATGTGGGATTTGTGATTTTTATGGAAGGATTGAAGATGGACCATGAGAAAGTTAGAGAAATTGTTGAGTGGCCAACACCTGTGAACATTGGAGAGGTAAGATCATTTCATTGACTAGTAAGTTTCGACCGGAAGTTCATTAGAAATTTTAGTACTGTATGCACACCAATGATAGAGAAAATGAGAGATGACTAGAAAGATTTTAAGTGGACATCAAGAGCACATAAAATTTTTGAATTATTGAAGTAGAAGGTGACAGAGCAACCGGTTTTAGCATTGCTAGATTTTGAAAAAGTATTTCAAGTTGATTGTGATGCCAGTGGAAATGTAATAAGAGAAGTGTTAAGTCAAGAAGGGAGGCCAATAGGATATTTTAGTAAAAATTTGAATCATGCAAGGAGGAGATATTTAGTATATGATTAGGAGTTCTATGCCATAATTAAATCTTTGAAGAAGTGGAGACATTACTTGTTGCCAAAGGAATTTGTGTTGTACACTGACCATCAAGATTTGTAGTATTTAAATAGTCAAGGTAAGTTGAATCAAAGACACATGAGATGGGTAGAGTGTTGCAAGTATGGGTCTAACCGGTGTTGTCATTGATGTCAACATACTCATGTTGCATTGATGAGAAGGATTGAATGAGCAGAGAAGAGAAATGGAGACAGTGAAGTGGAGATCTCAGCTAAGATGTAGATCAGAGGTTGTGGTTCAAAGGGTTTGTAGATATGAGTCTTGAGATGATCCAATCAAGTTTTTAGAGGTCTGCATGAAGATCTGAAGAAGTTATGGCCACTCAAGTAGAACCGGCACTGGTAGATGTTCAGAGGTGACAGAGTGACACAGATAGGTCTGGTGAGATCCAGAAAAGCATTATCCCATTCTGCAGATTTGAGGGAGTGTTGAGGATGTCCTTGTGAAGTGTCAACTCTATTGATTCATGGTTTGAAGGTTCAGAAGCACCTATTCATTTGTGACAGTAATGACAGACTATGTTCTTAAAGCTCCAGGTGAAGGAGAGAAGAATTCCAGCAAGTAGATGAAGTATGGATGCTCTTGGTGATTCTGGAAAGGTTGTGGTGATCTTTGGATCGTGTCCACTTCATGTTGGTGGTCCGCATTGAAGTTAGAGTGCGCATTTGAAGAATAACCACTGGATGATGGTGTTCTTCCTGAGACTGGCCGACCTGATGTATTACACATCTTGCAGATGTTCTAGTAGATGTTTGCCGACTTAGATAATTATTCCTAAGTCGATGCCTTGTATAAATAAGGGATTGTGAAGTCTTTCCAAAGTGTGTCTTGTGGTGATGAGTGTGTGGTAGCGAGGAGGAGAGAGAAAGGTAGAGCAAAAGTATTGGGCTTAAATGGAACTGATTCAAGCATGGTGAAGATGCTATTCCTTAGTTCATGTATGTGATACTTATTTCTTTGTAGATAGTGTGTCTCTTGTAGGCAGTAAGCCTCTTGTGAGTAGTGTGCTCGGGCAGTGAGCCCTAATTGGCATGTGCCATTTTGTTCCTTCTATTTTTCTAATAAAGAATACAATCTTAGGTTAATCACCCCATGGTTTTTCCCTTAACCGGGTTTTCCACGTCAAAATCTTGGTGTCTTATGTGTTGATATGTTTCTGCTTTTGATTTGAATGCATTATGGTTCATGATTAATATTCTGCTAATCACTAAGAAGATTTAAGTGTTTAATTGGTGAAAGTTTTGCACAACTAATTCACCCCCCCTCTCAGTTGTGTGCCCTGAGTCTAACAATTGGTATCAGAGATAAGTTCCTCGAAAAGAGCTTAACCGCTTGAGGAGATCCAGGATGTCATCCTACAAGAAGGATAGTTCAAAGTTTGATGGAACAAATTTCAATCTATGGAAAGGTCGCATGAAGTGTCTCTTGCAATGCATGGGAATGGCATACTGGACCATGGTTACAACACAGTATGTACCTCCATAGGGTGGTCCAAAAGCTACAAATGAAATCACAGATGCTGAAAATAATCTGCGAACTATAGAAGCTCTTCTAAGCGCATTATCTAATTCAGAACTCTCAAATGTTATTGACCTGCCGACTTCTTTTGATATTTGGAAAAATTTGGAACTTTTGCATGAAGGAGATTAGTATGTCAAATGTGCAAGGTTACAGAGTTTGAAAGGGAAATTTGAAAACCTGAAGATGAGAGATGATGAAAATATTACTACTTCCATGCCAAGAGTAAATGAGCTTGTTTGTGGAATTAGAAATGCTAGTGGAGTCTTGGATGAAAATGAGATTGTTGGCAAAATTCTCAGATCCCTTCCTGCTTCTTACAAAATCAAGGTTGCTGCCATTGATGAATTCAGAGCCCATACAACTGTCACAAGAGATTAATTGGCTGCATTTGAAATGACCGAGTTTGGAGATGATCCCCCCAAGACTGAATCTACATTCAAAGCCAGTGCCTCTGTAAAAGGTAAACAAAGGTTTGATCCGGGAGAGAACTCATCAAGGAAACTGTCATGGTATGAAAAAGAAAGAAAAGAGCCAGAAGAAGAAGTAGAAACCACTCAACTTGAAGTCCTCATTGCAAAGAGACTGCCAAGAGGATCCTGTAAGTATGAAGGAAAATTGCCTTTCAAATGTTTTAACTGCAATAAGATTGGTCATTTTGCCTCAAAATGTCCAAAAAAATTTTCAAGGCAAAATCCTAACAGATCAAGGTTCCAAAAGAATTGTTACTATGTTCATGAAGAAGATGATAATGAAGGAGTAACAGATGATGAATCAGAGACAGGAAACAAATCCGGAAGTGAATGGGTGTTTATTGCCATCAAGGAAGAAGAACCAATATCCTCTATTTCTATCAATCATAAAGTTGTAGAAAGAGCTCTAGCTGCCCAAGTTGAAGAAAAGGATGATTGGGTCATTAACAGTGGTTGCTCTCACCATATGATAGGTGACAAAAATAAGTTCATAGATTTGGAAAGGTATGAAGGAGGAGTGGTGAAGTTTGGTGATAATTCTACTGGTAGAATCAGAGGAAGAGGAACTATTTCTTTTGATGCAAGGAACAAAACTGATAATGTTCTATATGTTGAAGGCTTGAAGCACAATCTTCTCAGTGTTGGACAGTTGGTGGACAAAGGCTATGATCTCTGGTTCAAGAATGGAAAATGCAAGATCTTTGAAAGCTCAGGAACTGAGATTGCATCCAGTACCCAAACTAAAGGTAATATCTTCCACTTGGTTGGCACTAGTAAAAGTTGCTTATTTGTTCAAGTTGATCAGAGTTGGTTATGGCATAGAAGAATGTGTCATGTGACTTTTGATAATATCATCAAGATAAGCAATACTCAGGCTGTAAGAGATCTTCCAAAATTGGTGAAACCTACTAATAGCTTGTGCAAAGAATGTCAGTTGGGTAAGCTAAGCAAAATCACATTCAAGAGTAAGGAACTATCTTCTACCAGATTATTGGACTTAGTTCATACTGACCTTTGTGGCCTGGCAAGAATCAGGAGTATGCAAGGTGATAGATACTTCATGTTAGTAATTGATGACTATTCACGGATGTTGTGGGTAACTTTTCTGAAAGAGAAATCAGAAGCCTTTGAGAAATTGAAAATATTCAAGGCTATGGTAGAAAATGAAACTGGATTGAAATTGAAATGTCTGAGGTTTGATAGAGGTGGAGAATTCACATCCAGTGAGTTTATAGAGTTCTATGAGAAACATGGAATAAAGAGACAGTTGTCTGCTCCTAGGACTCCATAGCAAAATGGAGTAGTGGAAAGAAAGAACCAAACCATACAGGTAGCATCTAGAACCATGATGACAGAAGCAAATGTTCCTCACATCTATTGGAGAGAAGCTGTCAGTACTGTAGTCTATACTCTCAATCGAGTTCAAATCAGAAGCAATACTGGTAAGACTCCTTATGAGCTTTGGTTTGGCATCACTCCTACTATGAGGTATTTCAGAGTTTTTGGTAGAAAATGTTACATTAAAAGAGATGAAGATCTACGAAAGTTTGATGCTAGAAGTGATGAAAAAATATTCTTAGGTTACTCTACTCAAAGAAAAGCATATCGGTGTTATAACAAAAGACTAAGAGAGATGATAGAAAGTACAAATGTGAAGCTTGATGAGGGAATTGAGAAATCCTCAAGGTTTTATGAATAAGATGAAGATGATCAGAATGGTGTTCTAACTCAAGAAGCCCAAGCCTCATCTATTAGTTAGATTCAAGCTAATCCGGTAAACCAGGAAGAAGAAATGAGTTTCAATGAGCCTGATCAAGTATCAGAAGTGCAAGAAATTCCTAAAGTTCACAGGTATGTAAGACTGAACCACTTTGAAGATTAGATCATAGGTGATAAAAGAAAAGGAGTACTAACAAGAAGGAGAATTGCTCAAGATTTAGAAGAGTATTGTTTGATTTCAAAAATTGAACCTAAAACAGTGAATGAAGCTTGCAATGATGAAAACTGGACTAAAGAAATGGAGGAAGAGTTGGTGCAAATAGAGAAAAATCACACTTGGGATCTTGTTCCTAGACCTAGAAACAAGAATGTGATTGGAACCAAATGGGTCTTCCGGAACAAACTAAATGAAGTTGGTGAAGTAATCAGAAATAAAGCCAGATTGGTCTGCAAAGGCTACTCTCAAATAGAAGGAATTGACTTTGGAGAAACTTTTGCTCTGGTGGCAAGAATTGAAGCAATCAGATTATTTCTTACCTTTGCTACCTTCAAGGATTTCAAGGTATATCAGATGGATGTCAAGTCTACCTTTCTAGACGGTGACTTGGAAGAAGAAGTGGATATAGAGCAACCAGATGGATTCCAATTGTCTGATCATGGTGATGTGGTCTACAAGTTGAAGAAGGCACTGTATGGATTGAAGCAAGCCCCAAGAGCTTGGTATGAAAGATTGGATAAGCATCTTTTGAAGATTGGTTTCAACAAAGGTACTGTTGATAGTAACTTATATTTCAAAATTGATCATGAAAACATCTTGATTGTTGAAGTATTTGTTGATGATATCATCTTTGGAGGAAGAGATAGTATGTGTAAAACTTTTGCAAATCAAATGAAAAGTGAGTTTGAGATGTCTATGCTTGGTGAAATAAATTTCTTCTTGGGTCTGCAAATTACTCAAACAAAGAAAGGAGTCTTCATTTCTCAGACCAAATATGTGAAAGAATTGTTGAGGAAATTTGGGATGGAAGATTCAAAGCCAATGAATACTCCCATGGCAATCAGATGTAAGTTGAGCAAAGATGATGACTCTCCTAAGGCAAACTAGACAAAGTACAGATCAATGATTGAAGGATTGTTGTATCTCACTCAAACTAGACCAGATATAATGCAGGCTGTTGGTCTTGTTGCTAGATTCTAGGCTGATCCTAGAGAATCTCATGTCATGGCAATCAAGAGGATTTTTAGATATCTAAAAGGAACAGTTGAGTATGGTTTGTGGTATCCTAGAGATCATGATTTCTCTCTTCATGCATATACAGATGCAGATTGGGCAGGAGATGTGGATGACCGGAAGACTACCAGTGGTGGAGCATTCTTTTTGGGAAAGAGATTGGTTTCTTGGCTAAGTAAGAAACAAGAGGCAATATCCCTATCTACAACTGAAGCAGAATACATTGCAGCAACAGGTAGTTGCACTCAAGTTTTGTGGATGAAACAGATGCTAAGAGATATTAAAGTAGAGTATGAGGAGCCTATCACAATCTTCTGTGATAATTCAAGTGCAATAAATATATCTAAGAATCCAGTGTTGTATTCTAAGACTAAGCATATATCTATCAAGTTTCACTTTTTGAGAGAGCAAGTGAACAAGAATGAAGTCAGATTGGAGTTTGTGCCCTCCAAGGATCAAATTGTAAATATCTTTACTAAACCTCTTCCTAAGGATTCTTTTGAGTATCTCAGGGAGAAGTTAGGGGTTATTGCTCCTCCGGTGATGAACTAAGGTGCACTGAGGTGCATCAGTCTGGTGGATATCACAATCATATCTTGTGATCCGGATTGATGGGAGCTGCTACTCAGGGGGAGTAGTAGGTATGATTCTAAAGTGTTGGAATTGCAAGTATGAGCCCTTTTCCATTGATGTCAAAGGGGGAGAGAAGACATGTGAAAAATAAGTGGTTGATGATCAAAGGGGGAGCAGTAAAGGAAGAGAAGACATGTGAATGATTGTTGCTGATAGGGGGAGTTGTGACAGTAAGGAGAAGTTCTTGTCTTGATGGTGTTTCACATCATATGTTGCCATCAATCACAAAGGGGGAGATTGTTGCAAGTATGGGTCTAACCGGTGTTGTCATTGATGTCAACATACTCATGTTGCATTGATGAGAAGGATTGAATGAGCAGAGAGGAGAAACGGAGACAGTGAAGTGGAGATCTCAGTTAAGATGCAGATCAGAGGTTGCGGTTCAAAGGGTTTGTATATATGAGTCTTGAGATGATCCAGTCAAGTTTTCAGAGGTCTGCATGAAGATCTAAAGAAGTTATGGCCACTTAAGTAGAACCAGCTCCGGTAGATGTTTAGAGGTGACAGATTGACACAGACAGGTCTGGTGAGATCCAGAAAAGCATTATCCCATTTTGTAGATTTGAGGGAGTGTTGAGAACATCCTTGTGAAGTGTCAACTCTATTGATTCATGGTTTGAAGGTCTGGAAGCACCTATTCCTTTGTGATAGTAATGACAGACTGTGTTCTTAAAGCTTCGGATGAAGGAGAGAAGAATTCTAGCAAGCAGATGAAGTATGGATCCTCTTGGTGATTCTGGAAAGGTTGTGGTGATCTTTGGATCGTGTCCACTTCATGTTGGTGGTCTGCATTGAAGTTAGAGTGTGCATTTGAAGAATAACCACTGGATGATGGTGTTCTTCCTAAGACTGGCTGACCGGATGTATTACACGTCTTGCAGATTTTCTAGTAGATGTTTGCCGACTTAGATAATTATTCCTAAGTCGATGCCTTGTATAAATAAGGGATTGTGAAGTCTTTCCAAAGCATGTCTTGTGGTGATGAGTGTGTGGTAGTGAGTAGGAGAGAGAAAGGTAGAGCAGAAGTATTGGGCTTAAATGGAACTGATTCAAGCATGGTGAAGATGCTATTCCCTAGTTCATGTATGTGATACTTATTTCTTTGTAGACAGTGTGTCTCTTGTAGGCAGTAAGCCTCTTGTGAGCAGTGTGCTCAGGCAGTGAGCCCTAATTGGCATGTGCCATTTTGTTCCTTCTATTCTTCTAACAGAGAATACAATCTTGGGTTAATCACCCCATGGTTTTTCCCTTAACCGGTTTTTCCACGTCAAAATCTTGGTGTCTTATGTGTTGATATGTTTCTACTTTTGATTTGAATGCATTATGGTTCATGATTAATATTCTACTAATCATTAAGAAGATTTAAGTGTTTAATTCGTGAAATTTTTGCACAACTGATTCACCCCCCCTCTCAGTTGTGTGCCCTGAGTCTAACATAGAGTTCATGCAGAGTTACACATTTGTATTGAAGTACTAGAGTGGAAAGTCAAATAAAGTTGTAGATGCGTTGAGTAGAAGAAGGAATTTGTTGACAAAGATGAGGGTGGAAGTACTAGGTTTTGAATATGATCTTGATTTTAAAGATGAGGATGATCTTGATTTTGCAGAAGCATGGAAAGCATGTAAGGAACCTGTTGTGATAGATAGAAGCAAGTGGTTGGATTGTTTCATTTAGGAGGATATGTTATTCAAAGGAAATCAATTGTGTATACCTAGGAGTTCAATCAGATACAATTTGATCAATGAGAAGCATAGTGGTGGATTAGCAGGACATTTTGGCATTGACAAGACAATAGCTTTGGTAAGTGAACATTATTTTTGGCCTCAGATATATAAGGATGTAAGGAAGTTTGTTCAGAGTTGTAGAGTATGTCAAGTTGTAAAAGGGAGTAGTCAGAATATTGGTTTGTACAAATCTTTGACAGTACCGGAGAGACCTTGGGAAGATATAAGTATGGATTTCATATTAGGTTTGCCAAGAACACATAGGAGATATGATTCTATATTTGTAGTAATGGATAGATTTTCAAAAATAGCTTATTTCATTCCTTGTAAGAAGACAAATGATGTTGTATATGTTGCTGACCTATTTTCAAGGAGATTGTGAGATTGCATGGATTACCTAAGAGCATAATTTTAGATAGGGATACAAGATTCATTGGATATTTTGGAGGACATTATGGAAGAAGATGAAGACAAACCTAAAGTTTAGTCCAACATTTCACCCACAAACAGATGGATAGACAGAAGTGGTAAATAAGAGTTTGGGTAACTTGTTGAGATGTTTAGTAGGAGATAAGGCAGGAAATTGGGATATAATTTTATCGCAAGCAGAATTTGCATACAATAACTTAGTGAGCAAGAATATAGGGAAGACACCATTTGAAGTTGTGGTAGGAGTACAACCTAGAGGAGTTGTAGAACTAAGAGACATTAGTATGGATAACAAAAGGAGTGCAGAGCTAGAAGAATTTGCAGGATACATGGAGACAATACATAATCAGGTCAGGAAGCATTTGGAGGAGATGAATAGTAAGTATAAGGAACAAGTAGATGAGAAGAGGAGACATAAGGAGTTCTTTATTGGAGATGAAGTCATGATATATCTGAGAAAGGAAAGATTTCCAGTGGGAACATACAAAAAGCTGAAGATGAGGAAGTTTGGACCATGTAGGATTCTTAGGAAGTTTGATTCAGGAAATGCATATGAAGTGGAGTTACTAGAGACATTTGGCATATCACCTATATTCAACATTGTAGACCTATATAAGTATCATGAAGGAGAATTAAGTGATAAAAGTGAAGTTGGATTGAAGGATTATTTACCATAGTAACAACTAGAGCAGATAGAGTAGATTTTGGACAACAGGATTGGGCGTAGCACCAGAGGCAAGCAATATAAAGAGTACATGGTAAGTGGAAAGGAAGACTGGAAGAAGATTCATTATGGATTTCTCAGGATGAGGTAGACCACCTTGGTTTTCCTCTAGCCCCAACAAAGTGAGGGACTCACTTTTCAAACAACCCCGGGTGTCTGATGCAGGAGCATCCCAGGTTGAAGAGCAATCTTGCATCAACCGAAAACATTTTCTTTCTTTTTATTTCTTGCATTTCATTTTCTGTTCAGTCATTTGTAGTTTCAACATTTTCTACTACATTCTACCGCATCTTCATTTTAGAGCTCGTAGAGTAGGAATTAGATTCTACACTATGTCTTCTACATCATATTCATATTTCATGAGATTTAGATTCATCTGCAAAGAGATATCTCTATCAAAAGATCATCAGCATTCACAGAACAAAGCTTTCATCAGTCAGTATGAGAAAACAAGGTTCGCAGAGTAATCTTGTGACCTACAGAGCCAAATGAAGCATACCTCAAGATAGTATGGGAATAGATAGACCTTCATTGAGAACTGCATCAAGTTTCATTCATTTGCAAAGCATTACCATGAGTTCTAGGCCAACCTACACATTTCCTACATATTTCATCTTGTATTGGGGTTTGAGACCTCTTGAGGCTAATGCATAGGATTCTATGAGCTAGAAGATGATATATAAGCATTCATGAGATGCATTAGGAGGGTAGTCATTCATATATGATATTAGAATAGAATGATAGTTCTTCTCTAGAGGCACTTCAATGCTATATCTTTCTTGTATGTTGTAATCTAGAAAGCAAGCCTACAAGGCCAGATTGTAACCTGCATGTTGCCGACATATAAGCATTGTAATTGTATGATATATTGAGCATACAATCTTCCATTGCATTCTATTATGGTGTTTTGTCTATGTTGTTTCTGTTGTGTTTACTCTAGATGCAGGTTTGGATAGTCCATTCTTTGGACCCTCCATCCCTGACTACACCACAAACATGTATTGGTTTTCATCTAATGACACCATTGGACATATCCTACTATGCACCTATTGAAAGTACAAGGTAAATGACACAATGTAAATAATGAACAATATAGAATTTAATCTAATTATGAGGTGATTAAGCCATTAAATTATATAAATGAAATAATGGGTAAGCAATATAACAAAACAACAAAATCATAAAATGCAAACCATTACACCAAATATATGTGGAGAAACCCTTGTAGGAAAAAACTCTACCTCAAAGAGACCCAAGCTTGTCTTATTCTCAAAAGATGAATTATAATAATACAATCCACTTATCCCTCTAATAGTAGACTGGCTACATAAGATTACCTACAATGAACCATACAATCCACTATCCCCTGCCTCCAATATATTGAAAAATCAGAAACAAGAAACCATCAAGTGGTATCCAAAACCATGAGCCATGTAAAAAATCCAATGACTATGGTCATGGTCAAGCATCTCAAAATAGTATTAACTCCTCTTACACCTCTTACACATCACTTACATGTCATAAATGTCATAGATTGGTCATAATGGTCATTTGACCAATATCTTAATCCTAGGCACTCCATGAGGGCATTGATTGCCTTGTCATAATACCAAATATTAAATCTATCTTCTCACAACTTTCAATCTTGATTGATTATTTGTAACCTCCCTAGTAAATATATTTTAACACAATATCAAAAGTATCTCAAAGAATAAATAAATCCCCTCCCTCACATGAGTGTTCAACTTGGCCAAATTCCATGATGTTTGGAGACTAGACATTATTTATCATCTACATAATTAAATTACAATTACAAGACTTAGGACTTGCAAGGTGAATGGAACACCTAGTCCTAACATTCTCCCACTTGACATTTACATTGCAAGACAATAATAAATTTAAAAGTAAATCAAGCTCTAGAAGAGGCAAGGCCCATGGCCTCTCTACACCAACTAAACTTCTCTATGTTTATTGTCTTAGTGAGAGAATATACAACATTAACTAAAGTATCAACCTTTTGTATCATGACTTTGCCATTGTTATGTCGTAAAAAAATTTCCCAATGACTTTTTACCTCCTAATTTAGCTCCTAGGTCCCCTTAATTTCATTAAGCATGTTTAAAACTTATCCCAGAGTAATTTTCCCTAAAACCCATGTTAAATGAGGCCTAGGGGTTCATTTTAATGCTTAATCAAGACTCAAAAAGTGCCTTGGGACTTGGGCTCCCACTCCCGAGTCCAGGCTAATTTGTTGAGACCTAAATTTTAGGATGTCGGCATAGGACCTTTAAAAAGGTTTCCCTTTGTTGGCCTTTTCAATTTGAATTACGAAAGTTTAGCGGGAATGCATATTTAAATAGGTTTATGATTTCATTTTACTCCTTAAGGAAAACTTATGATTATCAAGCAAAGAGCATTCAAGGCATTCATTGTGTTGCATAGTAGAATTGTGTTGTTTTTGTATGTGTTTGTTGCAAATTTGGCTTCATCAACTCATATCCTCATGGTTTGAAGGCTCTTCATCTCTCCCTAAGGGTTTCACCTCTAAGGTGACATCTATTTGTGTTTCAATCAATATATATTATCATTGGATTTGGCCTTTGCCCTGCAAGGGCACACACTCTATCTAACAACAGTGTTGGAAGACTTGAATGCCATTTTAGGACTTGACCGAGACAAGCTCTTAAACACTAGAACCTCCAAACCCCTCTCTTTGTGATTGCAGGTTACAGGTGCAGGATTTGGCAAAGTGGAGTTGTAGAGAAGCAAAACAGAGGATAGAGACTCAAGATCTGGAGAAAAAGTGCAGAGAATCAACCCTACTAGACTAGGGTGCCCATCTCGTAGTCCTCTCGAATGGAATTTCTAGAAACTTCAAAGCAGGTTGTAATCTAACACAGATCATTGTTCCAGATCCATAAAAAAGTTGCCCTGTCAGACTTGGGCACCTACCCCGTTGTCCCCAAAGTTTTTGCCTCTAAAAATATGAATCCTGATATGTTTCTAATATGTATTTAGTGCCTTCTTGTGTGATCATCTGTTGTATTTCATTCATCTATATACGATTTCATACAATTAGGGTTTGAGGCTTAATTAAACTAAGGTTTAACAAATTCATCAATCTATTCTATCTTTCCTTATCATTCCATAGTGACATCAAACCTATAGCTGAGTCCTCATGTATCAGTAGTGACTCAACTTTGTTTATGTCCTTGAATGTTAATGTGAAGGGAGTGTTTGATTGATTCTATTTTAATTGCAATTCAACCTATCTTCCTTTTTACATCTAACAACCACCCTCAACCATCTCACACACAAAGTGATAATGAACATTAATATGATTTGTATGAGCATGGCACATCTAGTTCTTTTCCAAATAGATGTCACTCTGACTATCACATCCAATTCTGACTTATTTATAGTCAAATCCAATGACTAAACATAATCTCTGTAATTAAATCACCTCTTTATAGGTATGTTTCATAGCCATGTACTCTACCTTTGTAGTGGAAAATGTAACTATAGGTTGCCACTTACTCATCCAAATAATAGCTTCTTCAAATACAGTGAATACATAACCACCAATAGACTTCTTGTTGTCCAAATCACTAGCCCAATCTAAATGAACAACACTTTGTATATCAAGCATCTTACCTACATCATTAGTCCCATGATAAAAATACAATAATCATAAGTCCATCACAAATATCCAAAACTCTTTTCACATAATTCCAATGATATCTCCTAGCGTTAGATATAAACTTGCTAAGAACTCCCACTACTTAGGCAATGTCTTGTCTTATATAGACCATAGCATACATTAGGCTTCCTACAGAACTAGCATAAGGAACATTAAACATATCCTCTAGATAATTATCTGACATAGGACACTTATTCAATGATAACTTACTATTGACAAGTAAAGGAATATTAATTGGCTTACAATCATGCATCACAAATCTCTACTAAATAGTCTCAACATACTTACTTTGATTGAGCCAAAGCTTTCTACCAACTTGATTTATATTGATCTCCATACCTAGAATGTACTTTTCAACCCCTAAATCCTTCATTTAAAAGGTGCCAGACAACTAAGTTTTGAGCTCTTTAATCATTTCCTTGCTATTTCCAATGAACAACATGTCATCAACATATAGGATAATGATTAACAACTAATAATTGATTAATTTAAAATAAACACAATGATCACATTCACTTCTAACAAACTAAGGTCAAATGCAAAAGCATCAAACTTATGAAACCACATTTGTGGTGACTTCTTTAGACCATACAATGAATGCTTCAACCTATAAACCATGTTATCCTTCCCTTTTACCACAAAACAATCAATTTGTTTCATACAATTTTCTTCCTCAAGATCCCCATGAAAGAAAGTAGTTTTAACACCATTTTCTCTACTTCTAGATCATAACCAACAGAAGTAGAAAGTATGAATCTAATTGAAGTTAGTTTTGCAATAGGAGGGAAAATTTTACTAAAGTCACCTCCCTCTACCTAGGAGTACCTTTTTCCACCAATCTTGCCTTGTACCTTTCCAACTACCATCTTCTTTGAATTTCATCTTAAACACCCATTTGCAACCAATCGATCCTTCACTTGGGTAGTTCAACTAGATACTAAGTCACATCTATCTAAGGCCATCACCTCATCGTGTATGGCCTCCATCCAAGAGTCATGCTCCTTTTGACAAAGAGCTTCCTTCATATATCTAGGCTCATTGCCAATACAAGATAAATAAAATACACAATGAGAGTCTAGTGGGATATATCTATCAACTAGTTTTGTTGCCTTGTGGACTTGGGCAAGGGTGTAGTAAGAGGTTCTTCGTATTTCTCCAAACTCTCTAAATTTAAAACTTCTTCCAAGTCTACATCCTCCTATCCAACTCATTGTTCTTCTGGACCTATGGATCTAATTTCTCAATTTTGGTTTCAAAATGTATAGTTTTATTTTCCTTTTTGTAATATAAAAATTGAGCTACTGCTAACTTCTATATTACCTTAAATATGTGCTGAAATGGAAAATGCTAATATATAGGAAACTGAAAAATAATCTACAATTTAAATGAATTACAAAGATAACAAGAGGATGGAGAGAGGAACTTGGAACCAGACAGAGGAAGCCACTTTCCAATAAGCTAGTGCATCACGTGGATGTCCATGCTAAGCACTATCATCTATACGACCTAGAAATGTGAACAGTTCCCAGAAAATGTGAAATCCACTCAACAGTTCACCCAGGCTGCAAAACCAAAATAAGGGAACATAGTAGCAAGGTACCAAATATTAATAGAAAGGGAACATTAAAGATAAAATAGTTAATCAAATGAAGTATTGAAATAACAAGAGGAAGAAAGAAACCAACAAACCTCCATGCGGTTGAATGATTCCCAATTACTTGTAGCTGAAACAAGAGAAAATGTTGGGGCTGTTTGGGGGTTTGCCTTCAAGTCAAACCCTTGATTTGGTATTTCTACCTCCATAGCAGCCAAGATAAATAGATAGATAGATATAAAAATTGTGTGTGTTCTTAATCTAAGTGCATTTTGAAATAAGAATAGTGACTAAAATGAAATATTGAGGGGATGTGAGAATTTGAAGGTGCTTAGGGGCACAAAAAATTAAATACTTGCAATGAAAATAAGGATGATATTACCTATAGAGGCTCAAAGAAGCCAAGAGGACAAGAGAGATGAAAGGAAAATATTGCATAAAGCTGAAGAAAGTTGTAGAGAGCTGAGAGAGCCAAGAGAAAAATTCCAAGAGAGAAAGATTGATTTAAAAATAAGAGGATGGAAGAGGAAGGGGATGTTAAGCCATTTGGAATATTCCTAAGGTGTTACTACTAACCCACAAGAGTGACAAGTGGTGGAATGCTCTAAAATGACCACCAAACACAAAACTATTGTGGGATGCTAGCACATTGTGTGAACATCCACACAAAGCGCTAGTGTCTGAACAATTTGGGCTCAAAAAGAGCGAGACACTAGAACATCACAGGTATAACACAAAAGTGACAATGAAACTTGAAAAAAAGACAACATTGGAAAGAAGGCATAAGCACCATGGGAGGGAAAAAGGCTAATGCATGGGCTAAAATGAGCCTACAAACAAACTAAGGGAATGGATCTCACTAAAGCAAGGCTAAAATATAGCATGAAATTGCAAGGGTATGCAATTTTTGACATTACATTTAGCCCCCACTTTAGTAGGCTTATGACACTCCGTGAATATGCATGATAAAGTAAAGAGGATAATACTGAAAGTAAATAACATCATAACACCAAAAGGATACTATAGAGGATGCAGAGCTCTTCAAGTGGAGGAATCAAGCCCTCGCGCTCATAACTTGTAAAACCACAATATTAGACAATAAAAACCTACAAAATTATAGTGTCATAACATCACAAACATCTATATATTAAACATAAACAACACATACATAGAGGAGAAAAACACACAACAAACAAAGAACATTTTGAGTTGGCAAAGTAAAAGAGATCTCAGTGTGCAAGGTTGTCTCAATACTATGTGTCATCCCCAAAATATAAAAAAAGTAAAGAAAATAACAAATAGAGGAATTATTAAGTGGATAGAAGAATATAATGAGTCGATTGATTGATTCAAGGAGAGAATGAATATAAATATATAGGGAAGCAATCAATATGAGCAAAGAAGAGTACATGACTTAGACACTAGCTTGCTCTGTCACTAGGGGTCATGCAAATGAAAATACCTTCATGGATCACATGCTAGAAAGCTATGTCATGCTAGGTGACCATAGGTATAAAAAGGTAGGTCATAAGAAGCACACAGGCTAGCAAGTTGTATTATGCTAGGTGGCTCACATGCTACCAACGCCTTAGGGAGTGTATAAAAGCCAATGCCTCAGGGAGCATATAAAACACCAACACTATAGGGGGTGAACACTTTAGGGAACATTAAATAAACAATTCCACAGGGGGGATAATTAATACGCAACACCTTAGGGGGTGCAAATAAAGCAAGGTGCATGTACAGATGCATATGTGAGCAAAGTATATACCCACCTTAAAATATTAGCATGTATAATATGCAAATATTTGAAGTTAAATAAAAGGGGAAAAAGGAAGAGGGGAGATCCTAAAAAAGGATGCATACCGATAGAATAAGTTGTTGCTACTCCCTAGAATATGGGTGAGGAAAACTATGAAAAACATTATTGTGTTGTTACCAAAAATAAAGTATGGTTGAACATGAGATTGTACCACTATGAATGGCAATGAGCAAACAAATAAAAGCTACAAGTTCCATATAGTGGGTATCAACACAATAGTCTCATGAGAAAATAGAGGAAGAACAATGAACCGGATAGAGGTGAAACTCAATATCACTTGTCATGTAGAGGAGAGATAGGTGCTTCATCAAAAGGAAGAGTGAGAGAACCCATATGAAGAAGTTGTTGAATTTTGTTCTTCAAGGCTCGACATTCACTGGTGGAATGGCCAAGCACTCGATGATATGCACAGAAAGAAAGTGTTGATTGAATGTGTGGTGGAAACATTTTGCATGTAGGAGGAAGAAGAGTTATCAAGCAGGCCTTGAGAATCCTTAGTAGAATACATTGTTGTTTAGATAGAAGAGAAGAAGTAGGTAGATTAGGAAGCAACCCTTTCTATTGTGGAGAAAGGTTCAATTTCTAAAAATAAGAAACTATAAAGACCTTAAACAATGGAGGAGGAGATGTAGATAGAGGAGAAGGCCGATAACCTAAGGCCATTGTAGAATTTAAGTGTAGTGTAAGTTCCACAGGGACCTTAACTCCTTGTTCCATGCACCCTAGACCATTTCCATTGTATCCATGTTTAGAAAGAATTTTGAATCCAAGCCCATAACGTGTCTCCAAATTAGAAAGGGGAGGAGAATCAACATTACTAGCCTTATTGAAATGAGATGTGTATGCACATGTTGGAGAAGTAGTAGTAGAATTCACATGATAAGAGGGATCAATTCTAATACAAGGATGCATATCCTTATTGAATGTGGGAATGTCAATATGAGAAGGGTCAAACTTATATTCACCAGGACCATGGGGGTGAAGTTTAAGGAGCCCCAATCATCACTTGGACATACATTTGAAGATGAATTTACATCTTTATCAACATCATCAATTGGAGTTGAAGATGGTAAATCATCTTTTTTTGAAGAAGGAATAAGATTTCAAAGTGTTGGAGACAAATCATGTTGATTCACAGGATCCACTTGCTAACAATATTGTAGGGATATGGATCAACTTTGATTGTGTAAGTTTTATTTTCATGAACAAATTTTATTGATCCATGCAAGGTAGACAAAATTGCACCCATGACATGAATCCATGGTGTAACAAGAAGGGTATTATATAAGAAAGCACTTCGGGCATAACATGAACAAGAGTAGGTAAAGTAACAGAGCCCAATTCAATCGATAATGTGATTGTACCCAAAGTTTGTTTACTAATGTTGTCAAAGCCATGAATAGAGAGATTTGTTGGAGATATACAAGACATATCAATATTAATATGGTTTAATAGGTCTACACCACAAATGTTAAGAATTAAACCATTATCAATAAGGGTATGTTTGATACCAAAAGAGTTGTTATGTCAGAAAATGTCCCCTTGGGGGCTTTTCCCTCTTACAATTTAGCTGCCGAGTCCTTTAGAATGCATGTAGGTCATCTTATATGTTAATGGTGACTCCCAATGAGAAAACCCTAAAGTTTCATGGCAAATGGGACTTAGGGGGTGTGATTAACATAAATCCTACCTGAAATAGGGGGGAGGAATTGGGTGCCCGTGCCCTAGTCTTGCCCTATTTTAGGTCAGGACCTACTTTTGGGTGTCAGTTTTGTGACCGTTATTAGGTCCTATGCCGACATCTCAAGTTTGAATTACGAAATTCTTAGCGAGAATGTTTGTAGTTGCATATATAAGCATGATTAGTGATTCATTTGCAAACTAGATGGAAATTAGATGAGCATTGTGATTTTTTGATTTTGATTCAAGGTATTCATTGTGTTGCAGAGTAGTACTTTGTTGTTATTGTGTCTGTGATTGTAGATTTGACTCCATCTCCTCATGGCATGAAGAGCATCTTCTTTCCATGAGATCTACACTACAAGGTGATATCAATTATGTTTTCTATCATTTATCATTTGGATTTTGCCTTTATCCCTTAGGGATACACACTCTTTATCTGACAATGGTGTTCAAAAGATTTGAATGTCTCTCTGGGGCTTGACCAAGGCAAGCCTCTAAACACCACAACCCCCAACAAACTTATCTATGATTGCAGGTTACATGTTGCAGAAGAGAAAGAAGTGGAGTTGTAGGAGAGCAATACAGACTGTCAGAATTGTAGATCTGAGAAGAAAACTAGGGCTTGGACTTGGGCACCTGCTCATTAGTCCTCTGGATTCTGAAGCGGTAAAATCTCTATGACAACAGGAACAGGTTGCATACATTCTTCAGAGATCCCAACAAAAGAAGGTACACTGGACTAGGGCGCTCTCTCATTAGTCCCCAACTTTTTTGCACACCAAACTTTGAAATTTGGTATGTATTTGGTTGCCATTTGATATCTCTATGTGCGATCATTTTTTGTAATTTGTCCGTTTGTTTACAATTTCATGAAATTATGGTTTTAAGCATATTGAACTTAATTAAATAACAAAATCATACAATTCTAATCTTCCCCTATGTTCCCAGTGATAGGAGATCTGTAGTAGAGTTCTCTACTCAGTTGAATGTCCTTGAATGTTTAGTGGTGAAAGGAGGATCAACACAAACCCTTTAAAATCAACCATTACCCCTCTTTTCATATTAAACATTTTGGTGAACTCATGTTTTTGGAATTTTTGCACCTTTCTAAGTGTTGTACTTCAGATTTACATTCATTTTATTCATTCATTTCATTGTTCATCTTATTGCATTTGAAAAATTGCAAAAAAATTGAAAACTTTGAAAAAATTGGCATTTTTAGCTTGCATTTTCAAATTATTTGAATTAGTTGGTATTTAATTTCAATAAATTTCTGTCATTATCATCAAATCTGATTTAAAATATAGAAATTCTTCATTCACCATTCATTTAAATTGCATTTTCATGCTTTAGTTGCTAAAAATTGCTTGAAATTGTGCATTTTTCCATATAACCTAGTTTTGCATTAGCTAGGGTTTGTAGTCAAAATATTATTTCAGATTTTACTACTATTTCAAAACACTCATTAGGACTAATTTCTAAATTTAGTGTTCATCATAGTGGCTTTCTTGCAAAATTTCATGTCTAGGGTTTGAAAACCTTGCATTTTCATATGATTTGGCCTTATCTTCTCTCTAGAATTGCATCACAAGCATGTTGTTAAGGATTTTTCTACATTAATTGGCTTTTATTAGGGTTATAATATTATTATCCTTCTTAAATTCCTCACAACACTCTTCCTATGGGGCCTTTGCATTGAAAATTGGTGAAAAATTGCATATTTTAGTATATTTTCACTAGGTTTTGACTTGTCATCATTATAGGATTGCATCAAAGGTGTGTTGTGAAGGATATTATTGCTTTATTGGATTGATATTGGACATATTATTTTCTTCCCCTGATTAATTTCCTTACAACACCTATTCTCTCATTTATTTGCTTTGAAAACAATTTGAAAAATCAAGCATTCTAGGTCATTTTCACACATAGTTTTGCACTTGTTTCTTGCATAACTTTTGAAAAACTTTTAAACATATGATTTCACATTGATTTAAAAACATATACACATGGCTTCTAATCAAAACAATAAAAATAGGTTCCCTCCTAGGCCTTACATGAAAAGAAAGGTCCCCGAACTTGAAATTGTGTTTACACCTCATGATAGAACAATTGGAGACACTAAAGGACCTCTTTATATCATTGTGAAGATAATAGGAAATCCTATGGATGGAACCCTTATTTATCCTAATTGCATGATTTGTTGATAACTGAGAGGGGGGGGGGGTGAATCAGTTATCCTAATTATTTCCCTTATTGAACTTTCTTATTAATTGATGCAGCATTGAATCAAACACAAAAATATTACCATGAAATAAGAAACACATGACACAGTATTTTTGACATGGAAACCCTGTTAAGGAAGAAAACCATGGGGTGATTAACCCAAAATTATTCTTTGTTAGAAGAATAGGAAATTACAAAATGGCACTTGCCAATTAGGGCTCACTGCCCGAGCACACTGCTCACAAGAGGCCCACTGCCTACAAGAAGACACACTGTCTACAAAGTGATAAGAATCACAGTCTTGAACTAATTGGAAGCATTTGCATATGCTGGAGTTCAGTTCCGGTTAGGCTCAGTACACTGATCTGCTGCACTTCATCTTTTCTCTGTTCTTTATTCTGCTATCCTTTCACATACCGGATTTGTCTTGGTACTTCTGCTCTGTTCTGGACTTCTTCGCATATATCTTGACATTGTCACTCCCTTCACAACTGAATCCATCCTCTATATATATCCGCACAAGTAATTTCATCACCTTTCTAGTCGGCATCCGGAACAGTCTAGTTTCTTATAAACTCTGTTCTGTCGGCTGAATCCTTGCTCACCAAGCAATGCGGATCAAGCATATACTTGTAGATATCATTAATCATGTCGGCCAAACATGATTCATGCCTTCACAACCTTTATCATCAACAGTAACACATCCGGAAAGTAGTCTGATACTCTGTCAGTCAGTTCTTCCTCTGTTTTCATTGTCTCTCAGGAATCCGGTACTCAACTATTCATATCTTTTTCCTTGTCCATCACCGGAGGCTAAATCCTTGAAATATACCACTCAAGGTAGTCCTCTTGACTTCCCCAAATCCGCACTGCACCAAGACACTTCCTCTGAGAGATCCGGACCAATCTGTCGGACCTTGCCACATGCTCTGTTCTTGTTCACCGGACCACAACAATCTTTATTCTGACTTCCGGTAGAGACACACCATGACTTGCGGATATGTGGGATGACCTTTGTTGCCATCAATGACAACAACCATGAATCCATATAGTGTCTCTTGCCAACAATCTCCCCCTTTGGCATTGATGGCAACACTTAGTGAAAAATGACTAAGTGTTTACACTATGCTCCCCCTTGGCTGATGCTCTATCTTTATATACAATTTCCGGAACTCCCCCTTAGTTGGATTCCTCATTTTTCACTGCTCCTCACTCCCCCTTTGACATCAATGGCAAAGGGTAGGGTCCGCACACCAAAATTTTCAAAAATTTTCTATACATAGCCGCATATTTACATACTCACATATACTGAAGAATGTTTGCAAAGGATGTCTGCAATTGGATCATTTCTGTAGCCCAACTTTGCTTCATTCTATCCAAAATTGAAATGTGACCACTCAACAAAAATGCAAAAGCTTCTGCCCGCTTGAGATCTGTCGGATCATTTGTTTGGGCGGTGGTCTGAGCATCACTGATGGCCTCATGCATAGTTTCCAACTTAGGGATTATAATCCTTCTAAGTTCTCCCATCCGGTTAGTGGTATTCTTCCTTTCCTTCTCAAGATTCTTTATTTCATTCAAGATTGCAATAGTCTGACATTCTTGATTTATTATGGAGGAAGAGAGAGGATCAAAACTTTGAGATAAGCTTTGTAGCTTGTCTTGTTCCTCTTTTATTTTCTTATCAATTGCTGCTGTTGCCTTTGACCAGGATATACAAAATTTGTAAATGTCACCGCCATCCTTAAGAGCATTCTCTAAGCTCTTTATTCCAATACTCACAATCTTCCTATCTTTAGAGATTAATTCTAATACTTCTGAAAATCTTTTATCCAAAAATTCCTTCCGGACCTTTTCTTCAGCAGATTTTTCTAGAGATTCAAAATGTGTACTAACACTGCTGACTAAGGTTTTGAGATTACCGGAAGAGGAGGCTGTGGGATCCTTTTGAAAGGATGGCATGATCTTTTCTAGCACTCCAGATGCTACCTCCATAAGCTCACAGTCTTCCATGTGAGATTTCAGCAGCTTCTCTTTGACTTTCTCATTTGCAAATGAGGCTATTTTCATTGTTTGCACCGGTGACAAAGAGTCAAAATCTAATGGTCCTTTTAGCAGGTCTGGTTCATCAATTTCTATAGTGGCTTTGCTCAAAAATTGTTGAACAGTTTGTGCAGTGTCTCTTGCCGGAGACAGATGTTTCTTTTCTTCTGCAGTCTTGGAACTGTCAACCTCTTTATCTTTCACCCCTGCTTCCTTCTCCTGTAATTTCTCTTCTTCTTTGGATCCGGAGATTGTAGGGGAAACCGGAGGAGAGATGTTTGTTTGTTCAGGGCCCACTTCTTCCGGAACAGATGATTCCAAATCTGCAGCTGTTTCTGCACCTAAGTCCTCTACAACAGGAAGATTGAACCTTTTGAAGGCCTTCCGGAGGATCTCTTCTGTCTCTTGGGCTACTTTGTCAGTCTCACCAAGCATGAGTTGATTCATCCTGGCTTTACTTCTGAACTCATCTTTGCAGTCTTTGAAGATTATGTTCATTGTCTTGGGATCAATTTGAGGATATAGCTGAATAGCTATCTGCTCCCGGATCTCAAGATCTTTTGCGTGAGCATTATTCTTTCTTATTTCTAATTCCTTTTCTAGGCTTTTAGGAATAAGAGATATGATCTCAATGAAAGCCTTATTGTATATGTTCAGATATTTGACTGTGGCTTCCTGTAGAATCTTTTGGTCAGCCTCACTGTAGTCATCATAAAATTTAGTCATTGGTTGAAGGTTTCCATCCACCGTGACCGACTTCATTACACTCTCTAGAGACAGAGTGGGCTTTTCAACAGATACCTCTGCCATTTCATCCTTGTCTTGGCCT
This sequence comes from Cunninghamia lanceolata, assembly GCA_027924645.1. NCBI lineage: Eukaryota > Viridiplantae > Streptophyta > Pinopsida > Cupressales > Cupressaceae > Cunninghamia > Cunninghamia lanceolata. The sequence goes on from BSBN01000176.1 coordinate 13,786,699, forward strand.
GTGGAGGGTTTACCGGATCCTTTCTTCTTCTGCTTCCTTATTTCTTTTACTCCCTCATCTGACTCTGTTTCCTCTTCATCCTTTTGGCTTTCATAAGCCCTTGTGGCTTTTGTCTTGGATCTTTTACCGGATGCCTGGACTTCCGGTTTTGAACTTTTGGTTGTGGGAGGTGCAGATCTTTTTGATGATCTGGTCCGGGTGGGAGTTTCAACCGGAACACTTTCTTTACTTTTCTCTCCTTCCTCAGCCTTCCTCCTCTTTTCCCGGCTGGCATCTAGTGCCTCTTTTGAGATGCCTAGGCCTTGAGCAATATGCTCAACTTCTTTTCTTACCTTCCTCTTTATCTCCGGTTCCCTGAGTTCTACATGTATCTTTACACTCAGTTCCTCAAAGGTTCCAAACCTTTCTGCCTTAGGATCTTTGGGCTGGCTTAGCATGTGTTGAACATGCAGCTCTACTATCTGTTCATCCACTTCATACCCCATGGGCATGATCCAAACAGTCCTTGGCTCCACTGCCTCCATTAGACACTGATCTGTTTCTACCATGAAGCATACTGTGTCTTTGTACTTTTCAACAAGGGATTGGGGTATTCTTTCTCTTGCATGCATCATGCTTTGGAAGTTCTTGAAGTATCCCCATAGAGCTGTATTTCTTGCTTTAGCATCCCCAAGTCCATGCAAATAGTCTCTGATTTGGATGGCAATCGGTCTGTCATTCTGCCATATCCATCCACTGGATCCGGGAAGCTCATTCATGTAGTAAAAGAAGAGACAAAGGATCAGATTGCCATACTTGAAGGAGTTTTTCTTGTCCTTCTTGATCTTCTGCAGATTTTCAAAGAGTTGGTTCACAAGAAGCTCACATAAGTCATAGTCTGCATTCTCCTTTAACATTTGATAAGCTGTGTAGATTACAGTTCCCGGTACTGAATTTTCCCTACTGGAATGATAGATTTTGTAACCAATTATCATAGCTGCAAATTTGACATCCGGTTCAGTGATGTCATCAATTGTCATAGCTCTCTTGTCAAACTTGGATCCGGTTGTATCACTAACTGTCTAATTTTTGACAGACTTGAGAATAGGTAATCCACCGGATGAGTACAGACCGGTTACAGCCCTAATTGCATCTTTGGTGATCTTGAAGGGCTGGTTCAACCATAGGAAGTTGTCATGTACTCTACTTAGTACATACCAGACCCATTCATCTTCTTCAAAATAGGGGAAATGAATGCATTGTGCAAAGTGTTTGTCCCGGATGGCTTTGTACTGAGGTTTGATCTCAAAGGAGTCATCTATCAATTGTTTGTGATAGATATCCATCAGCTTTGATTCTCCAAAGTCTTCAAGATTCGCATGGATGTAAACCCTAATATCTTCCATATGTAATACACCATGAGGAACACTAGAGAAGGCTCCTAGTGGATCTACCTCCAATGATTTGTAAGGATGTTTCTTGAATGTGGGGTGAGGTCTATCAGAGATCTTAACTATATTTGGAGTAGCCATTCTTCAAAGATTTGCAGTGAGATAATGAAAAACAGAGAATACCTTATGCGCCTTTGGTTTGCACGGAGTGGTGGGATTGATTTCTTTATGCAATGACTTCGGTAGGAGATCTTTGGTGTGCTTGATGAATCTTGTTGCAGAGCTCCACTTTTCGCTTCTTCTTGAGTGCAGAATGAGCAAATGATTTTTGAGAAATCCCTTATATTGCTCCGCAAACCCTAATATCTGTTTGCAATAAATGCTTCACCTATATTATTCCGGTTTGCCTTGTCCGGATAGCTTGGAGTATCCCGGATCAGTCCTGATCTGTGAACATCATCCGGATCTTTCAATCATGAATAAATCGAGGTGACACATTACAAGAACATCCCAAACACTCTGTCCAATCCGCAGAATAAGATAGTGCACTTCCGGATCTCTCCGGACCTTTTTGTAATCCTCTGTCATACTGAAGCATCTCCCGGAACAGGTCTTACTTGATCGATCACAGCTTCTTCATAACTCCATGCGGACCTCTGAAATCTTATTTGGATCGTCTCAAGACTTATATCTTTAAACCTTTTACTCCGCATCTTGTGCCACATCAGGCACCACTTGATTGGCTGGGGGAACAGGATTTTCTTTGAGTCTCCCCCTGAGCCAGAGCTAACTTTTTAATTTCCGGAAGAAATATCAGCACCAGAGTCTGGTGCGGATCCAACCTCTACATTCTCTGAACTTTTCTTCACCCAAATCTTGCTCATCTGATTCCTAACTTCATCCGCATTCATCTTTTGTTTACCCTTGTCTTGATTCTGATTATACACCGGACCTCTTTTGTCCTGATTCTTGCTTCTGCAGACTTTAGCATTATGACCGGACCTATTACAGATTTGGCAAATAACATTTCTTTGCATAATTGACTGATATCCTCTTGATCTGCATTGATTAGCCATATGACCTACTCTATTGCATGTAAAGCATCTACCTTTGAATGATTTGTTTACTTGCATATTTCTGCATTCATGGGATTTGTGTCCATACCTTTTGCAGTTGAAGCACTATCCGGAGAAGGATGAATTAATCTGATTCATTCTCTTTCTGCACTGATTAGCTTTGTGACCAAAGTGGTTGCAGCTGTGGCAGTATCCATTGAAAGATGAATATCTTTGAGCATTGGGCTGTCTTACCGGAGGTCTTCTAGGCCTGTTTCTTGGATTTTCTGATGCAAAATTCTTTTGACCGGATCCGGAGCTTTCTCCTTTCTCATATCCCAAACCATACTTGTCATCTGTCCCTTTTTGACTTCCAAGAAGAACTTCAAGTTGAGCAGAGCTTATCTTGAATTTCTCTTTATATTCATTTGCTGTTTGAAGGTCTCTTTTGAGAGAGGCAATTTGATCCTCAAGTTTTTCTTCATTATCTTTGGCATCTTCAAGATCAGATTCAAGATGTCTGATAATCCTGTCCATCTGGTGGCATTCTTCTGATTTTTCTTTAAGAGATTGTTTTAGATTGTCTTCAGCCTTTCTTTTTTCTTCAATCTCTTGAGTAAACTTTATAGTTCCTGATTCCATTTCATGTCTTAACATAATGACTTCTTTTGATAACTTTTCACATAACTTGGTTTGCTCAGTCAATTCTTCATTTGTATTGCTTTCTTCACTTTGTCTTGCCAACTGTTGGAGCAGCTCCTTTCTCTTTTTCATAGAGAGACTTAATTTGTCTTTTAATTCTCTCATGAATTCATCAGCCTGTTTGAGTCTTTCCTTTAATTCATTGACTTCAGAATTTGACTGTTCAAGATCCTCAAGGGCAGTCTTGAGTTGCTCTCTTAAACCATATGCATCCATTTGAACTCCTAGATCTTCCTCAAGCTGTTAAGCTCTATTAGGAGGAACTTAGTTCTGATACCAATTGTTGATAACTGAGAGGGGGGGGGTTAATCAGTTATCCTAATTATTTCCCTTATTGAACTTTCTTATTAATTGATGCAGCATTGAATCAAACACAAAAACATTACCATGAAATAAGAAACACATGACACAGTATTTTTGACGTGGAAACCCTGTTAAGGAAGAAAACCACGGGGTGATTAACCCAAAATTATTCTCTGTTAGAAGAATAGGAAATTACAAAATGGCACTTGCCAATTAGGGCTCACTGCCCGAGCACACTGCTCACAAGAGGCCCACTGCCTACAAGAAGACACACTGTCTACAAAGTGATAAGAATCACAGTCTTGAATTGATTGGAAGCATCTGCATATGCTGGAGTTCAGTTTCGGTTAGGCTTAGTACACTGATCTGCTGCACTTCATCTTTTCTCTGTTCTTTATTCTACTATCCTTTCACATACCGGATCTGTCTTGGTACTTCTGCTCTGTTCTGGACTTCTTTGCATATATCTTGACATTGTCACTCCCTTCACAACTGAATACATCCTCTATATATATCCGCACAAGTAATTTCATCACCTTTCTAGTCGGCATCCAGAACAATCTAGTTTCTTATAAACTCTGTTCTGTCGGCTGAATCCTTGCTCACCAAGCAATGCGGATCAAGCATATACTTGTAGATATCATTAATCATGTCGGCCAAACATGATTCATGCCTTCACAACCTTTATCATCAACAGTAACACATCCAGAAAGTAGTCTGATACTCTGTCAGTCAGTTCTTCCTCTGTTTTCACTGTCTCTCAGGAATCTGGTACTCAACTATTCATATCTTTTTCCTTGTCCATCACCGGAGGCTAAATCCTTGGAATATACCACTCAAGGTAGTCCTCTTGACTTCCCCAAATCCGCACTGCACCAAGACACTTCCTCTGAGAGATCCGGACCAATCTGTCAGACCTTGCCACATGCTCTGTTCTTGTTCACCGGACCACAACAATCTTTATTCTGACTTCCAGTAGAGACACACCATGACTTGCGGATATGTGGGATGACCTTTGTTGCCATCAATGACAACAACCATGAATCCATATAGTGTCTCTTGCCAACATGATTAATTTAGTAATAGAAGAATTCCTTTATTCACATGGTTTGATACAAGGCTTCTATGACCCTTCAGACATGATGATCAAGATACACAAGGGAACCTTTATAAACAATTCTGGGAAGATATCTTTATTGGTTATTGTATTTGAGAAATCCGTAGAACAATTATGTGATGTCATCCCCATATCTGACCTTTTTCACATAAATTAGGACACCCATGGTTAAAGGCTATGAAATCTGTCCCTTCAACAATTCATAATTGTGTAAAATTTCCTTTGAATGGACAAATAGATACTATTCCTTGCAATAGGTATAAACTTTTGGTTACAAGACAACACTTTACCCTTGATTACTTTTGGGAACTATCTGAAGTGGAACCGGAGCCACAAATAGATTTTAACTTCTTGAGCTATAGAAACTTGTTGGTAAATAGATTTGTTACCATGAAATAACCTTTGAAAATGCCCTGTAGCCCTTAGAGCGTTGACTAAATTGTCCCAACAGTTGGAGAGATCGCGACAGAGCAATGATCTTCCTCTGCGTTTGAGAGGGGCAGCTTCCTTGTATGATGGGGGTATTTGTGGTTTTGTGTACTTTTAACCTGAAAGTAGAAAAAGGAGAAAAGGCAAGACTAACAAGATAAATGATTTATTGAAACCCTAATAGTAGACATATGAATACTGGTTTGGATTCACAAGCTCAAGACAAATTACAAGGGGATTTCACCACAAAAACTAGAAACTACTTTCCTAAACTTCATGATGAATTTCACAACGTATGTGCAACAATGATGAAGAAATATGGCAAATCTCAACATACGAAGAGATCATTTATCTTAACACTTTCAAATTAGGATATCGAGACATGATTGTGCTTCATCACCCCAATTACATGCTTCAATGGATACCTTTGATTTACACAAATACATAGAGAGATCACCAAATTGACATATAAGAAACTAGTAATCATAACTCAGAAATACATCAAGAACATACGAATTGAAATGCATTCTTCATTATCTTTTCAAAATTATACAATTCCAAAAGTAAATTGTGCAATGTGTAAGACCAAAAATATTCCAAGAAGTTTCTTCATAAGTTCCCCCTATAAAGGTTCTCTCTAAAGAGTCCTCCTTTTGATTGAATTACAAAGAAGTATATATAGGTGAGGCTAGTAACCACTTAAGGTAACTACCTTAACCACTTTTGTAACTACTTAGAATAACTACCTGACTAATCCACTTAGGATAACTACCTAAGTCAATGATTAGAATAACTATCTTTTTGAAGATTGGTTAGGATTTACGTAACTTTTACAAAGTTAAATTCAAAAGGCTAACTTTAGTTACAATAAGTGACAAAAAGTCACTTTTATAAAAAGGTAACTAGAACTTGCAAGTTTTGAGTTCTGAACTTTGCTAAGTTCTTTCCATCTTCATTTGCTCCATTTTGACAATCAAACTTTGCCAGACCATGACAAATCTTTTGAATACCTAAATCTTAGACTCCTATGGAAGGATCAATGGCACTGGAGTCATCCCCTAATTATTGATCTCCATATCTAAGAAAGACATCCTCTATTTCCACTAGACCTCTAGTCTTCTTGGCTTATCACAAAAGTTGTGGATCTAACCATGCCTTGAATTACAATTTATACTTTCATTATAGGTTCCAATGACTTTGGACTTGCTTTTCTTGTTCCTTCCCTTAAAGCACCACAAGCTACAAGATGGAATGCTAGTGCACTGGAGTCTGCATCATGATATGAACCATTTGTAAGGATAGCTTGCACATCAACATCAAGGAAGCTTTCTGGAACACCATTGCTCATACAATCTATAGTAACATATTCATGACCACTTATCTTGTAATTAAATCACCTATGTTGCCAATTGCCTCTCTTAGTTTCATGGTGTAGGGTGACCATACTCACATAAAGCACAATATTGCTAACTTCCAAATCAAGTCCTCCTCTGTCCATATCATATTTTAATTTAGTGCATTCCCAATTTTCATGTCTTTTGTGAAGATTACCCATATATTAACCAAATAATCCAAACTTTTCAATCATCTTTTTTTAGACCAAGATTTTGGTACTAGAGAATGTTATTGACAAGGAGATGACTTTACTTCATAGACACTCCATTTCTTTGTAAAGTTCTAGACTTTCAACCATTGAACAAATTTTTGATCAAATGGATTATGCTCTTATAACTTTAGAAGCTATCCAAAATAATGTTATAGCTAAGAATATAATTCATCTTTACCACTTACCCAAGACTTTCTTGAGAGATACTCATAGCTATAGCTGAATTTCACTTTGCCCCTCTTGTATTATAAGCTCATTTAATCAATCACCCTTAGTTGTATCTGACACAAGAGGTACAACATCGTTTTGATCTAAAAATCTATAGTTCTCACCAATAGTTCTTAGCAAATGGTCTCTCCTTATATGAAGGTGAAACATAGTTATAAGCCACATTTAGAACTTATAGAAGTTTTTAAGCATATCCCCTATAAACCAAAGATTTTTTAGTGGCTTCCAACTCTATAGGAACATTTCAAAACTAAAGACATTCTCCTTCAAAGTGGAAATAAAAGATGCACATATATTCCAATGCTACGAAACCCAAGTCACTAAAACACCATTCATAAAAGTTCTAAGAGATGGCAAGCAAGCCCAAAGTCTACTATCCTCAGTTTGTGCTCTTTATTCAAAGATATGAAAGTTAGATCTTATATTATAATGAATAATTCTAGGATTGTAGCTATGGTGAAGCCAAGCTAATCTTGTAGATGTACCAGTTATTATTCTTTACCCTTTCAGCTGACCAAAGAATTTTGTAAGCATGTTGATCAAGGCACTTGCATTAACAACATCCTTTATCCTTTACATTTGAAAGATGTTTATGACCTACTCAAAAGATCCCATGCTTGTGCAGTATTCATAGGCTATTCTTTGTGCTTCCATCATTTTACATAAAGGTCTGCCAAATTATTTGCAAATAATATCAGGCGGAAATTCTTACCTAATCATGTTTTAATGGATGACTAAATTTTGGCTTTACAACTGTCCATCACATTTTCTCTGAAAGTTTTCAAAATCCATTTCAATGAATCTATTTTGTCCATATTATGCTATCATTGCATTCTATCAAACAGTTCACATGTATTAGCTATGCTCCCACAAATGCATTTTGAATACATGTTTGCCTGGTCGACTGTATCTACAACAAATACTCAAAACCTACTTTCAATCATGCTTTGATGGATATCTTACACCTTAACTACAAAACTCCCATTTTGGCATGAGTCGGGAGGGTACTGGTGACAGTCGAGGAGCCTGATTTTGCACCAATCAATTGTATTTCAATTGTAACCATCTTCATCAGATTCATTCTGTGAATATCCTCCAATCATTGTTGTTCATGAGATTACATTTCGAGGTATTTTGTCAAATAGTTTTTGTGCATTAGCTTTGCTTCCAAATTTTGCTATTATGTCTATTAAGGCGATTGTTAAGAAAAGCCAAACGCCTACCAATTGCATTTGCTTGAATGTTTCGAAGGCCCTTTTCACTAAACCTACTTTGTGTGTATCATGCAATCATTGTATTCCATGACATGAAAAATATTTCAGGCACTGTACCAAACAGTTACTATTTTGCACCAATGACTGCCAGGGTACTTATAATATCTGATAAAAATCCTCCATCCTTCATGTTTTAATGGATGCCCATACGTTCTTCTATGGTTCTTATTCATCCGTAGGCAGCAAGGATACTGGTAAAGGTTATGAAATTGGATTTACAACAGGAAAATGCATCTGTTTCAAAGGTTATGAAGGTCTCTTCAACAAATTCATTTCATGCATATACACCGGCATTCAGTTTCTTTGAGTAGTTACAATAAATACTTCTTGATTTACTCATCAGCACTTTGGGTGACTCTTAAAACTTCGTCTGAGGGAAACAAAGCTTTTGAAAGAAAACCATTTTCCTAATAATAGAAGTTAAAAGTATGAGTTTCCTTTGTGTGATTAAAAGCACTTTCAAAAGTTGTATAAAGAGTTGATTAAAGCCAAGTTGTATACTCGATAGATATCCTTTAGAAAAGCTTCATTCACAACATAGAAAGTTTTTAAAACTTTGGAGGAGACCGATGAATACTTTTGAAATCAAGATTTACTTATCGTTAGTGTTTGAGAGTTCTTTAAAGTTCATCGCTGGCTGAAGGCACTTTTGAAAGTGCTTATATTCTCTGAAGATAGAAGTGACATTCCTCTATCGGTGGTTTAAAGGACTTTAAAAACTTTATTGGTGTTTGATAACACTTTTAAAAACTGACTTTCACATCCAAAATAGAAGAGTTTATTTTCTTCGTGATAACATTTTATCCTCATCAAAGAACTTTCATCGGCACTTTGTTGGAGACTTGATAACTTCACATATGTGAATTTAAAAGTTTTGAAACTGATTGCTTTGCTTCGACGTTACTTAGAGAAAACTGCTTGATTGGTCTCCAAGCATGAAGATGGTGAAAGATGAATAATTTTTGATCAGGATAGTATGTTCTCATGAAATCTTGGCACATTGTCCATAATAACCTCATGAGACCCCCTGTTAGATGATTTTACTCCAAGCTTTACAGAAACTGTGATTCAATCATTTCTGCGAATTGCTTGCCAAAAAATTGAAAGTTTAAAATCTCACAAATCATGAGACATTACGATATAGAAACTTGCCAGATTATGCGAGATGGAGTTGTGAACACCACCATAAAAATAATTTTGCACTATCTATCATGGATTTCAAAATTTAATTATTTTCATAAATCTTGTCAATTTGCATGACCTATTCGGGATCTCAAACTAGAATGATGAGCAATTCTCCTTCAGATTTGAGAACTTATTTGATGCTTTAGAATAATTAGAGAACTTATGAATAGGAGGGATTCAACATAGATATTTTGACACAAAAGTTTAAAAATTGGCAAGTTGAAAACGAGGCTAACAAAACTACAAAACACAATTATTACATCAAGTGGCCGGTCCTTTTATTCAAGAAACAACAGGGGATGGACAACCCACATTTGAAGAACTCCCTAGACCGAAAGGAAAAGGACCCTATGTTGAGGTTCCTCCCCCGCTATCCTTACAAGGATTAGGAGGTAGTCATCATGAGAAAAACATTCCACCAAGACAAATGAGATTTGATCATGGTGCTTCCTCCTCTAAAACACAAAAACGTATGGAAGAACAAGACACTATTTTAAAGGGATAAGTGGTAAAACAAGAAGAAATAGACAAGCAAGAGAAAGGAGGAGGAGATGACAAGATTTTTCCCAACGAAACACACCTCAACAAGAAAACATCTCACCTAACATTGAATCAAATCAAGAAGGCCTTAAGAATGGACAACTTGAAGACAAGAACAAAAGTTGGGCTATGATACCTTATGTCCCACTTTCCTCTAACATTCGGGAGTGGGAAGATGATGATTTGCTTGATGACAACTGTTAGTTCGGTTGTCCCTATAGGTAAGTAGCTCTAACCTCGGTGGTCACCTATGCGGTAGCACGATCAGTTCGTGTATGTGACCTCCCCTTCGTGTTGTGTTTCCCCCATGATGTGTTATGTGTTGTTTTGGCCTCCTAGGATGACCCTTGATACTATCGTAAGGTCAAGGATACCGGGATATTGCCTCTATTGTGACCCTTCTTCTATTTGTATCATCATTCTTCTATATTGCTTCTCCTCTATTTTCATTGTTGTGTGTTGTGTCTTAAGGACATAGCGTTGTGGTTGGTGACTTGGGGGCACCCTCCTATGTGACTGTCCCTAAGGCACTTGTTTCCCCTCTCTTGATTTATTGTTTACCTTCCTCTATTGGTTCTATCTAGTTGGCGAATGATGAAAAAACATATTATACTGATACGGACCAAGTGTCCCTTCAGTGAGAAATTAAAAAATGGACCTAGTCCATACATGACGACGGGGTTGGTATATACATATATTATCTGATGCTTAGCTAGTAGAATCACTTCGTGTGATATCTTGATGTTGTCTTATTGCACTTACAAACCATAACAATATTGTTGCTCCATGCACTTTCTTTATCTTTGAATCTCGCCTTGGTTACACTCAGTTTTGAAATTTCTGCGGTATAGCCCCATGGTTATACTCGGCCTCTGAATCCGTAGTATAACCTTAGATTTCTATGTGAAGATCATATGCATTTTTGTTTATCATGATTATATGGATGCTAACACCCTTTCTTGCAGGAAATTGTATGTTTGTGAGAACATTTGGTTATCATAAAGTACATGTCACCTCTGGGGGGCATGGTCTTTGCGAGAGCTCATGTTTCCTTGTGTGTTTTCTTCCTACCTTAACATTCTTGATATCAGCACATGATATCAACCACCTTAAGGTGGGGGCATATATAAGGTAAGCTATCTGATTTAGATGCTAGAAAAGTGTGTTTGTAAAGCTTAAATCTACTGCAATCACTTAAGGCCTCTGCAGAGGTGGGATATCATGCACATCCTTTTTTATTTTAAGCCCTCCATATGAGGCGGGGATGGTGTATTTCTCAAGGAGATTGCACAATCCTATCATTTTCAAAAAGTCCTCCGAGTAGGTGAGGAGCGGATCTGAGACTATCCTAACCCTTAAGCATGTCTTTGGCGATTGTTGTGGCGAAGCCCAATCATCGGTGTGTGCCTGTAATGTGCCTGAGATTGCTGGGAACCTAGCAATAGGTTTCTTCCATCGCTTGTCTACCATGTTTTCTCTGTGTCTTCCATGTGTGTGTGTATGGCATGTTTGTTCCCAAGCATAGTTTAAAGACTGGTGGTGATGAGTCCCTCCTATGCTTTGGGATTTGTATGGCATGTTTGTTCTCAAGTGTAGTCTTAAAGACTGGTGGTGATGAGTCCCTCCTGCACTTTGAGATTTGTATTGCGTGTCTGTTGCCCCACATGCAGTTTAAAGACCGGTGGCGATGAGTCCCTTCTGCATTATGGGTAGTGTGTTTACTTTCCTTGTACTTGCATTTACATCTTATATATATGAGAAAATGAAAAAAGAAATAATCACTACATTCATTGTATTCACTATGTTTTGCATGTCTTCAATGCTATATTCTCTATGTTTTGTGTGACTATAACTGTCTTCTCCATGTTTTGCATCCTTGTTACTGTCTTCATTGTGATTAGTGTGTCTTCTTCGTGCTTGGCGTGTTTGCTATGCTTGTTGATCGTACTTTAATGCATGTATTGGCCTTGTGTTTATACATACATTAAAGTGGGGGCTAAATGTTATGTCAGAAAATGTCCCCTTAGGGGCTCTTCCCTCTTAAGGTTTATCTCCTGAGTCCTTTAGAATGCATTTAGGTCATCTTAAATGTTAATGGTGACTCCCGATGAGAAAACCCTAAAGTTTCATGGCAAATGGGACTTATAGGGTGTGCTTAACATAAATCCTACCTGAAATAGGGGGGGAGGACTTGGGCGCCCGTGCCCTAGTCCTGCCCTATTTTAGGTCAGGACTTATTTGTTGGGTGTCAGTTTTGTGACCGTTATTAGGTCCTATGCCGACATCTCAAGTTTTAATTACAAAATTCTTAGCGGGAATGTTTGTAGTTGCATATATAAGCATGATTAGTGATTCATTTGCAAACTAGATGGAAATTAGATGATCATTGTGATTTTGTGATTTTGATTCAAGGTATTTATTGTGTTGCAGAGCAATACTTTGTTGTTATTGTGTCTGTGATTGCAGATTTGACTTCATCTCCTCATGGCATGAAGAGCATCTTCCTTCCATGAGATCTACACTACAAGGTGATATTAATTGTATTTTCTATCATTTATCATTTGGATTTTGCCTCTATCCTATAGGGATACATACTCTTTATCTGACAATAGTGTTTGAAAGACTTGAATATCTCTTTAGGGTGTTGGGTTTTTCCCAAACTGGATGCTTCCCAGTTATCCCTACAAGGTAGACATCATTGATCAATAGGATTTCTGAGCCAGGGGCCAATAGTATAGGAGATAGACTATAAATATCTCTTCTTCTTCTTTAGGCTCTGCAGAACCAAGGGGGGTATTCCCTATTCAACATCTATAACATATGCCTATGAACTGGATTGGATGTTGATACAAAGTAGATAAATCCTCTCTTATGCAGACCAAAACTGTAAAATAAGTGCAAAGGGGCTAGCTTTAGGCCTATACTTAGTTGTGAATCAGAGGATTTCAGTCCTAAACTACTTCCAATATCCTAAAGGTTTGTATTTGAAGTTTGAGTTTGTTTTTGTACTTGGATGCAAGAATGGGACCTTGGGTGTAAACTCAATACAAGACCAAACTGGTGCCTATCCAGGGCTTGAAGTCAATAGATATATATATGTGAATGTTTACCATAGACTTAAAACAATAATCAGATTTCAAGGAGGTTTTGTAATGATTGCCTTACAGACACTACCCAAGACTGAGTATTTAGTTATTTCTGCTTACAAACATCCTCACTGCAATGTATTCTTCCCAACACTTAACCCAAAACATTTAATCTACTCCTTGAGCAGAAGTAAAAGATCAAGCATTCAACATGGCAAATCCATATTCTAGAATCTTGAACACCCCTTAGATGTTTAGATTCAGAAGAAGAACACATTCAACTTGGAGACAAATAAAAAAATACATGTAATGAAGCATTACTCATTTAAATCAACATGAAATTGATGGATTCTATGCATAAAACATTCAACATACAACTCATAAACTCACAAGACACCAAAACAGAGCCACCAATGGAGTTGTATCTTATTATAACACCAAAATTTGTCCAGTTTTCCACAACTAAAATGAGTGACACAGTTTGCATTTGATAGCAAAACTGTGCACTCAGCAATAATTACATGGCAAATTCAAAAATGCTGCCCGATACAGCGCACCACAGAATGGCACCCAAAATAATGAATGCAACACGAAGAAGGAGGGAAAGCAGGTGGGATTGGGAAATGTGCAGCCGTCTAAGGGTATTCCATTAAAAATGGTAGTTGACCAGTCAATCATCGACCCATGCCTCTACATTTTGCCATTAATGGCCCAGCTACCTGTAGCTCCTTTTGAAATACAACAACGAATGCATAAGAAGTTTTCCCACCTGAAATGTGGCCACATATACAAAGAAATCCTTCGCTGCTAAGAGTTTAAAATCGGCCGTCAATCTTCCTCCTATCACCAAAAGTCAATGGCGCCAAAACACGATAAAAAGTTACCAACCAATCAGAACGTGCCATGTAGGCACCCTATGCTTCTATCACTAACTTTTCTGCCATCTATTTTGCCTTTTTTGCCCTTGTACATTTCTCTTTGCATATTTTATTTGTATATTGTAGATACAAACACAATATACATTCTGCGGATTTCAAATTTTTATGAAGCGTTTTGAAATCGCTTTGAAATCCAGCTTGTATCTCTATTTTCTTCTATATCAGCATATACAATGCCATATACATGCAAGCCGCGGATGCTAGCCTTGAATTAGCCAAATCTGACTTTTGAATCAGATCCAGCTTGTATATTTGTGAATGCATATTTGATTGTATGTGCGAACATACAATCTCTAAAATATGCAATCAGTGGGACCCACCTTTTGTATATCAGCCCCTTGCACTTTTCACTTTGCATATAGCAAATGTATACTATATATACATTCTGCTTTGTATGTGAGGTAGACCCCACCAAATGTATCTCCTGCTATGTATGTTGCCAAATATACAAGACCCGTTGCATCTTTGCAAATGTAAATGTTTCTTCTTGCATATGCATCGACCAATGCATCTTTCTGTTGTATGTGGCGAATGTATATTGCACTTGCATCTCGCACATACAAACCCCTTTCACTGTAGCGAATGCATGCTGGATACATACATTTCCTCTTGTATGTTGGCTTGCATCTTTGCAATGTATATTTCCCTTGCACATTTCCAATGTATCTTTCCATTGTATGTCTGAACATACAACACAAAATATACATTCAACCTGATATACAAGCACAAAATATTCTCAGAATCTGTGATAGATTCCCCAAATGTACATGCAAACCCGGTATGCATACAAAGATGCATACAACCATTTTTTTATCATTTTCAAAGGCCGATTCAAACATTTTTGGACCCGCCAATGTACATTTACACTTGTACATACAAGAACACAAACATGCGACAAATTTCACCGCGACATAGAGTAATCTTGGACTTAGTGTCTTCTTCTCAAGCACAATAGGAAAAGGCGGTAAAGCAATGCATAGGGACTGGTCAACCAATGAATGCTAAGGCATGAAGATGTAACTTAAACAAACAAGAACCCGCTACAGGAGGTCAACTACAGAATAGAAAATGCAATGCAGAAGGCTGAGGGAAAAATTAACCTAAGGCACCAAGGGTTTGAAAGAGTAAAGATATAGGCTTGCAAAATCGATTTAGAACCCTAACCCTAGGTGAGCACCACCACTGGCTCTGACTGGGGACGTGCAGGTGCAAGACTGCAGCGAGAACCAGACCACTCCGGGACAGACCAGGCAAAATACAAAACACAAAACACCTGACTATACAAGGCATGTACAGACTATTTACAACTAATTTACAATGTGCACACAAGATATTCACTTATGAAAAGTAAGGTTTTATGAACTGACCATGCACAGGCAATTCCAGTAGTTCATCATTTAGGGCCTAGAGAAAGTAGGAATCTTCTCCACGAGTGTTGCTGATTTGATATGGGCCCATCCACAAGGGTTCAAATTCACCATGTTTGCCCTTATCTTGGTTCTTTGCATTCCAAACAAGGACCAAATCACCTATCTGAAACTTCCTTTCTGTAGCCCTTTTATCAAACAAATATTTTACCTTTTGTTGTTTCTTGATGTTTGTCTTCTGTGCCTCTCTTCTGATTTCACCTAGTGCAACTAGTTGATTTATCCTTTCATTCATTGAATATTCAATCTCTTCATTATTTTCCTGTATGAATTTATAAACTGGCAAGAGATTATTCACAGGTAACTTGGCTACTGTGCCATACACCAGCTCGAAAGGTGACCTTCCAATCACTTTCTTCACTGTTACTCTGTCAGTTCATAGTGCCATCTTCAATTTTAAATCCCAAGCCCTTTTGTTCTTATCTGCCATCCTCTTAATGATTTTCATGAGGCTTTTGTTACTTGACTCTGCTTGACCATTTCCCTGTGGATGATATGGTGATGCATATGACAAATCAATCCCATAATTGTTGCAAAAATCAACAAATTCCCTAGATCTAAAACACATGGCATTATCTGTAACCACTTTGATTGGCACTTCAAATATGACGATAATGTTTTCTAGAATGAAATCCATCACTACCTTGCTTGTAGCTTTCTTAGTTGGAATGGCTTCAATCCATTTATTAAAATAGTCAGTAGCAACCAAAATCCAACTATGTCCTCCACTTGACTTTTCTGAAGTTTCCCCTATAAAATCAATTCCTCACTGCTGAAATGGAGCCTCCACAGTTACAGTTCTAAGGGCTAATGCACCTTTATACTTTAGTTTCCCTGAGAACCTTTGACAGGGATCCCATCTACTTACCAACTTTTGTGTATCTAAGAAAAGAGTTGGCCACCAATAGCCAGCTCTAAGAATTTTATGGGCTGTTGTTTTGGCAGTGTAGTGTCCACCACACACTCCTTTGTGCATGTCATTTAAAATATTCTTAGCTTCATTTTCATCTACACACCTGAGTAATACACCATCAGGATTCTTTCAATACAACTCTCCTTGAATAATGATGTATTTGATTGCATGTAGCTTCAAGGTCCTTTTCTGATTATCACTGAGACGGGAAGGACAATTCAAATTCTGCAAATAATACACAATGTCCTTGTACCATTCAGATTCTGACATATTAACAATTTCATTCTGAACTACATTCACTTGGCATGCTTCTAGATTTGACTGTGTCATCATCTTAGCCAAACCTTGTCCCCTTACCAATTTTGTGATCTGTATCTCAATATTGAACTCTTGTAATTTATTTATCCACTTGCATCTTCTTCTTGTCACTTCTTGCTGGGTGAAAATATCCTTGACTGCTGCATGGGGCACATATGCAACTATCTGAGAGCCTACTAGATATGGCCTGAAGCTTTTGACTGCTTTAACCAATGCATATGCCTATTTTTCCATGATATCATATTTTAACTTAGCTGCCTGCAATGACATGCTAAAGAAAGCAATAGGCTGCTCAAAACCCTCTTCATTTTTCTGTAATAAACATGCAGCAATAGTATGAAAAGAAGCAAATGAGAATAACTGGAGTGGCTTAGAAAAATTAGGAGATTTCAACATAGGAGCCATCTTTATAGCCTCTTTGATGTTCTGAAATGATTTAATTGCTTCACTCTCCCATTTGACAGCCTCACCTTTCTTCAGCATTTTAGAGATATCCTTTGTAATCTCTATGAAGTTGGGGATGAATCTTCTAACAAAATTAATATGTCCAAAGAAGGACTGGATGCCTTTCACTGTCTTGGGAATTTGAATCCTGTCAATTCTAGAAACCCTTTCAAGATCAATCCTAACCCCATCCTTGGAAACAATGTGTCCCAATAGCTTTCCTTCCACTACCCCATAAGCACATTTCTTTGGGTTAAGTGAAATGCCATACTCTAGTGCTCTAATAAAAATCTATTCTAGATGCATGCAATGTTGTTCCTCCTTTTTCGAATAGGCAGTTAGATCATCTTGATATACAACCAAGATTGAGTCTATCAATCCTGCAAAAGCAACATCCATGGCCCTCTAAAATGTAGCACCTGCATTTGTCAGTCCAAATGACATCCTTACATATACATATGTCCCCCATGGAGTGGTGAAGGTAGTTTTGTATTGTTCAGATTCTTTTACCTTCACCTGATTGTATCCTAAAAATCCATCCATTATGGATAAAAGCTCACAACTAGTTACTTTTTGCAGCATAGCCTCCATGTTGGGTAGCGGATAGTTATCTTTTAAAGAAGATACATTCAGATTTCTAAAGTCCACACAAAGTCTTATATCACCATTCTTTTTTCTAACTAGGACAAGATTGGACACCCAAGTTGAGTGTCTGATAGGTACAATTATTCTAGCCTCCCTAAGCTTCATGAGTTCTTGCATTTTTGGAGCCAAAGTTGGGTTAATATGTCATTGTTTCTGTCTAAATGGCTTAGCTCTAGGCTTCAAAGGAATCTCATGCTGGAATAAATCTTCTCTATAAGATTTTAAGTCCTCATATGACCATGCAAAGACATGCTTATATCTTTTCAACAATGTAATCAACATAGTCTTGATGTGTGGCTTGAGCTGTTTGCCAATATATACCTTTTTGGGGGCTTGGTGTGTCCCCAAGTTTATCTCCTCCAAGTCATCCTTGTTTGTAGGAGATGCCTTTGAAATAAATTGGTCCCTATTGTCAAAAGCTCTTTCTAAAGCAACCAACCCTCTAGGGATTTTATTTGTTTTGATCTGAATTACTTCTTTCCCAATAAGAGTTTCTTTTCCATCCACAACTTCCACAAAATTCTAGAAATCAATCTCTCGGTTATCATATTCATCTATACAGTGTAGGAATCTCAACAAATATTTATCATCATCAAATACTTGCCAACTACATATATTTTCTGGTATTGCAGGTCTAATCTTAATCTCAACACTTGTAATGTCAGACAGAGTAATATCATCTGGCCTTATGGCCACATTAGCTAAAAAATCTGCCATGACATTTTTTGATCTTTCTATCCAGTTTATTGAAAATGCATCAAACAATTCAATTATATCCCACACAACATGCTTATACTGTTTTAACCTTTTATTCTTCAAAGCATATCTATCCCTAACCTAGGAAATAGTTAATTCTGAATCTCCAAATACTTTTATCATCTTAATTCCATGATTTAGAGCAACATTCAATTCTAGTAACAGAGCTTCATATTCTGCAATATTATTTGTGCAGGCAAACTTTAATAGGAAAGAGAACTTTAGAAGCTTACCAGATGGAGACAAAAACATAACTCCAGCACCAGAGCCTTCCTTTGAGTAAGATCCATCAAAATACATAGTCTAGAGACCCTGTTTGTCAAGCTCTTGAATGCAAGTATCTCTCCCATCACCTCCTTGATCATCTGAGACAACTCTAAAATTTTCACAGTCAGTATCCACAAAACATACATGTTCCTCTGAATCTTGATCCTCAACTATCTCTGGTGACCTTTCTTCTCTGACCAGTTTGACATCTTAACCATTCATTGGAATCATGACATATGATAGGTCTGACTGCATACTGCCTCCAATCAATGCTGCCCATCTTCTTGACAACAGCATACTATATTGTGGCTTTATGTCAACCACTGTTATGTTCATTTTGTAAGTCTTTTCTAGATATGCTGCTAACCTGAAATCCACATCTTTCATGATTCCAATAACTGGTACCTCCCTAGCATCCATTGCATAGCATTTTCCACATGCTTTATCTATCTTCAATCCAACTTGTTGCATGATAGCCAGAGGCATGATATTTGTTGATGCTCCTGAGTCAAGCATACAATTCTTGATTGTTTTTCCATTAATAACAAGGGAGACATAAAATGGCTCAACCTGTGATGGACATTTTGTCATTGTCACCCCCAGATAAACTTCAGGAACCTCATCCTCTTCAATACACAAGGCCTGTTTCTTACCTTGAACCTCAACATTTTGCCCATCTTGACAAGCTACCCCTGAGATTAAGGACAAAGCCTTATTTCTGATTTCTTCAATTTTCATCATCTCCATCAACAGAACAGAAATCTTTACCTGGGACAAAACCTGAGTTATGTCGAAGGGAGCATAATTTTGTATAACAGTTGTAGCCTGAGCCGTGGTTTTACTCTTATCCTGAGCTGATCCAACTTTAATCTTAGTGACCTTCTGACTTGAGAATCCTTATTTTGATCCTCACTTTGGGGAATTTTATTTTTTGGTCCTTGAAAATCATGACCTGGTTTTTGCTTAGAGTTCTTCTTATTACTGATCCACTACATCTTTTGTGGTCCAGTCGCTTTATGATTATGCGCTGGTTGATTCACAAAGGTGCTTTCTAGTTGATGTGAATTGCCTACCTGAGCTTTACCTCTGAGATTGTAATTGCTTTTGACCTAAGCTACTGCTGTAGCTATGAGGGCTCTAATCTCTTCATCAAAAGGTCTCCTAAAGTTATTCAGAAAAATGTGTGAGTCCTAAGCATACGCATAATTATCTTCATCATCTTCATCACAGGAAACCTGCTGGTAGACCTGAGTTCCATAATTTGTGCTTTCATCAGCATCATGAGAAGGATACTCCCTATCTGTGAATAGCATATTGACATTATCATCTTCCATACAATGCGGCTCATTGCATTCATCACAGGCAACATCATTATTATATAAAGATTAAGCAATCATACATTGCGACTGTGAGTGAGGCATTTGACATATTATGCACCATGGGGTGTCATCAACAATATTAATAGCCTTCTTCAAAGGATTAGGAGTCTCCTTTGCATTTTGAGCTCTTTGATTGGTGTTGCTATTATGTGGGAGAATGGGTTTACCATTATGCCAATTAGTGTTATATGGCATATCATGCAGTGATGGTCTCTTTTCTTATCTCTAGTAAACCTGCCTGTCTGGACATATTCCCTTTTCATTTTTAGCAAGTCTATAACTTAAGTCCTTAACGACAGTTGTCAATTTATCTAATTTACCCTCAGAAGTAGATGCATTACCTTGAGTACTTTGAGACTTATTTGGATTTTGCAGAATCTTCACATCATCCCTTCTGTTTGTCTTACCAGATGCTTTCCTATTATTTTTAATATTTGTTGCAATCCTGAAAGTATCCCTGAGGCTAGTAGGACCCTTATCTCTTAATTCATAGGCTATTTTGGCATCAAAAGCATTTATGTACAGCACCATGTACATTGGCTCATTAGGTCTCATGTGAGGTGGTAATTTGTTCAACACTTTAGTGAATCTAGCATTAAAATCTGCAACCTGCTCATTTGACCCCTTAGTGATACTAGTGAATTCATTTACAAAAAAGCTTGGGTTAGTCTTGTCACCATACTGCTCCTTAAAAATCCTTCTGAAATCATCCCATGATGAGATACTCTGGTCAGGCAGACTTCTATACCATTCTCTAGCTTCATCAACTAAGGATTGCATAAACGATTTCATAAAAACATCTTTATGCTCAACCTCAAAGTTGTCCATGACATTTTGAAAAGCCTTTAAATGATCTTCCCTTGACACAGTATTGTTTCCTAAAAACTTTGGCACTTGTGGCCTCACATGTTTGTCAATGGGATTAGGGTAGCCAAGAATACCATAAAAAACAAGCTGCTTGAATCTGTCCAGCTGTATAGGCTGTCTACCAAATTGATTCACATTAGCATTCCTATTGGCATTCTAATTTCTCACATTATTTAATGGTACTCTAACATTGTTTACATTCTATCTCTGATCATTCTGTTGACACTGGACTTCATTTCTTTGCTGGTTTCTCAGCACATTTGCATTATCAAGTGTGGGAATTGAATTATGTTGAGCAATTTTCAGAGCTTGTATCCTTTGTCTCATATCATCTCTGATCTTCAAGGCCTGCAAATACTCCAATTTAGCCCTCAGGCTCTTGATTTCTTCAACTAATTATTCATCTCTGGGCATAGAAGAGGATGGTTCCATTCCATTTTGATCATCACCATCATTCCTTAGGGAATCAGTTTCTTCAAATTTGTCAGGAGGATCTAAGAAAGGACATTCTTAAAAAACCTCTGACCTCATTCTCAATTTGTCACCCTGTTGTCTCTCAAATACATCTTGGATTTCAGGCTCTATATTTGAAAAATAGGATGGCTGCTGCTCTGAATATCTAGGATTATCTTGGATATTATCATTATTCCTAGGAGAACCTTCTTGACTGGCTTGAACAGTCCCTTTTTTCCTATACATCATTTTTTGGGTAATTCTTGAAACAAAGGATTATGTAGGGATCTTCTCCCTTGCATAATTTTTTTTACTTTATCGATTGGGAGATTGTTCGGAGTCGCCACCTACAACTAGGAATTATTTTCTTTTAAATCAGGGTTCTTATACAAAGCATCCCCAGTGGAGTCGCTAAATCTGTTAGGTTTTTCCCAAACTAGATGCTTCCTAGTTATCCCTAGAAGGTAGCCATCATTGATCAATAGGATTTCCGGGCCAGGGGCCAAAAGTACATGAGATAGACTCTATAAATATCTCCTCTTCTTCTTTAGGCTCTGTAGAACCAAGGGGGGTATTCCCTATTCAACATCTATAACATATGCCTATGAACTGGCTTGGATGTTGATACAAAGTAGATAAATCCTGTCTTATGCAGACCAAAATTGTAAAATAAGTGCAAAGGGGCTAGCTTTAGGCCTATACTCAGTTGTGAATCAGAGGATTTTAGTCCTAAACTACTTCCAATATCCTAAAGGTTTGTATTTGAAGTTTGAGTTTGTTTTTGTACTTGGATGCAAGAATGGGACCTTGGGTGTAAACTCAATACAAGACCAGACTGATGCCTATCTAGGGCTCGGAGTCAATAGATATATATATATATATGTGAATGTTTACCATAGACTTAAAACAATAATTAGATTTCAAGGGGGTTTTGTAATGATTGCCTTACAGACACTACCCAAGACTGAGTATTCAGTTATTTCTGCTTACAAACATCCTTACTGCAATGTATTCTTCCCAACACTTAACCCAAAACATTTAATCTACTCCTTGAGTAGAAGTAAAAGATCAAGCATTCAACATGGCAAACCCATATCCTAGAATCTCGAACACCCCTTAGATGTTTAGATTCAGAAGAAGAACACATTCAACTTGGAGAAAAATAACAAAATACATGCAATGAAGCATTACTCATTTAAATCAACATGAAACTGATGGATTCTATGCATAAAACATTCAACATATAGCTCATAAACTCACAAGACACCAAAACAGAGCCACCAATGGAGTTGTATCTTATTACAGCACCAAAATTTGTCCATTTTTCAACAACTAAAATGAGTGACACAATTTGCATTTTATAGAAAAACTGTGCACTCAGCAATAATTACATGGAAAATTCAAAAATTCTGCCAGATACAACGCACCACAGAATGGTGCCCAAAATAATGAATGCAACACAAAGAAGGAGGGAAAGCAGGTGGGATTGGGAAATGTACAGCCGTCTAAGGGTTTTCCATTAAAAACGGTAGTTGACCAGTTAATCATCGACCCATGCACATAGCTGCTCAACAAGATTATATTCTCTGACGGTCTTTTGAGGAAGATAGGGAGCTACAGGAAGAATAGGATGTGGTGGAGGAAGGGAAACAGGGATAGGTGTAGTCTATTTATTTCACCATGTATTATATGTGTGGGATACTGCATGGTAGTGATGATCCCCAGACACATTTAGAGTTGTAGACTTTACAATTTGAGAGAAGTGATTCGAAGGTCGAGGATTTTTAGGAATTCCCAAATAGTGATCACGTGATGAGAGGGTGGGGGCAAATCAGAGACCCCACACACAATGATTTTAGGAATAGAAGAAATATTTTGAATATGAATGGACTTAATCAACTTCCCCTTAGTGTGTGGGATAAGTCGGTTAACAATGAATGAATTAACATTATTATCTTCTTGAGAAATACATGATGTAGGAGAAGAAACAAAAGAAGTATGCTCAACATCTATCCATGGGGAATTTGATGTGGGGTGAGACTCTTCATCTACTAATGCTTCATCTCTAGAGGGGAGATAATCAAAATGAAGAGAAGGTAAAGTAATATTAAGGAAAATATTAATGATTTCATCCTCTTGCACCAAAATATCCTCATAAGTAGGAGGAATTTTAGGAGAGGGATCAAAAGAATAGAGTGAAATAGGAAGAGCTAAGTCACCATCACATGCATGAAATATAACATCAATCTCACAAAATTTTTGAGTAAAGTGTCATGCCCACAATTTAACATGTGGACATGAACACAATTTTTTTTTTTCATGAAATGACATGATAAACATCGCCCAACGCACTTATGCACAACATGCGCATAGGTTGATCATGCACACCTAACATCATTGCTTGTGCAATACACATTTGGCATGTCATGCCTAAGGCGAGGAAGTATGATACTTAGGAAGGGTAGTGTGAAACTCCTTTCGTACCCCTTCGATTATGATGGCAACCTAGTTAGGGTTAGGTTATGCAATAAGCATTTCCTTAAGGGGAGTCCCTACTATTGGAATTAGGGCAAACAACTAAGAGGGGGGGGGTGAATCAGTTGTCTCAAACTTTAACACTTGCTGTAATTAATTCTTTTCTAATAGTTATTAACTGATCATTATTATAACCATGAAAGCATGAATCAATAACATAGGAGCAAAAACATAGATAGCACACTAGACACCAAGATTTTTGACATGGAAACCCGGTTAAGGGAAAAACCATGGTGGGGGTTAACCCACAAAGATTATACTCTATTAAAAGTATTACAAAGGAGAATGCACATGCATTCAGGCTCACTGCCCAAAGCTCACTACTCAAAGGAAGGCTCACTGCCTACAATAGGCTCACTGCCTACAGGAAGAAGATTACAATGTGTTTGAACTGATAATTAGCATCTACCAATGCAAAGATTTAGTTCTGATTAAGCACAAAATACTGATCTTACACATTTCATCTTTACTCTGCTTTGTTTACTGCTCTGCCATAATCTGGACCTTAGATCTCTTCTCTTTCACACTTCTATCTGCCCTTTTCACACTTAATCGATATTCGCACATCAACATATCTCAATACACTCGAATCCATCAGCTATATATATTTGCCTCAAGAAATTTAATTACTTTTCTGTCGGCCTTATGAAGAACTTAACAAACAATACAAATACTCTGTTCTATCGGCTGAATCCATACACCAATATTGATGCGTACTAGGAATAACACTTGTAGGTCACCATACATGTTGGCCACTAACATTATCCCATATGTAACTTACCAAAACACTTCTACTAGATCCACACAAGGATCTAACACAAGTCAGCCTGTGAACTGTTCTGTCATATTAGGACCCGGTACTCAGATGCTCATAACTTTTAATCCCTTTGTCTCTGAAGGTTGAAATCTTAGATTTAGATTATCTTGACATTCCTGTACACTCCCTTAGATTCGCAACACACAATAATTAACTGGAGAGATCCACTGACCAAAATACTGAACTCTGCCATATACCTTGTTCCTGTCTATCCATACTTGACAAATCTTGAAACTGATTTCTGGTATGATCTGATGGTACAGTACGGATGTGTGGAATGGACTTAGTTGCCATCAATGACAACACCTATCATGTGTAGCAGTGTCTCTTGCCAACAATCTCCCCCTTTGGCATTGATGGCAACACTTAGTAAAAAATGACTAAGTGTCGGAGCAAAAAATGACTAAGTGTCGGAGCTACTCCCCCTTACTCTGTACACTTGTGCTCTCTACTATTTGTAAAGCTCTCGCTTTGCTAGATTCCTCATTTTTAATTGCTCTTTACTCCCCCTTTGACATCAATGGAAAAGGATGGAATCCACAAACCCAAATTCACCCAAAAATTCTGTATAAAATGCCGCATATGTACAACCAATCCTTAAGTTATATTTACATATACTTAAGTACATCTCCAAAAGTATTCTTCAGCAGGGCCAACTCTATATCCCAACTCTTCTTCATACTATTCAAAGTTGAAATGTGGCCATTAAATAAAAATGCTTGCGCATTAGCCTTCTGGAGGTTAATGGGATCACTTATTTGTGCAACAGTTTGGGCTTTTGTCACATCATTGAATCTTGCTTCTATCTTAGGGGAAATCAGTTCTCAGAGCTCACCCATTCTTGCTTCAATGTTCTCCTTTTCTCTTGTCAACTTCTTTATTTCTTCCAATAGGTTGATTGCTTGACACTCCTTGCCACTGATACTGTCAACAGATCAAAGGCTTGGGTCATACTTGACAATTTTATCTTCTATATCCTCTATGAATTTAGGAGTAGATAAACAAAACTTATATACACTACCTCCTTCTGAAAGAGCATTTTGAATACTCTTTATACTGTTATCTAGCACCAATCTATCTACCCCAATCATGCCTTTAAGTGCATCAAATATTTTTCTATTAAATTCATTTTGAACTTTGACTTCTGCAGATTTTTCAAAGGACTCAAAGTGTGTACTTACAAAATTTACTAGCTCTTCAGATTCCCGGAGGGAGAATCAGATGGATTCTTTTGGAACGTTGGCATTATCTTCTCCAATATACCAGATGCAAGGCCTAATAGCTCACTGTCCTCTATGTGAGATTTTAATATCTTTTCTCTTGCCTTGGCTTGTGTGAAAGATGCCATCTTCATCATTTGGACCAGAGAGAGATTATCCAGGTTGAGTGGTCCTTGAATCAGTTTTGGTTCATCAAACTCTAGCATCTCTTTACTCAAGAAACTCTCTACTACATCTGTAGGGTCTCTTGCCACAATTTATGGACCACTTTCCTTTCCTTGAGTTTTCTCAGACTATTTTGTTTGGGTGCATCAACATTTGCACCATCTTCTTCTACTTTATCTTCCTTACCTTTGACTTCTTCTACTTTATCTTCCTTACCTTTGACTTCTTCTTCTTTCTCTGCTTCACCTTTCTCTGTGTAATCTGTAGTGGGATTCTTTCCTTTGTCCTCACCATTTGCAATCTGTTCTAGAGGATCTTGTGTAGCAGTGGTATTCTCAACATTGTCTTCTTTTCTAGATTGATCAGGCAGAGTTAGAGTATCTCCTGCATCATTAGTTTTATCCACCATCTTTGTATCTTCCTTGTTTATTTGCTCCACTTCTAGAATAGAGGAGTCATCAACCTTGGTTTGTTGCTCATCAATTTTCATTTCTTCAGTATCCAGGATTGAATAAATCCCATCATCAGTCTCATCCTCAACAAATGGGAGATTGTGTCTCTTCAATGCACTTAGAAGTATTTCCTATGTTTCTTTAACTATTTTGTCTAATTCTCCAAGCATCAGTGTGTTCATTCTCTTCTTGTTCCTGAATCCATCCTTCACTTCTTTGAATATCATATTCATTTGAACATGAGTGATCTGAGGGCATAGTTTTATCAATACATGTTCTCTAAGCTCTATATCCTTGCTTTTTGCAATTTCTTTCCTCAACTCCAAAATGTCTGCAAGACTTTGAGGGATCTCAAAAATTATTTGAATCAGGGCCTTATTATAGATATTCAGATATCTAACAGTTGCTTCCTCTAACACCCTCTTATTTGTATCAGTGTATTCATCATAAAATTCATTCATGGGTTTCAAATTTTCATCCACAGTGACTAATTTTATTACATATTCCACAGAAAGTGTCGGCTTCTCAACATATGTATCTGTCTTCTGCCTTTTGCTTTCCCTTTTGTCAAATTTGGCACCGGTTGCATCAGTTATAGTCTGGTTCTTCACAGATTTAGAATGGGTAAACCACCAGTTGAATTCAACCCAGTCACAATCCTGATAGCATCCTTTGTAATTTTGAATGGTTTCAACAACCACAAGAATTCATCATGCATTCAGCTTAAAACATACCGGACCCACTCATCTTCATCGAATGTTGGAAACCCCATAATCTGAATGAAATGTTTATCATGTAGTGCCTTATAGTCAGGTTTAAGGTCGTGATTTTTATCCCTGAGATGACTCTCAAACAAATCTACATATCTTGAGTCCCCAAATTCATCTATGTTCGCATGAATATAGACCCTAATATCTTCAACATGCAGCACACCATATAGAACACTTGAAAAAGCACCTAATGGGTCGACTTCTATTGATTTGTGTGGATGCCATTTAAATTTGGGTCAAGGCCTTTCAGTAATATCAACAACCAAAGGTGTAGCCATTGTAAAAGATTTTAGGTTCAAAGTTTCATAGATAAAGACCTTTTTCATGAAATTTGGGTTGACGAGAAAATTCATGGGTTGCACTTCAAATTGTTGAAATCTCTACTCAGACGCTATTCTCCCCACTCTCTTTGTATGCAAAGTGATTCAAATGAAGAGTGAACGACCTTTTTATACTCTGTAAAACTTAATTTGCCTTTGTAATAAATGCTCTGCCCTAACACATTTGGTTATAGTGTTTCTTCATGCTGTCAATCCTCAATTGCTCTACAATTAGTCACATTTTCTTCTTTTCTTTCAGAAGTTTCTTCAATAGTTATGTAATAAGCTTCTTAAGCTTCATTCATTGTGCCAGATTCATGCACCTACTTACTGGCTAGGGGAATTTGATTTTCAATGTAGCTCCACCTGAGCCAGAACTCTTGACTTAATTCCTAGAGGAATTATTAGCAGCAGATTCCAGTGCAGACCCATCACCATTGTTCATTGCACCTTTCTTCACTCATGTCTTGTTCATTTCATTTTGGATCTTATTCACATCAACTTTATCCTTACCATTGTCTTGTCTCCACTCATCTGGTTTTTTGTTTACCAGACCTCTTCTTTCATTATTCCTGCTTTTGTAGAATCTTGCAATATGACCAGATCCATTGCAATTAAAGCATACAACATTTCTTTGATTATTTACTTGATTCATTCTTGATCTGCACTAATTGGCTATGTGTCCAAATCTGTTGCATGTAAAGTAGTAGCCATTAAAAGAATTGCTATTTCCTTTATTGTTAGGGTTATTCATTATCATACTTCTGCATTCATTGGATCTATGACCAGACCTCTTACAAATGAAGCATTGACTAGAGAAGGATGGACTACTTTGATTCACTCTACTTCTACATTGAGTAGCTCTATGACCAAATTTATTACACTTGAAACAATTTCTTTTGAAAGATTGATACCTTTGAGCATTAGGCTATCTTACCGGAGGTCTTCTAGGTCTGTTTCTCACATTCCTTGGTTGAAAATTTCTTTGTTCAGATCTGGAGCTTTCACCTTTCTCATATCCAAGACCATGCTTATCATTAGCCTTTTTTTGACCTTCAAGCATTGCTTCAAGTTTAGCTGAGCTTATCTTGAACTTCTCCTTGTATTCATTTGCAACTTCTAGGTCATGTCTGAGAATGACAATTTGCTTTTCAAGTTCTCTCTCATTGTCTCTATTTTCTTGTAGATTAGACTCTAGGAGGCCAGCTATTCCATCCAATCTGCAGCATTCTTCAGTTCTTTCTTTTAGATTTTGATTCAGGTCTTCTTCAGTTTTCTTCCTATCTTCAATTTCTTTGGTTAGCCTCATCACCCTGGATTCCATCTCATGTTTTCAGACAACAACTTCTTTAGCTAACTTCTCACATTCCTTTGTCTTCTCTTTTAGGACCTTATCCTTGTTGTTGTCTTCATTATGATTTCCTAGTTGAAGAAGTTGCTCCTTTCTCTTTTCATTGGATTTGCTCAATTTTTCTTTTAAATTCTCAATGATGTCTTTAGCATCTTTAAAGTTCTCTTCCAGTTCTCTAACTTCTGTTCTGGATTGATCAAGATCTTCTAAAGAGAGTTTAAGTTGTTCTTGGAGGTTGTATTCATCCATTTTATTGCCTTCCCAGATCTTCCTTAAGCTGTTAAAGTTTTTCAAAGGAACCTTGCTCTGATACCAATTGTTGGAATTAGGGTAGACAACTGAGAGGGGGGGTGAATCAGTTGTCTCAAACTTTAACACTTACTGCAATTAATTCTTTTCTAATAGTTATTAATTGATCATTATTATAACCATGAAAACATGAATCAATAACATAGGAGAAAAAACACAGATAACACACTAGACACCAAGATTTTTGACGTGGAAACCCGGTTAAGGGAAAAACCATGGTGGGGGTTAACCCACAAAGATTATACTCTGTTAAAAGTATTACAAAGGATAATGCACATGCATTCGAGCTCACTACCCAGAGCTCACTGCTCAAAGGAAGGCTCACTGCCTATAGGAAGAAGATTACAATGTGTTTGAACTAATAATTAGTATCTCCCAATGCAAAGATTCAGTTTTGATTAAGTACATAATACTGATCTTACAAATTTCATCTTTACTTTGCTCTGTTTACTGCTTTGCCATAATCCAAACCTTAGATCTCTTCTTTTCGCACTTTTATCTGCCCTTTTCACACTTACTCCATATTCGTACATCAACATATCTCAATACACTCGAATCCATCAGCTATATATATCTGCCTCAAGAAATTTAATCACTTTTCTGTCGGCCTTATGAAGAACTTAACAAACAGTACAAATACTCTGTTCTGTTAGCTGAATCCATACACCAATATTGATGCGTACCAGGAATAACACTTATAGGTCACCATACATGTCAGCCACTAACATTATATCCCATACACAACTTACCAAAACACTTCTACTAGATCTGCACAAGTCGGCCTGTTCTTCACTGAACTATTTTGTCATATTAGGACCTGGTACTCAGATGCTCATAACTTTTAATCCCTTTGTCATCAGAGGCTAAAATCTTAGATTTAGATTGTCCTGGCATTCCTCTACACTCCCTTAGATTTACAACACATAATAATTAACTAGAGAGATCCACTGACCAAAATACTAAACTCTGCCATATACCCTGTTCTTGTCTATCCAGACTTGACAAATCTTGAAACTAACTTTTGGTATGATCTGATGCTACACTATGGATGTGTGGAATGGACTTAGTTGCCATCAATGACAACACCTATCATGCGTAGTAGTGTCTCTTGTCAACAGCTACCATGAGGTAATGTGCCCCTAGGGTTTCTACAACCTGAAGTCGAGAACAATCCCCTTTAGAAGTAGGACCTAAAACCCTAATTTAAACAATTAAATCTAATTAATTAAATTAAATATTTATTTAATTATAATGCAGAAACATTGATAATCAAATCCAACATTCAATTGAATTAAACACACACCATAGATGAACGTTATAAATTTTACACTATAAAATTTCACATAAAACAATTAACTAGACTATAGTAAGCTTCATAAATTAAAGTCCAAATAAGGCTACTTAAGGTACCTCAATAGTCAACTTAACACATAGGATAATAATCTCCATAAAAAGATAATTAAAATGTCTAAAAATTCACTTAGGGATGAAAGGAAGCTAGGTGTGCGGAAATTGTTTCCTACACTAATCTAATGAGGAGGGGGCTATGGAAATTCAATTTTATCCTAACTATTACAGCAATATTAAACCATTAACATGAGATATTGCAGCAAAACACAAGAACTAGAAAGTAGACAGAAGAAGAGAGACAAAGATTTGCGGTGGGGAAAACCCTTATCGGGTGAAAAACTCCACTCAGAAACCTCACAATGTATTAAAAAATTTGAAAGAATGTTTACAATACACTTGCAATGCAATCTTCAATGGTCTTCAACACTTGTATCTGGAGTCAATCTAGTAGCATAACAGTACCTGTAAAACTTGTGATACAACTCCCTCTCCAAGCACCTATTTTTATAGAAAATACAAGGCAATATTGGACCTTTCTTGGAATGGGCATCCAACTTGGATTCATGGACCAAAACCCATGCCTAAGGACACTTAGTCAACATTGTAGAATGTGCTTGACACTTGTCCACAACTCCCATCCCAAAGGGGTCACCTATTTCCAAAACGGGCTATGACAGATGCTCTTACGACACTTATGACCATCATAGAATCTGTCATAGTGGTTACAACTTACAGCTGTAAGAGAATATGTCATACACAGGCTATAAATAGCATATTCTCTTACAGCATGTCATAGTCCACCTTGGGGTGCCCAAATATGCCTTTTTCAAAGATGCCTTACGACACATGTCTTCACCTATCTTACATGTTTCTATTTCTGACTCTTACATGTCATAGATTCGTCATAGGAATCTGTCATAACCGTTTTGGTCAAACATTCCCTTACACAACATGGAAGATGCTGACACATGGAAAAATGCTCCTACCACAAAATGGGATGCCTATCTCCTCATGTGAGGACAAAATTACAAGTTGTCATATTCCATGTAGGATTGACACATCACCGTGCCACATCCCACAATATGACAATATGGAATTTTACAAATATTTACAACGTAAGCAATTAAATAATAAATACAAACATTAACAATGTAAGGAATTACCAAGGTTGAGACACCTTAATTCCCAACATTCTCCCACTTGTCAAACACCTTGTAAGAGCCAATAGAATAACATGATTTAATTGCTATAGGCCGAGAGGCCCATAGACTCTGAACACCATCTGAACTTCTCTGTGCTCAATGCATCAACAACATTCTTCAAAGTATCTACCTTCTCCAAATTTACCTTTCCATCCTCAACCATGTCTCGTACGAAGTGAAACTGAACATCAATGTGCTTGGTTCTAGTATGGAAAGTTAGATTCTTCGCAAGGCAAATTGCACTTTGACTGTCACAACTGATCGTGATCTAACCTGCATCAACACCAATATCTGAATACAATCTCTTAAGACAAATGGCTTCCTCACAAGCATGAGTTACTGCCATATACTCAGCTTCTGTTGTGGACAAAGCAACCATAGGTTCTCTTACTCATCCAACTAATAGCACCACCAAACAGTGTAAACACATAATCACTGGTGGATCTCCTGTTGTTAATGTCCCTTGCCCACTCTGAATCCACAAATCCATGAATGTCAATGGAATGTGTAGGTCTTGTAACATTACCATGATAGCAAATGAAATACTCAGAAGTACCCCTCAAATATCTAAACACTCGCTTAACTGCATCCCAATGAACCCATCTAGGATTAGCCATAAATTGACTAAGGACTCCCATTACTTAGGTAATGTCTGGTCTTGAGCAGACCATAGCATACATCAAACTGCCAACAACAATAGCATAAGGTACTTTGCTCATGTCCTCCACCTCACTAGGAGGTTTTGGACAATCCTCAACAAATAAATTTGTCCCCAAAGAAACAGGAACACACAATGGTCTACAATCTGCCATGTTGAACCTATCCAACACAGTCTTCACATACTTACTTTGGCTTAACCAAAGTTTTCTGTTAGCTCTGTCTCTACTAATTTCCATTCCTAGAATGTACCTAGCTGCCCCTAAATCTTTCATTTCAAACTGTATTGACAACTGAGATTTGAAATCAGAAATCATATTCTTACCCTTCCCAATGAGCAACATATCATCAACATATAATGCAACAATGAGAATACAATCACCATCAAACTTAAAGTACACACAGTGATCTGATTTCGATCTCACCAATCTAATTGACAACACAAAGACATCAAAATTCAAGTACCATCTCCTAGGGGATTGCTTCAAACCATACAAAGACTTATCAAGTTTGGAAATGAAATTTTCTTTACCTTTCACCATGTAATGCTCTAGCTGTGACATGTAGATTTCTTCCTCCAAATCACCATGAAGGAAAGCTATCTTCACATCCATCTGTTCTACCTCCAAGTCATAAGCTACTGTGAGAGACAACATGAATTGAATGGATGTCAGCTTTGCAACGAGAGAGAAGATCTCACCATAATCTATACCCTCCATTGGTGAATACCCCTTCGCAACCAATCTGGCCTTATACTTCTTAACACTGACATCTACACCAATCTTCTTCTTCAACACTCATTTGCATCCAACGGGTTTTCATCCAGGAGGCAAAGGCACCAAGTCCCAAGTTTGATTCTTTTTCAAAGAAGTCATTTCATCCTCCATGGCCTCCTTCTAGGAACCTGCATCTTTCATGTCCAAAGCCTTTGATACAGTTCTAGGTTCATCACTGTTAGTGAGTAAAGCATAAGCACAACTAGAATCAAGCAATGTAAAACCAAACCTTTTAAGTTGCTTTCTTATCCGTGTAGACCTCCTCAAGGGCTTAGGTTGAGGTTCAACTTCTTCATCTAAGCTTTTAGAGCTGTTAGAGCTCTCCTCATCATCAGGTCCAACATTGTCTTTTTGCTCAGTCTTCTTAGGGGTAGGAGGAAACTAAACAACATCCTCTTTCTTTACCTTTTCTTCTGGCTGTAAAATAGTGGAAGAAGGTGTAAGCTCTCTGAAGACAACACTTTCGCTATACAACACTTTTTCAGCCACATGGTCCCAAAGCTTGTATCCTTTCACACTGACACCATAGCCAATGAAGATACACTTAACAACCTTGTTCTCCAACTTTGACTGCTTCTCCCTAGGCACATGTGCATATGCCTCACAACCAAAAACATGAAGATGCCCTATTGAAGGCTTTCTACTAGACCACACCTCCATGGGTGTCTTACCAACAAGATATGATGTAGGAGATTTGTTTACTAGATAGCAGGCAGTGGCAATAGCTTCAGCCCAAAATGTTTGTTCTAGGCTAGCTCCACTAAGCATACTCCTAGCCTTCTCCATTAGTGTCTTGTTCATCCTCTCTGCAACTCCATTTTTCTACAGGGTGTATGAAGTTGTTTTGTGTCTTTCAATCCCAAGTTCCTTGTAATATTTATCAAATTATGTAGAATAGAACTCACCACCATTGTTAGTTCTCAAACATTTAATCTTTTTACCAGTCTTATTTTCAGCAAAGGCCTTAAACTCCTTAAACTTGTTATAGACTTCAAATTTTCTTCTGAGAAAATAAATCCATGTCCTTTTACTGTAATCATCTATAAAAGATACAAAATATACAAACTTTGATAATGAAGGAACATTAACAGGACCAAACACATCAGAATGAATAAGGTCCAACACACCAGAAGACTTATGAGAACTCGAGTAAAACTGAACACGGTTTTGTTTTCCCTGAATGCAATATTTGCAAAAGTTGAACTCAAGATTACAATTATCTAACCCCTCAACAAGGTTCTTATTTTTTAGGGTATG
Organism: Cunninghamia lanceolata; assembly: GCA_027924645.1. Classification (NCBI taxonomy): domain Eukaryota; kingdom Viridiplantae; phylum Streptophyta; class Pinopsida; order Cupressales; family Cupressaceae; genus Cunninghamia; species Cunninghamia lanceolata. The sequence continues at coordinate 13,821,182 of BSBN01000176.1, forward strand.
TAGACCCTTCTCACCAATGTGGCTAAATCTCTTATGCCATAACATTATCTTTTCAGCAGGGAGTTTAACTTCCAATGCACGATTACAACCATCAAGACTAGAAACAACAGATTTCTTCACTGCTTGTTCAGATGGTGGGGATGAAGTGACTATTGTCCTCTTCCTTGAGTCAAAAGAACTATTGCATTGTGAAATGCATGCCTCCAGCTAAAACATAGTACCTCTCCTAGTACCCTTAGTAAGCACCATAGCTTCCCTAGTCATCTTGCATCCTTTTTTTGAAAAGACAACTTGCACACCTGTATCATTCAACATACTTATAGAAAGTAGGTTCCATGCTAAGCCTGGGATGTGCATAACCCTAGAGATCCCCTTCACTCATCCATTAGGGAATCGGATAGAGACTCTTCCATGACCAACAATCTTCAGATGAGAGTCATCACCTAGATACACCTTTCCACCATTGAACTCCTCATACTTGGTAAACCAGTCTCGATGCGAGGTCATGTGGAATGATGCTTCAGAGTCGATCAGCCACACATCGTTAGATGCATGGGTTACCAGGGCTGTGATGAAAGCATCACCATCATCTTGTGACTTGTCAGAATCTGAATTAGGAGCTTTCTTCTTCTTTTTATTCTCCTCTTTGCATTCCTTTCAGAAATGCCTAGTTTTTTCACATTTCCAACAAAGAGCCTTGGACTTTCTAGGATATTTGGATCTCCCACAGGATTTGGATCTACCCTTCTCAGCTTTCTTGTCCTTCTTCTTCCCTTTCTCCTTAGGTCTTCCACGAACTGCTAGGGCCTCTTCAGATGCCTCGGAAGACTTTATCTACATCTCTTCAGACAACAACGAAGAAACCACTTCTTCCATTTTGAATGTGGATATGGTGCTTCCAATAGCCATGACAAGATGATCCCATGAGTCCAGCAGAGAACAAAACAAGGTCATACATTGATCCTCCTCCTCCATCTTCACATGAATAGATGTCAATTGTGCAACTAACATGTTAAAAGTATTCATATGTTTAGCGATGGATCCTCCATCTTCCATTCGAAGAGAATATAACTTCTTTCTCAGGAAAAGTTTATTAACCAAGGTTTTGGCTTGATACACATCCCCCAACTTCTTCCAAAGTAGTTTTGCAATAGTCTCCTCATGGACATTTAACAGAATAGAATCAACAAGACTAAGTCTTATGAGACCCTTAGCCTTCCAATCCTTGAGATCCCACTCATCTTGTGACATTGCAGCTAGTTTAGTTCCATTAACACTTTCCCAAAGGTCTCGGTCTACAAGCATGTCTTCCATCTTGAGCTTCCACAGCTTCAAATTAGTGCCATTGAATTTCCCCACTTCAAATCTTCTGGATGTGCTTGCCATCCCCTTACTGCAATAAGATACAGAATACTTTGCATATACTCCCACTCAACCTAAGATCAGCTCAAAAAACCCCTACCCAACAACTAGGACCAAAGGTGATCAAGCTCTGATACCAACTGAAAGGAAGCTAGGTGTGCAGAAATCGCTTCCTACACTAATCTAATTAGGAGAGGCCAATGCAAATTCAATTTTATCCTAACTATTACAGCAATGTTAAACCATTAACATGAGATATTGTAGTAAAACACAAGAACCAGAAAGTAGACAGAAGAAGAGAGACAAAGATTTACGGTAGGGAAAACCATTATCGGGTGAAAAACCCCCCTTAGAAACTTGCACAATGTATTAACAAATTTGAAAGAATGTTTCCAATACACTTGCAATGCAAGCTTCAATGGTCTTCGACACTCATATCTGGAGTCAATCCAGCAGCATAATAGTACATGTAAAACCTGTGATACAACTCCCTCTCCAAGCACCTGTTTTTTATAGAAAATACAAGGTAATATTGGACCTTTCTTGGAATGGGCGTCCAACTTGGCTTCATGGACCAAAACCCACACCTAAGGACACTTGGTCAATATTGTAGAATGTGCCTAACACTTGTCCATAGTTCCCATTGTTAGACTTAAGGCACACAACTGAGAGGGGGGGTGAATCAGTTGTGCAAAACTTTCTCCAATTAAACACTTAAATCTTCTTTAGTGATTAGCAAAATATTAATCATGAATCATAATGCATTCAAATCAAAAGTAAAAACACATCAACACATAAGACACCAAGATTTTGACGTGGAAAACCCGATTAAGGGAAAAACCACAGGGTGATTAACCCAAGATTGTATTCTTTGTTAGAAGAATAGAAAGAATAAAATGGCACATGCCAATTAGGGCTCACTGCCTGAGCACACTGCTCACAAGAGGCTTACTACTTACAAGAGACACACTGTCTACAAAGAAATAAGTATCACATACATGAACTGGAGAATAGCATCTTCACTATGCTTGAATCAGTTCCATTTAAGCCCAATACTTTTGCTCTGCCTTTCACTCTCCTCCTCACTATCACACACTCATTGCCACAAGACACACTTTGGAAAGACTTCACAATCCCTTATTTATACAAGGCATTGACTTAGGAATAATCATCTAAGTCAGAAAACATCTATAACAACATCTGCAAGACGTGTAATACACCTGGTCAGCCAGTCTCAGGAAGAACACCATCATCCAGTGGTTATTCTTCAAATGTGCACTCTAACTTCAATGTGGACCACCAATCATGAATTGGACACGATCCAAAGATCACCACAACCTTTCTCGAATCACTAAGAACATCCACACTTCATCTTCTTGTTGGAATTCTTCTCTCCTTCATCCAGAGATTTAAGAACATAGTCTGTCATTACTATCACAATGGAATAGGTGTTTTCAGACCTTCAAACCATGAACCAATCGAGTTGACACTTCACACGGACATCCTCAACACTCCCTCAAATCCACAGAATGAGATAATGCATTACCGGATCTCATCGGACCTATCTATGTTACTCTATCACCTCTGAACATCTGCCGGAGCGAGTTCTACTTGAGCGGCCATAACTTCTTCAGATCTTCATGCGGACCTCTAAAAACTTGACTGGATCATCTCAAGACTCATATCTACAAACCCTTTGAACCACAACCTCTGATCTGTATCTTAGCTGGGATCTCCACTTCACTGTCTCCATTGCTCCTCTCTGCTCATCCAATCCTTCTCATCAATGCAACATGAGTATGTTGACATTAATGACAACACCGGTTAAACCCATACTTGCAACAATCTCCCCCTTTGTCATTGATGGCAACATATGATGTGAAAAACCATCAAGACAAGAACTTCTCCTTACTGACACAACCCCCCTATTAGCAACAACCATTCACATGTCTTCTCTTCCTTTACTACTCCCCCTTTGATCATCAACCACTTGTTTTTCACATGTTTTGTCCCCCCCTTTGACATCAATGGTAAAGGGCTCATACTTGCAATTGCAACACTATAGAATCATACCTGCTGCTCCCCCTGAGTAGCAGCTCCCATCAATCCGGATCACAAGATATGACTGTGATATCCACCGGATTGATGCACCTCAGTGCACCTTAGTTCATCACCGAAGGGGCAATAACCTCTAACTTCTCCCTGAGATACTCAAAAGAATCCTTAGGTAGAGGTTTAGTAAAGATATCTGCAATCTGATCCTTGGAAGGCACAAACTCCAATCTGACTTCATTCTTGTTCACTTGCTCTCTCAAAAAGTGAAACTTAATAGATATATGCTTAGTCTTAGAATGTAACACCGGATTCTTAGATATATTTATTGCACTTGAATTATCACAGAAGATTGTGATAGGCTCCTCATACTCTACTTTAATATCTCTTAGCATCTGCTTCATCCACAAAACTTGAGTGCAACTTCCTACTGCTGCAATGTATTCTACTTCAGTTGTAGATAGAGATATTGCCTCTTGTTTCTTGCTTTGCCAAGAAACCAATCTCTTCCCCAAAAAGAATGCTCCATCACTGGTACTCTTCCAGTCATCCACATCTCCTGCCCAATCTGCATCTGTATATGCATGAAGAGAGAAATCATGATCTCTAGGATACCACAAACCATACTCAACTATTACTTTTAGATATCTAAAAATCCTCTTGATTGCCATGACATGAGATTCTCTGGGATCAGCCTAGAATCCACAACAAGACCAACAGCCTGCATTATATCTGGTCTAGTTTGAGTGAGATACAACAATCCTCCAATCATTGATCTGTACTTTATCTGGTCTACCTTAGGAGAGTCATCATCTTTTCTCAACTTACATCCAGTTGCCATGGGAGTATTCATTGGCTTTGAATCTTCCATTCCAAATTTCCTCAATAATTATTTCACATATTTGGTCTGAGAAATAAAGATTCTTTTCTTTATTTGAGTAATTTGCAGACCCAAGAAGAAATTCATTTCACCGAGCATAGACATCTCAAACTCACTTTTCATTTGATTTGTAAAAGTCTTACACATTATATCTCTTCCTCCAAAGATGATATCATCAACAAATACTTCAACAATCAAGATGTTTTCATGATCAATTTTGAAATATAAGTTACTATCAGCAGTACCTTGATTGAAACCAATTTTCAAAAGATACTTATCCAATCTTTCATACCAGGCTCTTGGAGCTTACTTTAATCCATACAGTGCCTTCTTCAACTTGCAGACCATATCAACATGATCAGACAACTAAAATCCATCTGGTTGCTCTATATACACTTCTTCTTCTAAGTCACCATTTAGAAAGGCAGACTTAACATCCATCTGATATACCTTGAAATCCTTGAAGGCAGCAAAGGTAAGAAATAATCTAACTACTTCAATTCTTGCCACCGGAGCAAAAGTTTCTTCAAAATCAATTCCTTCTATTTGAGAGTAGCCCTTGCAGACCAATCTGGCTTTATTTCTGATTACTTCACCAACTTCATTAGGTTTGTTCTGGAAGACCCATTTGGTTCCAATCACATTCTTGTTTCTAGGTCTGGGAACAAGATCCCAAGTGTGATTTTTCTCTATTTGCACTAGCTCTTCCTCCATTGCTTTAGTCCAGTTTTCATCATTGCAAGCTTCATTCACTGTCTTAGGTTCAATCTTTGAAATCAAACAATACTCTTCTGAATCTTGAGCAATTCTCCTTCTTTCAGTACCCCTTTACTTTTATCACCTATGATCTGATCTTTAGAGTGGTTCAGTCTTACATACCTGGGAACTTTAGGAATTTCCTACACTTTTGATTCTTGATAAGGTTCATTGAAACTTATTTCTTCTTCCTGGTTTACCAGATTAGCTTGAATCTGACTAATAGATGAGGCTTGGGCTCCTTGAGTCAGAACACCATTCTGATCATCTTCATCATATTCATAAAACCTTGAGGGTTTCTCAATTCCTTCATCCACCTTCACATTTGTACTTTCTATCATCTTTCTCAGTCTTTTGTTATAACACCGGTATGCTTTGCTTTAAGTAGAGTAACCCAATAATATTCCTTCATCACTTCTAGCATCAAACTTTCCTAGATCTTCATCTCTTTTAATGTAACATTTGCTACCAAAAACTCTAAAATACCTCATAGTAGGAGTGATGCCAAACCAAAGTTCATAAGGAGTCTTACCAGTATTGCTTCTGATTTGAACTCGATTGAGAGTATAGACTGCAGTGCTGACAACTTCTCTCCAATAGATGTGAGGAACATTTTCTTCCATCATCATGGTCCTAGATGCTTCCTGTATGGTCCAGTTCTTTCTTTCCACTACTCCATTTTGCTGTGGAGTCCTAGGAGCAGACAATTGTCTCTTTATTCCATGTTTCTCATAGAACTCTATGAATTCACCGGATGTGAATTCTCCACCTCTATCAGACCTCAGACATTTCAATTTCAATCCAGTTTCATTTTCTACCATAGCCTTGAATATTTTGAATTTCTCAAAAGCTTCTGATTTCTCTTTCAGAAAAGTTACCCACATCATCCATGAATAGTCATCAATTACTAACATGAAGTATCTATCACCTTGCATACTCCTGATTCTTGATGGGCTGCAAAGGTCAGTATGAACTAAGTCTAATAATCTGGTAGAAGACCATTCCTTACTCTTGAATGTGATTCTGCTTAGCTTACCCAATTGACATTCTTTGCACAAGCTATTGGTAGGTTTCACCAATTTTGGAAGATCTCTTACAGCATGAGTATTGCTTATCTTGATGATATTATCAAAATTCACATGACACATTCTCCTATGCCATAACCAACTTTGATCAACTTGAACAAATAAGCAACTTTTACCAGTGCCAACCAAGTGGAAGATATTACCTTTAGTTTGGGTATCGGATGCAATCTCTATTCCGAAGCTTTCAAAGATCTTGCATTTTCCATTCTTGAACTTGAGATCATAGCCTTTGTCCACCAACTGTCCAACACTGAGAAGATTGTGCTTCAAGCCTTCAACAAATAGAACATTACCGGTTTTGTTCCTTCCATCAAAAGAAATAGTTCCTCTTCCTCTGATTCTACCAGCAGAATTATCACCAAATTTCACCACTCCTCCATACCTTTCCAAATCTATGAACTTATTTTTGTCACCTGTCATATGGTGAGAGCAACCACTATCAATAACCCAATCATCCTTTTCTTCAACTTAGGCAGCCAGTGTTCTTTCTACAACTTTATGATTGACAGATGCAGAGGATATTGGTTCTTCTTCCTTGATGGCAATAAACACCTATTCACTTTTAGATTTGTTTTCAGTCTCTGATTCATCATCTGTTACTCCTTCATTATCATCTTCTTCATGAACATAGTAAAAATTCTTTTGGAACCTTGATCTGTTAGGATTTGGCCTTGAAAATCTTTCTGGACATTTTGAGGCAAAATGACCAATCTTATTGTAGTTAAAACACTTAAAAGGCAATTTTCCTTTATACTTACCAGATCCTCTTGGCAGTCTCTTTGCAATCAGGGCTTCAAGTTGAGCAGTTTCTACTTCTTCTTCTTCCAGGTCTTTTCTTGCTTTTTCATACCATGACAGTTTCCTTGATGAGTTCTCTCACAGATCAAACCTTTGTTTACCTTTTACAGAGGCACTGGCTTTAAATGCAGATTTAGTCTTGGGGGGATCATCTCCAAACTCAGTCATTTCAAATGTAGCCAATTTGCCAGCCAATTGGTCTCTTGTGACAGTTGTATGGGCTCTGAATTCATCAATGGCAGCAACCTTGATTTTGTAAGAGGTAGGAAGGGATCTGAGAATTTTGCCAACAATCTCATTTTCATCCAAGACTCCACCAGTATTTCTAATTCCACAAACAAGCTCATTTACTCTTGGCATAAAAGAAGTAATATTTTCATCATCTCTCATTTTCAGTTTTTCAAATTTCCCTTTCAGACTCTGTAACCTTGCACATCTAACGTACTGGTCTCCTTCATGCAAAAGTTCCAATTTTTTCCAACTATCAAAAGTAGTTGGAAGGTCAATAACATTTGAGAGCTCTAAATCAGATAATGTGCTTAGAAGAGCTTCTCTAGTCCACAGATTATTTTTAGCATTTGTGATTTCATTTGCAGCTTTTGGACCACCCTGTGGAGGTACATACTGTGTTGTAACCATGGTCTAGTATGCTATTCCCATGCATTACAAATGACACTTCATGCGGCCTTTCCATAGATTGAAATTGGTTCCATCAAACTTCGGACTATCCTTCTTCTAGGACAACATCCTGGATCTCCTCAAGTGGTTAAGCTCTTTTTGAGGAACTTAGCTCTGATACCAATTGTTAGACTTAGGGCACACAACTGAGAGGGGGGCTAATCAATTGTGTAAAACTTTTTCCAATTAAACACTTAAATCTTCTTTAGTGATTAGTAGAATATTAATCATGAATCATAATGCATTCAAATCAAAAGCAGAAACACATCAACACATAAGACACCGAGATTTTGACGTGGAAAACCTGGTTAAGGGAAAAACCACAGGGTGATTAACCCAAGATTGTATTCTCTGTTAGAAGAATAGAAAGAACAAAATGGGACATGCCAATTAGGGTTGACTACCCGAGCACACTACTCACAAGAGGCTCACTACTTACAAGAGACACACTATCTACAAAGAAATAAGTGTCACATACATGAACTAGAGAATAACATCTTCACCATGCTTGAATCAGTTCCATTTAAGCCCAATACTTCTGCTCTACCTTTCGCTCTCCTCCTCGCTACCACACACTCATTGCCACAAGACACACTTTGGAAAGACTTAACAATCCCTTATTTATACAAGGCATTGACTTAGGAATAATCATCTAAGTCGGCAAACATCTATAAGAACATCCGCAAGACATGTAATACATCCGGTCAGCTAGTCTTAGGAAGAACACCATCATCCGGTGGTTATTCTTCAAATGCGCACTCTAACTTCAATGTGGACCACCAATCATGAATTGGACATGATCCAAAGATCACCACAACCTTTCTCGAATTACTAAGAACATCTACACTTCATCTGCTTCTTGGAATTCTTCTTTCCTTCATCCAGAGCTTTAAGAACACAGTTTGTCATTACTGTCACAATGGAATAGGTGTTTCTGGACCTTCAAACCACAAACCAATCAAGTTGACACTTCACATGAACGTCCTCAACACTCCCTCAAATCCATAGAATGAGATAATGCATTACCGGATCTTACCGGACCTATCTGTGTCACTCTGTCACCTCTGAACATCTGCCAGAGCTGGTTCTGCTTGAGAGGCCATAACTTCTTAAGATCTTCATGTGGACCTCTAAAAACTTGATTGGATCATCTCAAGACTCATATCTACAAACCCTTTGAACTGCAACCTTTGATCTGTATCTTAGCTAGGATCTCCACTTCACTATCTCCATTGCTCCTCTCTGCTCATCCAATCCTTCTCATCAATGCAACATGAGTATGTTGACATCAATGACAACACCAGTTAAACCCATACTTGCAACACCCATCCCAAAGGGGTCACCTATTTCCAAAATGGTCTATGACAGATGCTCTTACGACACTTATGACCGTCATAGAATCTATCATAGCGGTTACAACTTACAACTGTAGGAGAATCTATCATACACAGTCTATAAATAACATATTCTCTTACAACATGTCATAGTCCACCTTGGGATACCCAAATATGCCTTTTTCAAAGATGATTTATGACACATGTCTTCACCTGTCTTACATGCTTCTATTTCTGTCTCTTACATGTCATAGATTCGTCATAGGAATCCGTCATAACCGTTTCACTCAAACATTCCCTGACACAACATGGAAGATGCTGACACATGGCAAAATGCTCCTACCACAAAGTGGGATGCCTATCTCCTCATGTGAGGACAACATTACAAGTTGTCATATTCCATGTAGGATTGACAAATCACCGTGCCACATCCCACAATATAAAAATATGGAATTTTACAAATATTTACAACATAGGCAATTAAATAATAAATACAAACATTAACAATGTAAGGAATTACCAAGGTTGAGACACCTTAATTTCCAACAAGGGAATCAATCCCTAACTCAGGAAAATTTAATTAAAATTATAGGGAAAATAAATTTCCCTTAGGTTGAGGATTAATTATTAATTAATCAAATATCAAAAACGTTAGGAATGCAATTTAATTATTCTAAAGTGAGATTAAATAAACTTAAAGTCACATTAGTGGCCTAAACAAATTAGGGCAACTCTCAAACCCTGATGTTTGCCTGTAAGTTTTCTAAGGTCTTCTAGAGAGCTCATTTTTGCTTGTAGGTTTGAAGGAAGGCCAAGGAACGAAATCTCTTTCCTTAGGGAAAGGTTATTTCTTCGAGGCTAAATTTTTCCATTTGATGCTAACACAATTTGTTTAAATGTTTTCTATAATAAGATTTTCTATATTTCTCTTTAGAAGTTTTCTAATGTTTTATTGTTCCTATTTCCTCTTTTCAAGTTCATTGTTTTTCACTAAAAAATTACTTTGAATGATAGTAGGATAGATGAATAAATGTTTTATTATATATATATATATATTTTGAATTTATATAAATATATAAGAAAAATAAAATGCTAAAATATAAATATTAACAGATACATAAATGTGTGAATATATATATACTTTTGTATATATATATATATATATATATATATACTTTTGTATATATATATATATATATATACTTTTGTATATATATATATACTTTTGTATATATATATATATATATAAAGTGATATAAAATATACATTTAAGTATCTGTGAATATACACAACACTATGTATATTCACAACACTATATACAACACTATATATACACAGTGTTGTGTATATTCACAACACTGTGTATTTAGATATACTCACATAACATATATTGCAAGGTCAAAATTTCAATACAGAGGCCACTGTTGTTTTTTTATTTTTATTTTTTAAACACAAAGTATTGGTGAGAAGGGTCGAGCCTTGCAGACGACATAGTTCATAGGTCCCTTTTTTTTTGGGGGGGGGGCTGTAGACTATGTAGTCTATGACTCCCCATGGGAGTGACGGAAGATCCCCCACCCCACAGTGTGGGTCGGGGTCCCCGACTCCGTCCCCACTGCTTCCATGAGCGGTAGGGCATAGGATAGGGCTTTGACCCTCCTTGTGACCCGAACATGTTTATTTTTCTTTCTATTTTTCCCTAAAAAAATTCTACAATGAATTTTTTTCAAACGTTTATTTTTCTTTGAACTACAAAATAATTATGTTCAAATTAAAACATCTATTATTAATATTTCCCACAATTATATATATAATATATATATGAAATAAAAAACATCTATGTTTAAAAACAAAGAATAAATAAAAATTAGAATTTAAATAGTCACAACTTTACAATGGAATATATACTATTAAATTATTATAGCTCTATAAACTGGGGTTTTGCAAGGAGAATATTTATTTGGTCTAAACAAAACTTTTAAAGTAAACCACCCTTGTTCTTAATACAACATATATGCATTTTTTTCAAGCTTTATAAAGAGGGTAATTTCATAGGACACCAAGGCTAGTCTTTTCTTTTCATACTTAATATTTAGTCAATGTAGAGTAAATGAGAGGGAGGGTGAGAGAATACAAAGTAACTTATTTCCAAGAATATTAAGAAATAAACTTTTCTTTTTCTTTTTTTCTTCAATCTTGCAACTCAAATAATGGCTATAGAAAATAAGGTAATCTTTCCATTCTTTTAAATTTCTAGAATATGTAACTTCACAAAATGTAATACACATTTATATGAAACTTAAATAAGGGAGGTTTAAATGAACTCTCCTACATCTCCCATCCCATTTACAAAGCTCAATAGCTTAGGCTTTTACATAGCCTTCCCAATAATGCTAAAGCTCTAAAAACAAAGTCTAGGTAACACAAGGAGACTCTTCTCCTTCTTTCCTTTCTTTCTTAGCCAAAACCTACAAAAACATAATAACACAACAAAGCCAATGGAGGTGCTCACCACCCAACCATAGGCTTTCTCATAAGCCTACCCCAAGCTAGGAGGTCTACATGTAACCCCAAAATACACACATACACAAGAGATGCAACCACACACTCAATAAAGAAGCACTTTCCCAACCAAGGTTATTCACAAAGCAAAATTCATGTTCCATGGATTTGAAACAAGGGGGAGAGAGTGGACTATTCTCCTCAAGGGGAAAGACATCAAATACCAACTTACTCATTTCCTCAACACTACTTTCTCATTTCTCAACTTAACCATTTTATCATTAATGCCACCTCATATTATAAACTTAACCATCTTATAAATCCAATAATCACAAGGAGGGCACTGTTGCCTCTCAAACATAACCACAACTCAAATATTGCCTCAAGCCAAAAAATCTCCTCACAAAGAGTGAACTTTCCCCAAGGAGGTTCGCACCTCTCTCCAAACCCCAAATACAAGGCAAGCTCTACCACACAAGTGGTGAGCATTTGCCTTAAACAACCTATCTCAATACAATGACACAACAAAACAAGAACGTAGAAATACATGCGTTCCATAAGCAAATAAAGAAATTACTAAAATCTTGAAGACTCTTGAGAGCTTACCTCTCAATCTCTCCAAGTTTGAAGGAGTTGAAGAAGATCTACTCAAGAGTTCTCCAACACTTCAAAAATCCTCTCCAAAGCCCAAGCTCTTCCCAAAAATCCAAAAAAACAAAAATACCTTTCTTCTCTCTAAAGAGAGATAAATAGGGAGGAAAATCAAAATCCCTTGAATGGGGAGGTGACACTTGTCACCTTCCCATTCACTCTCATAGCACACCTTCCCACAAGTTATCTCACATGTGTGAGATATTGGGGAAAGGAATGTCCTTAGGCTCTCATCCCATGAGCTCTTACATTGTGTGCTCATGCATGTGAGAGCCTTGGGAGCCATTCAAATCGAACCAAGATCTTAGAAGATTGGTATTGGGATGGTGACAAGCCTCCATCCCTCTTCCCCAAACCTAATCTCGTCACCCTTCTCCCAAGGTCAATTTGAGGAGGCATATCTTGATCTAGGCCCAAGATTTGAGGCTGAAAAGATACCTATACCATAGGTACTTGACTTAGTGTCCCTAAACCCACACAAAAATCAATAAAAAGATTTAAAAACACATTTTAAAATGCCCCAAAATCCCATGAACGAAAATGGACATGTGGATGACAACTCTATTGCAAGTATGTGCCTAATCGGTGTTGTCATTGATGCCAACATATCTGTGTTGTCATTGGTGTCAACCGTGCTCTTATTTTGTTGCTTCCTTTTAATAAGTGAGATGCTTTGTATTTACTTATGTAAGTGATCTTGATGTTGAGGATATTGAGAAAATTAGCTCCTCCAGTAGAAATAGTGAGTTGCAGTGGAAATAGTGTATTGCATATAGAAGAACAGTCCAGAAGATTGCTCCGCATTTCCTATAGGATGAATGTCTTTGTTTGTAGATTGGAAGTTATTTAGAAGTCTATCTAAAGATATTATATTCAAAGTTTGAGCCTCCGGTATGAAGATTTGAGTGAGTTATGTTCACCATAGTGTAAACTAATTTTCCTGTATGTTTGGTGGTGATAGGGAGAAAGTGTTATGCTCCACATTCCTCTGCACTGAAGTATTTCTTTATGTGGTTCTAGAGTTAAGTCTAAGATGATGTTGAGTGCCTTCAACTTTAATGGTTCATGATTTGGTTGTCCGCAAGCGATCTTTTCCTTATGATAGTAGTTGGTTGTGTTGCTTATGTGCTTCAGTTTGAATAATTTTCTTGACGAGTGGTTAGAAGTTGTGCGGTTGTTTTTTGATGATTTCAATGTGCTTGTGGATGTCTCCTAATCATGTACCTACCCTTGGATTGGTCTGCAAAGAGAAAATTGGATTGTGACTGAAGAATGTTCTTAGAAGACCTAGTGTTCTCACCAGTCTTGGCCGACTTGGTTGATTTCACTAATTGCGAAGATGCCTTGAAGATTGTGGAAGTGTATCGTGGCATGAAGAATTATGTTTGAGTCCCAGCTAAGGTATGGTGTGATCAACATACATCTTTACATCTTTCCCTTAGCTAATTTCTATATTAGGTCCAGACCTATTTTTATGTTTTTATAATGCCGACCTTGGAGATTGTTCCAATGGTTGATGAATGTATTGCCAACCTTGATGTACATTCCAAGGTTGATGACTTGTATATGTTATCAGAAAATGTGAACAATAGCAATAAACAACTAATTATCTGATAATCTCAATGAAATTGAAACAAATAAGGTCAAACACAAAGAACACAATACCTTGCAAACCTTTCTATTCTGTGACTTCCATTGGTCGTCTATGTCGAATTGATCTTGTGTATGAATAGGGCCCTCAGAAGGTGCACTTCCTTCTTTTTTCCAAGATGACAATGGAGAATGGTTGTTGATAGGTCTTGCAAATGAAGAGGATTTTTATAATACAATGATAATGGTGATAATGGTGTGACAATTGATCTCAAGCTATGGAGGGATTTGGTGCCAAAGACGCATTGTGATTCCTATAGAGTAAGTTTATAAAAAGATTGGATTGATTCAAATGAAGGAATAGGGGTTGTATTTATAGATTTGTGAGAAAGAAGATCAATGGTGTAGAATGAATAAGAAGATCAATGGTTGAGGAAATTTGAGAGGATATGCACGAATAGGGAGAGGAAAAGTGTCCTGCTCTAATATGCATCAGGAGAGTTAACATAATAGATTGAGGAGTTAACTGAGATGATTGACCAGTTAAATGAATAGATAGATTAGTTAAGTGAATTAATTGGGGAGTTGACTGAGATGATTGAACAGTGAACTCAGATGACTAATTAGTTAATTGTTTTGATTGATGAGTTAATTAATCTAACTGGAGGAGAAATAGGACATGTGGGTGAGGGAATATTAGCTAATTAAATATTAAAATATTTAATTACATGTGCACATGGATTAATTGAATTATTTTTAGTATTAATTCAATTTTGGAGGAAATAGACAATTTAAATAAATATTTGGATTTATTTAAATATAGAGAATGAGAAGAATTAATTAAATAATTTGGTATTATTTAATTTAGAATGATTTTAGAAGAATTTGGATGATTTAATTAAATAAATGATTTTATTTAATTTTTTGGAGAAATATGAATCAAATAAATAAATTGATTTATTTATTTATTGATAGAGGAATTTAAAATGAAATAAATATTTAAAATATTTATTTAGCTAGAGTCACGTCACTTTTAGGTGTATACATTTTGCCCCTCTTTGATGCAATGTGTTGTATCATGTTGTTTCAAAGAATAACAGAAAAGTTTCTGATAATAGACATGCCCTATTTTGTTCCTGGTATAGGTTTAATGACGGTAGGATGCCCCCTTGGGAGATTGGATGGGAAGAAAATTTTGAAGGCATGAGACGGACAATCTCACGATGAAGAAGGTGAAAGGATACGCGAAATGGTGGAGAAAAATAGGTTACGGTTTGAAAAAGCTGAGGAGAAAAGGCACAGAGAGCAGGCAAGGTTGCCACACAGCTAGTTAGGGTTGCATGTCTATATATAGAAGTTGGGTCCACAATCTTAGTCATTTGCACACTTGTCAATTTGTGAAATCTAGTAGGAGCTTTGCAGAGCATAGAAGCTAGAGCAATCAGTGGAGAGATGGATATTCCAGTCGAGGAGCATCGTTTCAAGCAGGTTCGATGATTCGGGCAGGCCGTAGAGGTAGGACCCTCGGTACACATGTCAAAAATTTTAGGCTAGATGCATTTATTAGTGCAATAAATGCGTGGTAAAGTTACTTGAAGCATATGCGTAGCTTGTGTTTCGGTGCATCTGTGCCCTAAAACTGTGCATTTGTAGTGGTTTAGAGCATTTAGGTCATGTTGCTACGCATATGCAATGTGTTGCGCATTTGTGTCTGAGTGCGGTGCATCTATTCTGTGTTTGCACTTTTGTGTCTTTTTATTGCGCATATGTAATGCGCTGTGCATTTACTCTATGGGTCTGTGCATTTGTTTAGATACAACGCATTTAGGGAGTTCTGCTGCGCATGTGTTGTAAAGCTGTGCTTTTGCTTTGATATTGCACAAATGCCACCTAGAACGGTGCATTTGCTTAGGATAGTCAATTACTTAGCGAAATTGACTCAATTTGCATCTTGATCAAGGCAACAATTGATAAGCGATCTCTGAGATTGATAGAATCTAGACAAGAGATGATATGCTTGGTTTGATCAATTTGATATGTTAAGTAAGTGATTTGGATAGGTTTGATAGTTGAGCAAGTTTGCATTGATACAGTTTTGGTTGACACTTTTCTTTGTTGATGGTAGGAGGATATTTCTTATTGTCTCATGTCATGGGAGTAGTTCCCTATTACGATACAGCGACAACACATGCTAAGAGAGGCAGATCAACTAGTGCTTGGTATGATTGGTTTGTATTATGTTTTCTTCATGCCCGAGGTACATGTGAACCTCAGTCTACTGATTGTTCTAGTAGAGCGCTTCCACAGTGAGGATGGGACCTTCCACCTCCCCACTGGTGAGATCACCATGACTTTGGAGGATGTTTAAAGGATCCTGCATCTACCTATAGTAGGGGAGCTGGTGGAGTATGACTCTCAACATGATGCCAGGTTAGTTGAGTGTAGGAGGATCTTTGATGATCCTAACATAGAGGGATCAAAGATTAGCTGGCAGGACATGTATGACTATTATGATTACTTCCCTAGGATTGTAGCTGGCTTGATCGGAGGTGTTGTATGCCCCGATCGGAGATCACATGGTTTTGCAGTTGGTTGGGGTCAGACCTTAGAGAGGATGCTGACTGAGGGCACTCATTTTGCTTGGGGTGTCTGTGTATTGGCTCACCTCTACCATGATATGCATCAGGTTGTGTACCGTGGAGCATCTAGTCTTTCTGCAGGTGTTTCTTTGTTACAGTTCTGGGCTTGGGAGCACATTGCAGTTACATGGCCTATAGTCACATTTCACTGGCATCCGAACAAACCATACTCCTATGGATACACGGGTGTACTTACTCAGCATAGGCTGGGTAAGTTGGAGTACTGGCACCATCAGTTGGATAATGTTGATGCAGTTGTGTGGCAACCATACCTGGAGTGCAAGGTATGGGATGATGAGGCTGATGAGCTACCGTATGTGTTTTAGACGTGGTGACTGATTGGGCAGACCCATCATATCCTAGAGAGGTAGATAGTTAGCCACGCCTTCTGACAGTTTGGGCATATATAGGGTATACCACAGGGGTAGACACTATTTGCAAGGACATGGGCAGAGCGGCAACATTGGGGTCATGTGGCTTCTTATGAGGAGGCCTAGACAGATTTCCTACAAATTCCCTATCAGGCATGGTTGATGAGACGGGAGGTGGTAGATGTAGGGATGACATAGGATTTTGAGGAGTGGTTTTTTGTGCACTCATTCCCTAGGTACTCAAGACCGGGAGAGTTAGCTCCTCATCTAGAGGAGGTTGAGTCAGAGGAGGAGGATGATGGAGGTAGATGGAGGAGGAGACAGAGGAGGAGGAGAGGAGGAGATGGTGGAGGTGGTGGAGGAGGAGGCTGAGGGGATGGAGGAGATGGTGGAGACGGTGGAGGTGACGACTGACTGAGATAGTGATAGAGAGTGGGGTAGGTCCCACTCCAATAGGTGGCACAATAGGTAGCACTAGCAGTGGTTCTGTAGGTACTGTAGGCACCTAATCAGCCTGACCCCTAGTAGCAGGTGCCGTAGGCACCTGATTAGCCTGACCTACAACAGCAAGTGCCGCAGGCACTTGATCAGCCTGACCCATAGCAGCAGGTGCAGGGGGATGCAGTAGGCCTATTACAAGGCCAGGTGAGATAGTTGAGGGCACAGTTGAGATCCGTTGAGTCTTGGAGAGAGGGAGACATGGGGATCATTGTCGGCATCATTGTAGAGTTGGATGTTGTACTAGTCAGGGTACAGGCTTTGACTGGGGAGAGAGATGTAGCATTGGCCAGGGTACATGCCCTGATAGGGGAGAGAGATGTAGCCATAGCTACCCTAGGCATGGACATGGCTACGGTACTTCTTGTTACATAGTTGACACAGTCCCAGGCCCAGGTGACACATGTGTTGGGAGAGTTGGCCACAACTTGAGCTCAGACATAGTACTACAGAGGGTTATACCATGGGGCAGTGCCAACAGATGAGAGAGCACCAAGTTACAGGAGCCAATTAGTGGCTGTGTCCTCATAGAGGGTAGGCGGTTCACGCTCGGTGGCTTTGGGCATGGGACCATAGCAGTCTAGGATAGGCCAAGGTGGAGGAGGGGGAGGGGACAATGCTGAGAGCAGCATCTCACGGCAGTAGGGTTGGCTGCATTTCTGTACCAATTTTTGCTTTGTACATACATATTTTTTTGATGGCTCATGGATAGCCAGATTATGTATATATTACTCTTATTTTGTACAGCTATTGAGACATGTATCATTATTATTTTGATGTACATATACACCTATTGTGATTTGACTATGGATTATGGACTGATATTGTACACTTAGACATTTTTTATGTTTTATGATTATACATGATGATGCAGTTATGATGGCTTACATGCATTTTGTATTATACGATGATCATGGATGCACTCTATTTGTTATGGACACTTTTACATTTTATGCTTATATATGATGATGCAGTTATGATGGCCTGCATGCATTTTTATCTTTATGCGATGATCATGGATGCACTCTATTTGTTATGTTTATATGTTATGCAAATGTTATGATATCTTATGTGCAACACCTGTGAAGCAAATAAAATGGTATGAGATGATTATTGGTAGCTATGTTTTTGATGGTTTTCTGATGAGATATTATGTATGCATCTATGCTATGTTGTTACAAAGGTATATGGATGATTGAATGCACCTATATGTATGCAAAATGTTTTAATCAATTTCATGACTATCCCACCTAATATGAAATGCAAAATGATGATATGTATGATTTAATGTACCTATATGTATGTGAATGATCTAATCAATGAAATGACTATCTCACCTAATATGAAATGCAAAATGATAACATGTTTTTGTTATGTCCAAGTTTACTCAATCAATGTAGAAGAGACTCGAGGAAAGAAACAATGATAGATAGAAATTTGATTGATAGAAGAAATGCAAATGAAGGAATCACAAGCTTTTCTTTGTTTGTAAACACTGGCATTGTGAACAAAATTTTTATTTTATGGATGGTACATGAAATGTAATTGGATACCTTATGGATGCAGATATTTGTCACCTTGATATTGCAAGTATTTTGAAGTGCTTGATTCATCATTGGGTGATTTGTTTTTGTTATTTTTGTGTTTTTAACATGTTGTAATAAAATAAAAGCATCTAGGTATAATTAAACCAAGATGACCTAAGTATTGCTTACATGGATTTTGATTTAGCAAGTTAATACAAGTATCTAGTCAAAATTGAATCTAGATGACTTGAGTATTTCTTGCATGTCAATAGATAAGGATTACACCTGTTTCATGTTTAGACCTCTGATGTCCTCGATGATCATTATGTTGATCATGTCTTTGGAAAAGGCTGTCACATTACTAAAGATAAACCCACAAGCAACAAACAAATAAAATAATCATGCCTCCATCATAGCATCTCTAGTTTTTAGGAATCCTTGAGTAGCATAGGAAACATGATAGCAAAATTTTAAAATTTAAGGCCCAACCAATAAAAAAAAAACTTTCTTGCATTAAATGTGCCTTCTTTCTATAATTTAGATAAAATCATTTGGGGTGTTTAGGCCCTTGTTTTTTTTTGCTTTGGATAAAACTTTTGTGTGGAAGCGTGCTTTGTTGTCTGTGTGTCTAGTGAAAGGTATCACAATCCTTATTGGTGCCCTCTTATAACATGTGGCACTGCAGAATCTAGCTCCACAACTAGGTCAAGGACTTGCTCCTAGGCAGGTAGAAGTATCTAGTTTATTATGGATGAAAAACTATGAGACACTTATGGGAGACTCGATGGGACAGGCCCTAAGGGACTAACCTAGTGCCTCGGGGGCTCATTGATAAATGGCCTTGCCTACGTGACAATGCAGAGGCAATGTAGTTTGGGGTGAACTTTGTAGACCTAAGACCTAGGCAATGGGAAATGGTGCAGATGCGAATGGACCAGAGGATGGGTGATAAGGTATGGAATGGATGGGTAGCCTCGGGGGCCCATCAATGATGGCCTTGCCTACGTGATGACGCAGAGGCAACGTAGTTCAGGATGACAAGAGATTGACGATGGACCCTATGACAGGCTGACACTATGGATAGGATACTGGATAAACCTTAGGTAGTAAGGTGACAATGGTGATAGAGTATCAAGCCATGATAGGTTATCGTTAGGTGGTTTTGCGAAATGAATGCGATTGAATGATGGATGATGGTAGGAAGAATGGATGCAAGGTGATGGTTTACCAAAGATGGAGGAAGCAGTTTTCATTGCAAAGGGCGCCTGTTTGCCAGGTTTTCACCACTTTGATTTTATTGCAACGAAAGCTAAAATACACATGATGCCTGTTTGCCAGGTTTTCATCATGGTATCTATCCAAGGTGCCTGTTTACCAGGTTTTCACTAGAGGACAATTATTTTGTTGTTTTTCTATTTTTGTTGATTTTTTTGCTATTTTGTGTTCATTTTTTTATTTTTATTTTATTTTTGCCTTTTGCCCCCCTTACATTGGGGTTCTCTAGGTATAGAATCAGCGAAGATGTATACTATTGATTGAGTTATCAAATAGCCCACCTTCTGATGTAGCAAACTGGTACACTCTTGATCCATAGGCAGCAATGATTACATAAGGACCAACCCAATTGGGTTCACACTTTCCTTTCTTCTCCCGATCCTACTAATTGCGGGGATTTTCATTGAGCACTAGATCACCAACATTAAAGACTCTTGGACGGACTCTGTGATTATAGATTCTTACCATTCTTTATTGGTAGGCTTTGAGATGGTTGAAAGCATTCTATCATTTCTCCTCCAATAGTTCTAACTCTTGTAGTTTGGAAACTCTGTAGTCCTCATTAGTTATAAGACCTTTAATGACACCCTCAAAGATGGTATCTCAACCTTAATGGGCAAAATGGCTTCAGAACCATAGACAAGGGCATATGGTGTAGCACATGTGGAAGTGCATATACTGGTTTGATAGGCCCACAGAATAGGATTTAGTTGCATGTGCCAATCACAGCCGGTGTCGTTAACAGGTTTCTTGAGGATTTTCAAGATGGTTTTGTTGGATGCCTCTGCTTGACCCTTGCCTTGTGGGTAGTATGGGGTGGAGAAGCGGTGTTGGATTTGGAATTTGTTATAGAGCTCTTGGACATCCTGGTTCTTGAAGGGTCTTCCATTATCCGTGACTATGGATGAGGGAATTCCATATCGACAAATGAGGTAATTAAGGATGAAGGAGGTAATTTCTTTGCCTGTGACATTGGTGAGTGGAATGGCTTCAATCCACTTGGTAAAATACTCAGTGGCGGTTATGATGAACTTGTGGCCGTTGGATGATGGAGGGTGGATTTTGCCCACAAGGTCGAGTCCCCACTAACAAAAGGGCCAAGGTGTCATTAAAGGTCGCAGTTCCTGAACTGGTGTATGGATGAGGTTACCATGAATCTGACACTGCTTGCATTTCTTGACAAAATGATATGAATCTGTCTCTATGTTTGGCCAATAGTATCCCAAACACATGAGTTTCTTGGCTAAGGTAGGACCACTAGACTGTGTTCTGCAAATTCCTTCATGTACTTCTCGTAAAGCAGTTTAAGATTCATCACATTCAAAACATCTGAGTAGAGTACCATCCAGACCTCAGCGGTAGAGGGTATCGACAATAATGGTATAACAGGATGTTTGGAAGATAAAAGTTTGGCGTTGGTTGTTGGATAAGTTGGCTGGTAAGGTGTTATTCTTGAGGTAAGTGTAAATTTTACCATACAATGGCGAATCAGATCCTACTAGGAGGCAAATGGATTGCGTTTCGGGGATATCATACATTGGCTGTGTGACTGACTCCACCAATAACTCAAAATGTGACTCATGCTCTAGTATATTGAGAAGCGAGGCGATTGTGTCACCTTAAGGAGTGACTAATAAGATTCCTACCCCTGATCCATGGTTTGTATAAGACCCATCAAAGTAGAGCTTCCATGAAGGTGTTGTGATACTGAAAATTGATTCATCGGCAAACTCGAATGTCATTGGAGTAGTATCTTGCAATGGTGCCTCTGCCAACTAATTTGCGATGACTTGACCTTTGATAGCTTTCCTTTCCACATATTCTATGTCATACTCACTTAGTAGCATTACCCATTTAGCTAGGCGACCTGTGTGAGCTACTTTGCTTAACAAGTAATTTAATGGATCAATCTTTGCAATTAGCTTGATGGAATGTGCAAGTATGTAATGGCATAGTTTTTGGGAAGCAAAAACCACATCAAGACAAGATCTTTCGATTTGAGAATATTGTAATTCATACCCCACCAATGTGCGACTGATGTAGTAGATTGCTTGTTCCTTGCCTTCATAGTCTTGTTGTGCTAAAAGGGATCCAAGAGCTGTTGGTGTAGAAGATATGTAAAGATATAGTGGCTTGCCTTAGATAGGTGGCATCAAGATAGGTGGATTCATGAGGCACTCTTGCAATTTGTGAAATCCTTCTTCACACTTCTCATCCCATCTAAATGGAATGTTCTTATGCAAGAGATGAGTGAAAGGTTGACATTTGTCCACCAGTTGTGAGATGAACCGATGGATTGCCTGGAATTTTCCTTGTAAAGACCATAGTTGGGTGATGTTCCTTGGTGGTGGCATCTCCATGATAGAATTTACCTTTGCAGGATCTACCTCAATCCCATTGGCTGATACTATGAAACCTAAGAGTTTGCCGAAGGTGACTCCAAACACACACTTTTTTAGATTCAGTCAGACCTTGAATTGTTCTAGCCATTGAAATATTTTCTCTAGGACATCTAAGTGAGATTCCCTTGTAAGTGACTTGGCTAGGATGTCATCCACATAGTCTTCCATGGTTACATGCATCATGTTGTGGAAGATAGTAGTCATTTCCATTTGGTATGTGGATCCTACATTCTTCAACCCAAATGGCATGACATTCTAGTAGAAGGTACCCCATGGACATGTGAAAGCCATCTTATGCTGATCCTCTGGTGCTATTCTGATTTAGTTGTATATGGAGAAACCATCCATAAGAGAGCATAGTGTGTTCAGCTGTCAAGTCTACGATGATGTCAATGTTGGGCAATGGGAAATCATCTTTGCAATAGGCTTTGTTGAGATCTCAGAAATCATTACACAATCTGACTCTTCCATCAGGTTTTGATATTGGTACAATGTTTGATACCCACTCCAGATAATCGATTGCTCTGATGAACCCACAGTCCAGTAGCTTCTTTAGTTCTTCTTTGACAAGCAATGCGATATGTGGATGCATTTTCCTGAGTTTTTGTTTAACAGGTTTAACTCTAGGATCTAGTGGTAGATGATGCAAGATCAAGTCTGGATCTAACCCTGGCATATTTGCATAAGACCAAGAAAAGTTAACCTATTTCCTTTTGAAGAAGGGCACAAATTTCATCTTTTCCATCGGAGATAGAGACTTGGCAAAGTGTATGATCTTTGGGTTACCTTATGTGCCGATGTCAACAGGTTTTGTAGGTACTACCACAATTTGTGAGTTCTCCTGATACATGTTGTTGGGGAGAGTGTCAAGCCTTCCATTGTCTAGTGCCTCAGAGAGGTTTTCACCATCAGATGTGTCCTTTATTTTTATTTTTTTAGGATCTGACACTACTACAGAGCAGTTTTCACCATCAGATCCATGTTTGATTTTTATATTTTTGCAACTAGAAGGCTTGGCACCCTCTCCAAAATAAGATACGGTATTGAGTTCTATGGCGAAGCCAACTTTAAGATCTCCCGCAGGTAGGTGGTCTCTTAGTTCCATGTAATCAATGTAGGCATCTTCATTTTGGAACATCTCTAGTTGGGGGGTTCCTTGTAGATCCCAATCAATAAGCTCAGGATGTACCAGGGGGAGGGGATTGATAGGTTGATCTAATTCTGTGGATGTGATGGTAAGGATGGATACATGGTCAGGATTCAGAGTGATAGGAATAAGATCTGTGGTGGTACTTTCCTCAAGATTATCTATCTCGTGGGAACTCTGACCTTCCTCGTAAGTTGTTCTCTCTGGAATGGGCAAATCACACTCTACTAGTCTAGGCCTTAGAGTTTGTCCCTCACAGTAGGGGTTATAGGTGTGAATGATATCAATTCCTTTGTCCTCATAGGAATGTTCTGAAAGGTCATCCCATTTGTACTCATTAGAATCCATATCACTATCCTATTGGAGGTGATAGATCTATTCCACAAAACAAGTAGTAGCCTTAGTTTTGCCTTTGCCATTGTCTTTGTATCCTAGCCCTCTTGTGTCTCAGGCTGATGAGGATGAAGAGGGTTGAATGGGTTCAGTGATTCCTTCTTTTCTTAGGCCGATGGGGCCCTGTCCTTCATAGCCCATTCTGTGTAAGATAGATTGACCACGCCCATAGATTTCTATTGGGAGCTTTTGTTGTTTGTCTTATGGTGTGTTATCTTCATCTATGTAGAGCCATTGCAGAACATATCTTTCCTCGCTCTCATCTAATAGGGTGCCCCATTTGACAAAGGGAGCTTTGGGAGGTTCAGGA
Organism: Cunninghamia lanceolata; assembly: GCA_027924645.1. Taxonomy (NCBI): domain Eukaryota; kingdom Viridiplantae; phylum Streptophyta; class Pinopsida; order Cupressales; family Cupressaceae; genus Cunninghamia; species Cunninghamia lanceolata. The sequence continues at coordinate 13,845,431 of BSBN01000176.1, forward strand.
GGAGCAGATGGTTTTGGGTAGGGTGTAGGTTGCCCCAAGGACTTCAGAGATAAAGACATTTTGGCTAAGCAAAGGGTATACTTGATGGAGTACTCTCCTACCCCTGTTTCTTTAATCTTAACCTTCTACTCTTTGGCCTTGGATGTGGAAGCTTAGGAGCCAGGATCATGCTGGGAGGTAGAAGATGTGGAAGCTCTATTATTAGGGATGCTAAAATCTGGCTTTGATTGGATAGTGTTACAGTGTTGAAAAGGATCAGGGTCACCTTGGATGGTGATCTCTTGGCCATTGTGAGGGAACTTGATACATTGATGATATGTGGAAGGAACAACTTTCATGGCATGTATCCAAGGTCTACCTAGAAGAATGTTATATGCGAGCTCCTTGTCAAGGACTTGGCAAACAACCTCTTTCTCCACTGGTCCAATTCTTAACGCTAACACCATAGTTCCCTTGGTTGTCTGTTCTTCTTCATCATAGGATTTTATTGTGATCTTCTTTCTTGGATCTACTGCAGTTTCTGAGAACCCCAATGTAAGGACTAATTTTAGCGTGCAAATGTTCAAACCTACTCCTCCATCAATGAGAACCCTTTTGATGCAATTCTTATTAATGAAGGCCTCAATATGTAATGATGCATTATGGGGTTGAGATACAGATAGATCATCCTATTTAGTGAATGATAGGATGTTAGGTGAGGTAAGATGACCTACCATGGCTTGAAATTTCTCTTGGGCCAAGTTGGTGGGCATAGCGGTTTCCACTAGGGCTTTATCAAGAATCTCTTTGTGGGATGGTGATATACGCAACAACTCTAATATGGATATATGGGCTAGAGTCTTTCGTAGTTGGTCAATGATGTTGTACTTGTGGTGGGTAGATGGTGAGGATGATGACCTTGGAGGGAGTGTGTGCAAGGTGACTTTCCCACTGCGGGTAGTGACATTGCAATCAGATTTGGTGTTGGAATTTGATTGTTTGTTAAACGTGAGCACATTGATTTGTGGGATATGCTCTGATATACAATTAATGGTATACTTGAATGGCACGTTTGTGTAGTTAGCATCATTGTTCCCGTATTGTGATTTTTTTGGTTGTTATTGTTGTTGTTATGAGGGTTTTGCCTATCATGGTTAAGGAGCAAATCCTTGAATGCCACATGTGATTCGTTAGAGGGATGATCTTTTGTGCCCACACGATTTTGATCTAATAAGTCTTGTATGATGTTTTTCAAGCAGATACAGTCACCAGACCTTTTCCTCTATGGTACTCACAGAAATCGGTATCCTTCCACTAAGAAGGTTTGACAACAGGTTCATAGTCTATTGCAGTGGGAAGGGTGATCTCATTGTTTGCCACTAACTTTCTCAAAGTGGACTCATATGACTCCCCCAGTGGTGTAAATTTTCATCTAGGAGGAAAATTGTATGGTTGTCTCAGTTCATTTGACAAAGGTTTGCTCGGTGTTGCATTGTTTGATGCTCCTTTGAGATTAAAAATTGGTTTCTTAGGAGCCGTTTCTTTAGCATCAACCACTCCATCGTTGACAATGTTCTTATTTTTGGTCCAGAATTTTGACTTGTCCATGGTATAGTTTGAATTAGGAGTGTCTTTGAACAATTTTATTTGTCCTTTCGCAATCATAGCTTTTTCAATGAATAACCCCATCTCAATGACTTTTGTGAATGAGGTAGGGCATTGGATTTGAATTTGATAGGTTAGATCAAGATTGAGATTATGGACAAACATTTCAAGCATTTGTTTTTTTGGTATATGATGAGGACATTTGTTGGCAAGTTGCCTCCACCTTTGTAAGAAAGTAGTGAAGGATTCACCACTCTTTTTTTTTGTGTTGCAAAGGTCAAGCATGGATACCTCGTGTTCAATATTATATGAGAAATGCATGACAAATTTGTGTTACAAATATGTGCCTGATGTGTTGTCATTGATGTCAACATATCTTTCTATCAGAAATAGTAAAGACAGTGTAGAGGAGTGATTATAATTTCCAGTAAGGTGAAGATCAGAGTATACGGATTAAAGGGCCTGTACTGGGTTGTCTATTGTTGCTCCAGCTGAGATTTGAGAGGTCTGCATGAAGATTTGGTGAAGTTATGACCCTATGAGTAAAATAGGTTTCTGTAGTTGTTCTATAATGACAAAGTGGCAAAGAGTTGGTCCAGTATGAGCATATTGTGATCTGCGGATCTAGAGGCTTGTCTGGGATGTTGGTGTGTTCCCTCAACTCAAGTGGTTCATGGTTTGGAGGTTCGGAAGCAATCTTTTTTGTTTGATAGTCATGGCAGTGTGTGTTCTTGAGGTTCAGTGTGAAGATGCAAGTGATTCTGATGATGCAAAGTGGTGTGGTTGTTCCTGTTGACTTATTTGTGCTTGTGGTGGTCTCTAAATCATGTGGTTGTTGTGTTGGAGGTCCGCATTGACAAAGGAGCTTGTGATTGAAGTTTTTCTCTTAGTTGTTGCTATTCTTCCCAGTCTTGGCCAACCAGATGTTCCTAGCATGCTGTGAATGATCTAAAGATCATTTTATGAAGCTGACATGTTAATAGAGGAAGATTCAAGTCTTAACTATGATTGGTCGATAGTGTAAAGATATGGGTTAAGTTTGGCTGACCTTGTTGATCATTCCAAGATGGATGAAGTGTATTAATACTTGTTGAAGAGTTGTCAAACATTATCCTTGTGCAAGATAGATCAAATTTGAACAAAGGATCAGAAGCAGAGCATAGAAGAAAAGGAGCGAGAGTAGCATAGAGTGTGAAGTTGGTAAAGAAGAATTCGGGGCAAAGGAGAAGTCTTTAAGCATTCATTGAAACTGAACTAGGCATGAAGTAGATGTTATTTCTCAGTTAATTCATTCTGTTCTAAATAAATTCTGTAGGTAGTGAGCCTCCCTTTTGAGCAGTGATCTTTGGGCAGTACCTGCGAAGGCATGTGCCTTCTATTTTTCTAAGGTACTTTTAACAAGGTACAAATCTTTGTGGGTTAACCCCCACCGTGGTTTTTCCCTTAACTAGGTTTCCATGTCAAAATCTTGGTGTCAAATGTATTGATCATGTTTCTGCTCTTATGTTGTTGATTATGCTTTATTGTTTACATCATTAATTTGGTAGCAAGTTAATAAAAGAGGTTAAAAGCAGAAAAAGTTTAAATTATGGGACAACTGATTCACCCCCCCTCTCAGTTGTCCGGTCTAATTCCAACAATTTGTTCACTAACTCATCAAAGGTATGGATACCCAGGGGAAGTTGAGAAAACCACTCCATGGCTTGCCCTCCTAGAGATCTAGGGAAGAGTCTCCTGAGAAAGTTTCATTGTGAGCTACCTCTAGACATGCGGCGCTAAATTCTTTGATGTGGTCTTTAGGGTCACCCTTTCCTCTATACTTGTCAAATTTTAGAACTTCAAATCTAAGGGGAAAGGGGATCATTTTCAAGCTCTTATCGAAGGGATATGGAAAGAGATCCTCCAATGAATAGTGTTTAGTGGATGTCCCTATTTGGAGGTCCACTAATTGTTGTTGTAGGGTTTGAACTTGTTTTGTCAACATGTCTGAAGGTGTGGTTGAGTCTGTGGTTTTCTTGCCTTTGTCTGTGTCAAGGGTTCTTTCCTCACGTGTGCTGTCTTCATGAGTTCTTTCCTCTTTAGTTTCTTTCAATGCTGTGACGTCAAAGTTAGGGGGGAGCTTAACTCCTTGGCTTGCTAGGTGGAGAAAGAACTTTGTAGGGTCTTGGTGGGGTACTTTGTCCATCATTCGTTAAAATTTTCTGTCTTGGAGAGCTTCTTGTAAGTCCTCGTGAGATATCTCCTCATCACTGTCATGAGGGGAGGGGATAATTTTGTTGAACGTTTCAGCCATTTCAATTTATTTTTGCTTCTGTGATCTAGTTAGTACCATGCAATGTGATTTGGAATGGAGTGGGGTGAAATTGGATGCTTTGGTAAGATGTGTTTGGAGGTTGTAGTGAAGGGGATATTGGTGGTGATAAGATTTGAACAAGGGTTTTCTTTGATCAGTGGTGTCAAACAAGTTAGTCGATACAAAATGGTAGCCAAAAGTAAGGATGGTTGGAATCTGATTACTTGGTAGAGACTAGTTTTGCACCAAAACAAACTAGTGAAGTTCCGAGAGAGAAGGATGATAGATCCTGTTAGTGGAGACTTACTAGTGATGTTCAATTTTGATATGATCAATAAATTGCCTTGTGGTGACCTGGTTTTAATACTTGACTTGTTCTTGGCAAGTTTTGTGAAATGTTTGACGAGGTGATTGGTGGAAAAAAGGGTGCACTGCGAAAATGAATGGGAGAAGTGACTGCATGGTTAATTTGACTTCAGAAACTGATACAAGGCTGAAATGGGTGCTTAAAAAGGTAGCTGATATTATGACAAACTATTCAGAAGTACTCACTGTGGCAGATGTGCAGGAACAAAATGTATAAGCGCGACAACAGGATGCAAAAGCGCAGATCTGGTGAAAAGCGGATGCACCAGAAAAGAGTGTAAATGCGCAGCTTCAGGAAACAAAAGCACAAGACTAGTGAAAAGTAGATGTGCAGTAGAATAGAGTAAATGCGCAGTAGAACTGAGTAAATGCACAGCAAAAAGCAGATGCACAGCAGGATGAAGCAAATGCGCAGCGGGATGAAGCAGATGCACAGATTTATCTGTTTTGCTTGATTTTGACTGTTTTGACTTGGTAAAGGCACATTTTTTGATGTTTGTGGGTTTGTTTGTTTGACTGACACTCTTTTTGATTTGTTTCTTCGATTATGGCAAGAAAGACACATCACACACAAAGAATATTTTCATGATTGTTTGATTTTTTTTCTTTTTTTGATTACAATGCAAGCACAATCCTAAGGTTGGTAAGGACAGTATTCAATGAGTTCCAACTTGGTTTTTACACTAGCCACTTGCATAAAGGTGGATAGCTAATAGCTTGGTAGCATTGGCTCCCCTCCATGGCACTCACTTCTCATGCATACCAAGCTATAGTTCCTCCAAAGAGTTGAACTTTTCTATCTCTACACTAAATGAGTGTATGACGTTGGATGGCTCTGGAGAATGTTTTCCTCTTGTGTCACCGAATAGGGGATTTTGGCTTACTATAACAAAAGGATTTTAATTAAGGCATCAATTTGGGTGATTACACGTGCGGCCATCCACTTCAATAAGAAGGCTTCCTAGCCTGCAGAGGTTACACTCCATAGGGTTTTGGCAGAAACATTGGTCGGTTTAATACAACAGTACCCGTCGCTCGCAACTTTCATCACAAACGCAATTTATTTATAGTGACTTGGAGGTACTTGGCTTTAGTCGTTATCACTTAAAGTCATCCCACTTGGAAGGAAGGAATTCCAAGGGCAGGCCTCTCTAAAGGTAACACATGTGAAATGATGATTTTGGCATTTTGGTCACCCAGTTAAGGGGAGAGCATAGTCCTATCATCATTCCAAAATCACGGAAAACACTAGTTCTTTCCTCCTAGTTAAAAAGAGAAAAACTAGATGAGTTATTCTACTTGGGCACATAAGATTTGTTAACTTTAAAAAAGCTTTTGAAAGCAATTGTTCAATTTTAATCCTCCTAGTTGGGACTATGTTCAAGTTGTGATGCAACAAGTACAAATTAATTCCCTCCTATTTAGAATCTAAGTGAAATTTGCATGAACAAGTTCAATTACTTCCTTTGCTATTTAGATCTAGATGAGAGTTAACCATGCAACTATATGCTTAACCAGCTCTTAACCTACAAGGTGGATCTAGGAATATTCCTACAAATGATGTTAGCATTAGAAATTTCCTAAGAAATAGCTCAAAAACCCTAGCAGAATGAATGCGCAGATACAGAAGTGCAGTAACAGAGAATGTACGCACAGAAATAGAGATCAAATGCGCAGATATGACATATGCGCTGTAATAGAGGATAAATGCACTGGAATAATGAATAAATGCGTAGATTTGACAGATGTACTAGAATAGTGAATAAATGTATAGATCTGACAAATGCACCATAATAGAGAATAAATGTGTCGGAACAATGATTGGATGCATAGGTCTGACAGATGTGTAGTATTAGTGAGTAGATGAACTGTAACAGTGAGTGGGTGTGCAAAAAGGTCCCATGTATGGATTCTAACACAAAAACTCAATTTTGAAGTTAAATTGGGGCAAGGGCCCTACGGTGGGTGCAGGTGCCAGAAATGTTATAAAAAAATGTGAATAATAGCAATAAACAACTAATTATCTGATAATCTCAATGAAATTGAAACAAATAAGATCAAACACAAAGAACACAATACCTTGCAAACCTTTCTATTCTGTGTCTTCCATTGGTCGCCTATCTTGAATTGATCTTGTGTATGAATAGAGCCCTCAGAAGGTGCACTTCCTTGCTTTTTTCTAAGATGACAATGGAGAATGGTTGTTGATAGGTCTTGTAAATGAAGAGGATCTTCACAATACAATGATAATGGTGATAATGGTGTGACAATTGATCTCAAGCTATGGAGGGATTTGGTGCCAAAGGCGTGCTATGATTCCTACAGAGTAAGTTTATAAAAAGCTTGGATTGATTCAAATGAAGGAATAGGGGTTGTATTTATAGATTTGTGAGAAAGAAGATCAATGGTGTAGAATGAATAAGAAGATCAACGGTTGAGGAAATTTGAGAGGATGTGCGTGAATAGGGAGAGGACAAGTGTCTTGCTCTATCATGCATTAGGGGAGTTAATAGAATAGATTAAGGAGTTAACTAAGATCATTGACCAGTTAACTGAATAGATAGATTTGTTAAGTGAATTGATTGGGGAGTTGACTGAGATGATTGAACAGTGAACTTAGATGACTAATTAGTTAACTATTTTAATTGATGAGTTAACTAATTTGACTGGAGGAGAAATAGGACATGTGGGTGAGGGAATATTAGCTAATTAAATATTAAAATATTTAATTACACATGCACATGGATTAATTGAATTATTTTTGGTATTAATTCAATTTTGGAGGAAATAGACAATTTAAATAAATATTTGGATTTATTTAAATATAGAGAATGAGAAGAATTAATTAAATAATTTGGTATTATTTAATTTAGAATGATTTTAGAAGAATTTGGATGATTTAATTAACTAGATGGTTTTATTTAATTTTTTGGAGAAATATGAATCAAAGAAATAAATTGATTTATTTATTTATTGATAGAGGAATTTAAAATGAAATAAATATTTAATATATTTATTTAGCTAGAGTCGCGTCACTTTTAGGTGTATACAGTATAAAGACTTGTAATGAATTGCGAAAAAGTGTATGGTGGTGTGGAAATGAAGAGATAAGTATGAAGGTGTAAAAGAGCAGAACAAAGAAGTTATATTGTGCTTCAATGGAACTGAACCCCGGCATGGAGTAGATGCTACTTAATCACTTCACCATTTTGGTAGTGAGCCACCCCTTGGCAATGAGCCGTTCTTGGCAGTGAGTTGTTCTTTGTAGTGAGAAATTTGGGTAGTGAGCCCTGTAGGCAGTGAGCCTCTATTTTTCGGTATTGTTATAACTCATATATTTCTATGGGCTAACACCCATCGTGGTTTTTCCCTTTTAGGGTTTTCCACGTAAAAATCTGGTGTCTACTGTGTTGAATGTGTGATTGTGATTAAGCCTATGCTTTCATGCTTTCATGGTTAAATTTGATTATCAGTAATTAAGTAGTTGATGGTTTGATATTCATATGAAGTTAAGTTTTTTTGATAACTGATTCACTCCCCCCCTCTCAGTTGTCCTGTGTATTTCAACAATTGGTATTAGAGCATGTTCCTCAGAAGAAAGCCTAACAACTTGAGGAAGATCCAGGATGTCTTTTAAAAAGGAAGTACCATAGTTTGATGGGACAAATTATGCTCTTTGGAAGGTACGAATAAAAATCCATCTCCTTTGTCTTGGTTATAAAGTATGGAAAGCTACAGAAATAAAATACACCATACCTGAAAATGGTTTGACAACTAAAGATGAAATCACAGAATATGAGTTGAATACAAAAGCTAGAGATGCCTTGTTAAGTGCTTTGTCTGACACTGAGTTGATAAAATTCATGGATCTAGAATCTACAAATGGGGTTTGGGAAAAGTTGAAGAAAATGTATGGAGGAGATGATTCTGTAAAAGAAGCCAAGCTATAGGGCCTGAAAGAAAAATATGAGAGTTTAAAGATTAATGAAGATGAAAACATTACAACCTTCATGCAAAGGGTTGATGAACTTGTCAATGGAATAAGGGGTATGGGAGGAACTATTGGTGATAAGGAAGTTGTGATGAAAATTATTAGATCACTACTAAAGTCCTACAATTACAAAGTAGCTACAATTGAAGAAGTAATGACTGTAAAAACTATTGACATAGATCAATTGCTTGGAAAGCTTACAACCTTTTTGATGAGAGAATTTAGTGATGCTTTGCTGAAAGTTGAGACAAATTTTAAAGCCAGTACTTCAGAAAATATCTCTAGAGCTAAAAAATATAAGGTGGAACCTGATGATGACTTTGATGAAATTGAAGCTAACTTTGTCGACAAATTGCAAAGAGATTCTGGTAAGTTCAAAGGAAAACTACCTTTCAAATGTTTTTCATGTGGCAAAGTAGGTCATTATGCTTCCAGATGTCCTGAAAGAATTGAAAGGAATAGAAAAAGATTTGAGAACATGCGTAGATCTCCAAAGAAATGCTACTATGTCAGATATTTTGATGATGAAGGTGTGACTGATGATGAATCTGATGATGCTAGTACTAGTGCAAATGAATGCTTATTTATTGCTATTAAAGAAGAACCTATGTCTACTAATCCTGCTAGCTGTGTGAAGGAAGAAAAACTAGCGGAAGAAAGTGCTTTGGCTATTTAGGTTGAGAAAGATAAGGATGAATGGATTATTGATAGTGGATGCTCACATCACATGACCGGTGACAAAAGTAAGTTTGTAAGTTTGGAAAAATATGATGGAGGACTGGTTAGGTTTGGAGACAATGCAGCTAGTAATATTTGTGGAAAATGATCTATTTCATTTGATGGAAAGCATAATACTTACAATGTCCTATATGTGAAGAGTTTGAAGCACAATCTTTTGAGTGTTGGTTAGATGTGTGACAATAGTTATGATCTGAGATTTAAAGACAATAGATGCAAGATCATGGAAAGCTCTAGAACTATGATTGCTACCGGTAAGAAGACCAGAGGTAACATTTATCAATTAAGAGGAACTAATGATTATTGTTTATTAGCCCAAACAGATGAGAGTTGGTTGTGGCATAGAAGGTTGTGTCATATAAATTTTGATAATCTGGTAAAGATAAGTTCAGGTCAGACTATGAGAGATTTACCAAAACTTGTGAAACCCACCAATACTATTTGCAAGGAATGTCAGTTGGGGAAGCAGACAAGAACAAGTTTCAAGAGTAAAGAGCAATTTTCTGTTAGTTTACTGGATCTAGTTCATATAGATCTATGTGGTCCTACAAGGATAAGAAGTCTACAAGGTTGCAGGTACTTCATGTTGCTTATTGATGATTATTCTAGAATTACATGGGTTACTTTTCTAAGAGACAAATATGAAGCCCTAGAGAAGTTGAAATCCTTCAGGGCAATGGTTGAAAATGAAATAGAACTGAAAATAAAATGCTTGAGGTCTGATAGAGGAGGTGAGTTCACATCAAACGAATTCAACATTTTCTATGAAGAGAAAGGAATAAAGAGACAGTTGTCTGCACCTAGGACTCCTCAACAAAATGGAGTTGTGAAAAGGAAGAACAAGACAGTTCAAGAGGCTATTAGAACAATGATGAAGGAAGGAGGCTTGCCAGAAGTTTTCTGGAAAGAAGCTATACATACTATTGTCTACAGTCAAACTAGAGTTCAAGTGAAAGGTAGTGGTACTAAAACCCCCTATGAATTGTGGTATGGAAGAATTCCAACAGTAAGATATTTCAAAGTCTTTGGAAGCAAATGCTATATTAGAAGAGATGGTGACCTAGGGAAATTTGATGCAAGATGTGATGAAGAAATCTTCCTTGGATACTCTACCAAGAGTAAGGCCTACCGGTGCTACGATAAAAGGTTGAAAAAGATTGTTGAGAGTGCAAATATGAAGGTGGATGAAGGCAAAGGAAGAACATTAGATTAGAGTGGCTATGAATTAGATGAACCTATTGCTATAACCTATGAAGAAAAAATTGAACAAGAAGACAGTCAAGATGAAGAAGAAAAGGCTCCAGAAATTGCTGCTAAGACCCCCAGGAATGTAAGAATCAATCACTCTAAAGATCAAATTATTGGAGACAAAGAAAAAGGAGTATTGACAAGGAAAAGAGCTATAGAAGGACAAGTGAATTCTTGTTTGCTCTCTACAGTTGAAACAAAAACTATGAATGAAGCCTGTAATGATGAAAATTGGGTAAAGGCAATGGAGGAAGAACTAATGCAGATAGAGGAGAATGAAACTTGGGAACTAGTTCCTAGACCTGCTAACAAAAATATTATTGGAACCAAATGGATTTTCAGGAATAAGCTGGATGAAAATGGAGAAGTTGTAAGGAATAAAGCAAGGCTTGTGTGCAAAGGATATTCTCAAATTGAAGGAATAGATTTTGAAGAGATTTTTGCTTTAGTAGCTTGGATTGAAGCAAGTAGAATGTTTCTGGCATTTCTAGCTCACAAAGATTTCAAAGTGTATCAGAAGGATGTGAGGTCTGCATTTTCTGAATGGTGATCTGGAAGGATTTCAACTATCAAATCAAGGTAATATGGTATGTAGGTTGAAGAAAGCATTGTATGGACTCAAGCAAGCTCTTAGGGCCTAGTATGCAAGGTTGGATAAGTACTTATTGCAGTTAGGATTCAATAAACGTATTACTGACAGTAATCTCTATTTCAAGATTAATGGTGATCAAATTTTGATTGTTGAAGTCTTTGTTGATGATATCATCTTTGGAGGCAATGAAGGTATGTGTATGAAATTTACTGGTGAAATGCAGAAAGAGTTTGAGATCTCTATGTTTGGCGAGATGAATTTCTTTTTGGGTCTACAAATCAATCAATTAGATAAATGAATCTTCATATCTCAGTCTAAGTATGTGAAAGAGTTGTTAAAGAAGTTTGGGATGGAAAACTCTAAACTGGTATGTACTCCCATGGTGACTGGCTGCAAATTGAGCAAAACTGATGAATCACCCAAGACTAATAAAAAAAAGTACAAATCCATGATTGGAGGATTACTTTATCTAACTCAAATCAGACTTGATATTATGCATGCAGTTTGTCTTGTTGCAAGATTTCAAGCAGATCCAAGAGAATCACAATTGATGGTAGTAAAGAGAATCTTGAGATATTTAAAATGCACTCCAGATCATGGCTTATGGTATCCAAAGGATAATGATTTCACTCTTAGTGCTTATACAGATGCTAATTGGGCCAGAGATGTTGATGATAGGAAGAGTACAAGTGGAAGCACTTTCATTTTGGGTAACAGATTGGTTTCATGGTTGAGCAAGAAACAAGATTCAATCTCTTTGTCAATTGTAGAAGTAGAATATATTGCAACAACATGTTGTACATAAGTGTTATGGATGAAGCAAACCTTGAAAGACATAAGAGTTGTGTATGAAGATCCAGTTGCAATCTTCTATGACAATACAAGTGCTATAAATATTTCAAAGAATCTAGTGATGCATTCAAGAACAGATCATATATATATATAAGGTATCACTTCCTAAGAGAAAATGTGACAAAGAATGAAGTAAAGTTGGAATATGTGTCCACAAAGGATCAGATTGTAGATATCTTCACCAAACCTCTACCTAAGGATACTTTTGAGTATCTCAGAGAAACATTAGGGGTCATTACCCCTCCTTCCCTAAACTAAGATGCATGGGAATGCATCAGTCCAGGTGTGCCCAAAGTCTCATTCCTTGATTTGGATTGATGTTTTAAGAGCTACCTCTCAGGGGGAGTAGCTAGATGTGTTGGTAATAGTTCAGTTGGATTAGAGCAATAGAATGCAAGTATGTGCCCTTTGCCATTAATGTCAAAGGGGAAGAGAAATCATGTGAAAAACTTAGGGGGAGAAAGGATGTAAATGTTAAAGGGAAAGGGGGAGAATCTTGTCTTGATGGTCTTTTTAGTTTTTCACATCATATGTTGCCATCAATGACAAAGGGGGAGATTGTTGCAAGTATGTGCCTAATCAGTGTTGTCATTGATGTCAACATATCTATGTTGTCATTGGTGTCAATTGTGCTCTTATTTTGTTTCTTGCTTGTAATAAGTGAGATGCTTTGTATTTACTTATGTAAGTGATCTTGATGTTGAGGATATTGAGAAAATTAGCTCCTCCGGTAGAAACAATGAGTTGCAGTGGAAAGAGTGTATTGCATACAAAAGAACAATCTAGAAGATTGCTCCACATTTCATGTAGGATGAATATCTTTGTTTGCGGATTGGAAGTTATTTAGAAGTCTATTTGAAGATGTTATATTCCAAGTTTGAGCCTCCGGTATGAAGATTTGAGTGAGTTATGTTCACTAGAGTGTAAACTACTTTTCTTGTATGTTTGGTGGTGACAAGGAGAAAGTGTTATGCTCCGCATTCCTCTGCATTAAAGTATTTCTATCTGCGGTTCTAGAGTTAAGTCTAAGATGATTTTAAGTGCCTTGAACTTCAATGGTTCATGATTTGGTGGTCGGCAAGTGATCTTTTCCTTATGACAGTAGTTGGCTGTGCTGTTTATGTGCTTAAGTTTGAAGAATCTTCTTGACAGAGTGGTTAGAAGTTGTGCGGTTGTTTCTTGATCATTTCAATGTGCTTGTGGATGTCTTCTGATTGTGTACCTACTCTTGGATTGGTTTGCAAAGAGAAAATTGGATCATGAATGAAGAATGTTCTTAGAAGACCTAGTCTTCTCACCAATCTTGGTTGACTTGGTTAATTTCACTAGTTGCGAATATGCCTTGAAGATTGTGGAAGCATGTCATGGCGTGAAGAATTACATTTGAGTCCCAGCTAAGGTGTGGCATGATTAGCATACATCTTTACATCTTTCCCTTAGCTAATTTTTGTATTAGGTCCAGACCTATTTTTATGTTTTTGTAATGCTGACCTTGGAGATTATTCCAACAGTTGATGAATGTATTTCTGACCTTGATGTACATTCCAAGGTTGATGACTTGTATAAAGATTTGTAATGAATTGTGAAAAAGTGTATGGTGGTGCAGAAATGAAGAGATAAGTGCGAAGGTGTAAAAGAGCAGAGTAGAGAAGTTATATTGTGCTTCAATGGAACTGAACCCAGGCATGGAGTAGATGCTACTTAATCAGTTCACCATTTTAGTAGGAGACACCCCTTGGTAGTGAGCTATTCTTTGTAGTGAGCCATTCTTTACAGTGAGTAATTTGGGTAGTGAGCCCCTATTTTTTGGTATTGTTATAACTCATATGTTTCTGTGGGCTAACACCTACCATGGTTTTTCCCTTTTAGGGTTTTCCATGTAAAAAATTTGTGTCTACTATGTTGAATGTGTGATTATGATTAAGTCTATGGTTTCATGCTTTCATGCTTAAATCTAATTATCAGTAATTAAGTAGTTGATGGTTTGATATTCATATGAAGTTAAGTTTTTTTGACAACTGATTCACCCCCCTCTTAGTTGTCTTGTGTATTTCAATAAACTCATCATTCACCTCACTACTTGACAACCTTAGAAGTCTCTCATAAATCAAAGTGTACAAATAAAACACATTACAAACATTCCAATTTCAACAAAAATGTTAATCCACTTTAGGGATTAGGTTGGCATTACTAGTTAAATATAGGAGTTACTTAGTAGACCTCCAAATTTCCATTGGCTATGGACACATAGGTGCACACTCCAACACACACGTTAATATGTCCAACATATATATATCCAAAGCGACAAGAATTAAACACACAGAGTCACTCAATAACCAAGTGTTTCAAACACAAATACAATCACTTTCAAATATCAATACATAATCTCATTTTGACCTTTTCACAATTCTTTTTCTACTCATCAAATTCAGATGTTATAATAACCATTTTACTAATTCAATCTCACTAGAATATTAATATTTCAATTATAATCATTTTGTAATAATCAAGATGGGTAATTTTCTTTCACTAACATTATTGAAACAACAAAGTCAAGAAAATCATTTTTCAGTACAATTGATAATTAACATAATCACTCCTAACTAATTCATCCTCATCATAGTTGAACAACATATATAATTTTTTATCAAATCAAGAGGTGTATCTTTCACACACAAACTGAGAATACCAAAGCTATCATATAATAAGGTCTACATTTGCATAAGGAATAAAACAACTATTTAAATCCAACCTTAATTCCAATATCATCTACATGATAGGATCTTAAGTCCATAAGTCGCAGTCCAATTCCAAGTGTAACAAACACAATCAGGTCTAATAGTACAACTAAACCCATCACACAAGGGTGGGCCTCACACAAAATTAGAAAGTGATGTAAGAAAAGAAGAGAACATTTTCGTTATGAAGAATAGAAGGAGAAGATTAAGAAAGGTATTGACAAATTTAGCCAGAGGCCGCTGTTTTTCTCCTTTAGGGCTAAGGAACGAGGTTTGGAGCAATGCCTCAAATTTTTTTTAGAGGAAAGAAAAAATGAATTAAAAAGAAGGTGTTTTATGCTAAAGTAGAAGGTTCACCAAAATGTAATATAAAGATTGAGCTATTTTTAACTTCTATATTACATTGAATATGTGTTGGAATAGAAAATGCTAACATATAGGAAACTAAAAGATAATCTAAAAAAATGAATTACAAAGTTGACAAGAGGATGGAGAGAGGAACCTGGAACCAGATGGAGAAGGCCACTTTCTAGGATGCGAACACGTCACATGGATATCCATGCTAAGTGCTATCATTTGTACGACCCAGAAATGTGAACAGTTCCCAGAAAATGTGAAATCCACTCAATAGTTCACCTAGCCTGCAAAACCAAAACAAGGGAACATAGTAGAAAGGTACCAAATAACAACAAAAAGGAAACATTAAAGATAAACTAGTTAATCAAATGAAGTATTGAAATAACAAGACGAAGGAATAAACCAACAAATCTCCATGTGATTGAATGCTTCCCAAGTACTTGTAGCTAAAACAAGAGAAAATGTTGGGGTTGTTTGGGGGTTTGCCTTTAGGTCAAACCCATGCTTTGGTATTTCTACCTCCATAGAAACCCAGATAGATAGATAGATATAAAAATACTGTGTGTCCTTAATCTAAGTGCATTTAGAAATAAGAACAGTGGATAAAATGAAAGATTGAGGGGATGTGAGAATTTGAAAGTGCTCAGAGGTAGAACAAAATAATTACTTGTAATGAAAACAAGCCTACAGAGGCTTGAAGAAGCCAAGAGGATAAGAGAGATGAAAAGAAAATATTGTAGAAAGTTGAAGAAAGGTGTAGAGAGCTATAGAGAGTTGAGAGAGCCAAGAGAGCTAAGAGAGAAAATCCCAAGAGAAATATTAATTCAAAAATGAGGAGGGAAGAGGAAGGAGCTGATGAGTTGTTTGGAATATTCCCAAGGCATTACTACTGACTTGCAAGAGTGACAAGTGATAGAACACTCTAAACCCTATCATGGGACACTAGCGCATCGTGTGGATGTCTGTGCAAAATGCTAGTGTCTAGACAGTTTGGGTAAGAAAGAATGTGACACTAGAACATCATAGGGATAACACAAAAGTGACAATGGAACTTGATAAAAAGACAACACTAAAAAGAAGGCCTAAGAACCATGGGAGGGAAAAAGTGTAATGCAAGGGATAAAATGAGCCTACAAACAAACTAAGGGAATGGAAACTAAAGAAAGGCCAAAATATAGCATGCAATTGCAAGGGTGTGCAATTTTTGATGTTACACTTTTCTTTTGCTTATACTTGATTAGACTTACCTCTAAGTTCCCTGGAAATTACATCTCTAGAATATACCATTTTCAAGGCTAGAGGATTCCAAAGCTTATAACTCTTAACATTCTCACCATAACTATAAAAAATACATTTATTAGATTTGAAATCCAACTTTTACCATTCTTCTTTGGGCATGTGAGAAAAATCCTCATAGCCAAATACTCTAATGTGTGAAACATAAGGTTTCTTACCTATCTACAATTCAGTTGGTGTTTTATCAACAAAAGGTGAACAAGGTTAACTATTAATCCAATAACAAGAAATACTTATAACCTCGGTCCAAAAACATTGATCCAATTGAGTACTACTTACCATACTTCTATCTTTTTCCATTAATGTCATGTTCATCCTTTCTACAGTGCCATTTTTTGTGGTGTATATGGAGTTGTTTTCTGCATCACAATACCTACATGTCTGTAATAGTTATCAAATTCTCTATCTAGTAATATTTCCCTCCATTATTTAACATTAATACTTTTATTTTTCAATCCATTAATTTTCAACAAGAATCTTAAAATCCTTAAACTTGCTAAAAACTTCATATTTATGCCTCAAAAAATAAATCCAAGTATAACATGAGTATTCATCTATAAAGAAAACATAATAACGAGATTTTTCAATAGAAGCAACATCCACAAGACCAAATACATCACTATGAATTAAACTTCCATTAATACTTTTTCTCTAGTGCTACCAAAATTAAACTTCACCCTACTTTGTTTACCAAACACATAATTCTCACAAAAATTAAAATCCACTAAATAATCAGATAAACCATCTGCCATATTTTTATTAACAATGGTCTTAAGCCCTTTTTCACTAATTGTGGTGCCACAACATACATGAATATAAGTTTTTCATTACATAGGTGGATTTTGTTGAACACAAGAAATACTGAGAGGGGGAGTGAATCAGTATTCTATAAAACCATTCTTTCATATGTTCTTTAATCCATTTACCAAATTTAATAACATGAAAGAAGAATAAACATAAGAAGAGCAACCACAAAGTCATAACACATAGACACCAACATTTTTACGTGGAAAACCCAAAAAGGGAAAAATCATGGTGAGTGTTAGCTCACAATATATTATGATATCAAAACTGGATTACAAAAGGCTCATTGCCTTAGGGCTCACTGCCCAAGGACTCACTGCCCAAGAACTCACTGTCCAAAGAAGTACTCACTTCAATAGGCTCACTACCATAGAGAAATGAAGATAGAGAAAGAGTGGCTCACTGCCAAGAAAGAACTGTTACAATTGCATCTACAAAATGCTGGAATACAATTCCATTGATAGCTCAAAATACAGATTCAAAGGTTTTCATTATGTCTACCCTGCTTTTCTGCTCTGCTTCACATATACTCTGTTCTTCTGCCCTCTGCACTCTTACTATACTTTTCACATCACAAATTTGGAGTCTTATTGAATACATACAATCACAATAATACATCACATCAAAATCTATTGGGTATTTATATCCGCAACAAGATCTAACTCAAATTTTGATCGACTTGCTAGTGATGAAACGTGTACACAAAAAGCTATACTCTGTCGGCTTGAATTCTTTGTACACAAAGTTTTGCAAACCAATGTAAACCTTCAAGAATCTTCATATAGGTGTGGACCTATTATAGAACCACTTAGAATAATGATTCAAGTAATATATCTTCACCACACAACAATCCAACTGAGTGTCAGCTTCATTCTTAAGTATACTCTTAACCTTGTTGTCTGTCATAACACAACTTCTAATGCAGACTACACTGGACTCCACAATTCATATCAAACATTCATTAGGCATCACCAATCATACATTTGTAATCGCATATCATAATATTCTTATTTGGCAAGATGTGGATCTCTAAACTGATGACTCTGTCTTTGTGAAACACTATCAAGATGAATGCCGATACTTAGAAGCTTGTAGATGATCTTCTGGATAACTTTAGAATCTACAAATTTGGAATTAGATACTTCTCATCTATGTTTACAACACCTCCAAAATGCATATTGAAACAATCAATACTAGAGAAATGCGGACCAAAATACTCAGGTGTTCTTGCACTATTTATAATTGGACTCTGCTTACCCGGACTTAGGCAATTCACTTTATGACTTTTGGAGATTGTCAGGATATGAAACTTGGAATATAATATCATCAAAAAATTATATGAAACATACGAGAACTGCAAACTAAAGTCTTCATCTGCGTAGGAGTATCAATCAATTCTCTATTACTAACTCAATGAGCTGCCAACACTTAGTCAACTCGACTAAGTTATTCTTTTTGGACCAAAAATACTATGCATAACTTGTCTCAAGAACTATCTCCAATCATATCAGGTTGTTTCCATCAATGACAACATCAGATCTCCAACATATTAGCAGTGTCTCTTGACCATGTTGCCCATAATCTCCCCCTTTGGCATTGATGGCAACACTTACTGAAAAATGTTCACACTGCTCCCCCTTACTATGTACACTCTATTTTTTCTTCTTCCCTTAAGATGTTTGGCCATTTTTCACTGGTTCTTCTTCTCCCCCTTTGACATCAATGGAAAAGGTGTATGTACAAGTATCAAAATTGTGTCAAAATTGCAAAATTGTTATACTTGTCCGCATATGTACAGGTGCAATCATATAGAGCTTCTTTACTAAAAGGTGGAGAGGATGTTGGAGTATATGAATTTTAATTGAGCTATCTCTCCATCCCATTTGGCCTTGGCATTGCTCAAAATTTGAATGTTTCCATTCGCTTGAAACACTAATTGCTTTGCTTTGTCTACTGTGGTAGGCACATCAGTTATTGCCTTTATTTTTACTGCCTCTGCTAGAAGACCAGTCATAGAATCAATCTTGGATTCTATTATTTCTCTGACTTGGCACATTCTACTCTTAGTGGCCTCTTTCTTATTCTACATACTACTTATCTTTGCATGAATGCCTTCAATTTCTACCTTTTTGTTGTTGATGGAATCAGATGCATGATCAAATGTTTTTGAGATTTTTATCAATTGAAGTTCCAAGTCATCTATTTTCTCCTTTATTTCCTTTGTTGTCTCAGGCCATTTTAGACAAAATTTATATATGTCACTAGCATCCTTAACAACAGCATCTATGTTCTTGATGCTATTGTCTAACAAAATTGTATCTTTAGCTCTAAGTTTATCCTTCAACTCAACTAACCTCTTATCACTTATTTCTGCCCTAACCTTAATAGTTGTAGATTTTTCAAAAGATTCAAAATGTGAACTTACAGAATTTAATAGCATTTTGAACTGATCAGTTGGGGTAAGAGATGTTTCCTTCTGCAACCCAGGCATCAACTTTTCTAAAACACTGGATGCCTCACTAATAAGCTCACTATCCTAGATATGAGACCTTAGGATTTCTTCCTGAGATTTGGCTTGAACAATTGATACTAATTTAAATTTTTGCAATGGTGACATTGAGGCTAGGTTTGTTGGTCCTTGCAGTAACTCAGGTGAGTCTAAAAACTGAGCTTCTTGCTGCTTCTCCAAGAACTCTCTGACTGATTCAACAGGGTCTTGTGTAACTGTAGCAGTGTCTCTGTTCTGCTCCAGAGGATCTTGGTCCATAGCTTCTTGCTCATCAATTTTATGTTTTGAAGGAGTGCTCTTCTTGGCTTGCTCATCCTCTTGATTTCCTTGATCATCATTTTTAGTTTGCTCTGGGGGGACTTCAGTATTCTCAGGAGTCATATCTCCTTCTTGCTCTTCTTGATCACCAGTTACATTTTGCTCATGAGGGATTTTAACATTCTCAGGAGTTTTATCCTCTTCTTGTTCCTTCATCTATTCATCCTTCCTTGGGATTACCAGAGGCATCTTTGTTTGGTTCAGGTCTTGCTCAGAGCTGATTTCTGGAAGAGAACTATCATCACCAACATTTTGTTCTTCCTTGTCATGAATAGTTGGGATATTGAGTTCTTTTAGGACACCAAGAGTTACTTGTTCTATGTCCTTTACTACTTTCTCTATGTCTCTAGACATCAAGATATTTGTCCTTGTTTTTATGTCAAACTTTCTTCCAAGTATCTTGGTGACTTTTGTTTTCTCCTCAACAGTTATCTCTAGACATAATTCTATCAGTGTATGCTCTCTTAGCTCTAGGTCTTTTGCCATAGCTACTTCCTTTCTGGCAGACATAATACTGCCCAAGCTATCAGGTAGATCAATGATTACCTCAAGAAGGGCTTTGTTAAACATCTCCAAAAATCTGATCACTATAGTTTCAATGATGCCTTTATCTGCATCATTGTACTCATCATATAGTTATCCTATTGGCTTTAGATTACCATGTGTTTCCATAGCATTTAAGACATCTTCTGAATTAATTGTAGCCTTTGCTTTCTTAGGCTCTGTTTGCCTAGGCTTTTTTGTTGCTTTTCTCCTTACTGGAGGGCTTCTCCTTTTTACTCCCGGAGACTTTACCGGCCTTTGTCTTCATTTTCTTTACTTCATCTGATTCAGTCTCCTCTTCATCTATTCCAACACTCACATACATTCTTTTCCCATTAGTTTTCATTCTTTTGTGCTCTTTTGGATTGGTTTCCTTTGCAGAGGCTTCTACACTCACAGAAGGAGTGGGATCAGAGGACTTTGATGCTACTTCAATAGAGGTTGAAACTATTGTTCTTATTTTTGGTACTACAGGGTCTTTTGTTTTCTTCTCAGGCTTTTCTAGAGCCTTCTCTGGTTCATCTTGTTGCTTCTCTTCAGCTACCCTTGCTGCTTCTACCTTTGTTCTTATTTCTGCAATCTATTCTTTAGTGAACCCCTTACTCTGGGCATATTCCTCCACCATTTTCTTGACCTTCTTTTGAGTTTCAAGTTTTCTCAATTCCACATGAACTTTAACTGAGATTTCTTCATATGTGCCAAATCATTCTTTTGTAGGATCTCTGGGCTTACTCAACATGAGTTCAACATAACCATTCAACACATTTCCATCTACTTCATAACCCATTGGAACAACCCAAACTATTCTTGGCTCCATAGCCACCATCATGCATTGATCTTTGTTGACAATGAAACATATATCATTTTTGTTATTTTCAACTATTGATTTTGGTATCCTTTTCCTAGATTGCATGGCCTTTTGAAAGTTCTTGAAATAGCCCCATAGGGCTACATTCTGTGCATCACGGCTTCCTATGCTATTTAAATGATTTTTGATTTGTATGACAACTGGTTGGCTACTAGACCAGATCAACTTCATTTAGGGTAATTCTTGCGTGAAATAGAAGAATAGGTAGATAATTAACGTACCAAATTGAATGGATACTTGTGCTCCTTGGTCTTCTTTAGATTTTCCATTAGTTGTTACCAGAGCAACTCACAGAGATCATAATCAATATTCTTCTTGATCATTTCATAGGTGGTGTAAATGGTTGTACTAAAGATAGAGTTCTCCCACTTTGTGAAGTATATTTTGTAACCAACCACCAACAATGTGAACCTTACTGCATGGTCTTCAATGTTGTTAATTGTCAATGCCCTTTTGTCAAATTGAGCTTTGGTGGACTTCGTCACAGTGCTATTCTTTACAACCTTTAGCACATACACCTTTCCAGTAGAGTTCAATCCTGTAACAACCCTTATAGCATCTTTTGTAATCATGAAGGGTGTGTTAAGCCACATAAACTCATCATGAATTCTGCTTAGTACATACCAGACCCATGAGTCCTCTTCAAATGACAAAAAGTCTACGTATTACATGAATTTCTTCTCCTCCAAGGCTTTGTATTCCTCCTTCAATTCATATCCCTCACCTCACAGATGATTCAGATACAATTCCCTAAGTTTGCTATTATTGTGTTCATCTAGGGCAACATGGATGTAAGCCCTAATGTCTTCCTCATGCATCACACCATAGGGCACTTTTGAAAATGCACCGTTAGGATCCACTTCCATAGATTTGAATGGATGTTTCTTAAATTTCAATTGAGGTCTCTTAGTGATGTCGATTACTTGTGGTGTAGCCATTTTTGTAATAATTTAAACAATTTCACAGTAGGGTTTTATCTGCTTTGAATCGCTAGAAATTACTGAAGTCACTTAGGGTTTTGCTTTTGATCTCCTTGGATGCTTGAAAACTCAAATGCAAAGTGATTAATCCTTCCTATGAAACTCTTTTAAACCTTTATTTACCAAAACCTAATCGCCATAAATGTTGTTTTCCAAAAAGCTATCAAACATTTCACTGTTAAGCACAATCAATCAAGATTTCTCTGCAATGTGTCACATTAGATCTTTTTCTGCCAGTTTCTTCTTCAAATGATTCATCCAATACTTCTTTAACTCATACCTTAGTGCTAGATGTTAGCACCCACTATCTGGCTAGGGGATCAAGATATTCAATAAAAGTTCCCCCTGAGCTAGAGTTCCCAATTTGCTTCTTGGAGGAAGTATCTGCACTAGAAGCTAGTGCGGATCCATCCTTGACCTCTTTTACATCCTTCTTAATCTAGATCTTGCTCATTTCCTTCTTGGTTTCTACCAGATCAACCTTGTTCTTTCCCTTATCTTCCCTCTGCTCTGTTTTCTTCTCTTCTGCAGAATAATTTCTTTTCACATTCTTGCTTCTGCAGAATTTTGCAACATGTCTAGGTCTATGGCAATTGTATAAAATAATTTTCCTCTATCCTTAATTCCTTCCATTGATTGGATTCATTCTTGATCTGCATTAGTTAGCCATATGCCCAAATCTATTGCATGCAAAGCATTTTCCATTGAAAGATTGGGCATTCCTTACATTGTTAACACCATTCCTTATCAGACTCCTACATTCATTTGATTTATGATCAATTCTCTTACAATTGAAATACTGACCAAAGAATGATGGGACATTTTGATTTATTCTACTCCTACACTGAGTAGCCTTATGATCAAACTTATTACAATTAAAATAATAGCCATTGAAAGAGGGGTACCTTTGAGAATTTGGTTGCCTGATTGGAGGCCTTCTAGGTTTGTTTCTCTGATTTTGAACCTGGTTGCCTTTGAATCTTTTCATCTTTGTGTTAACTTGTCTTGATTTAGAGCTTTCTCCTTTTTCAAAACCCAATCCTTGCTTGTCATCTGGGCTTTTCTGGCTGTTAATCAACTCATCAAGCTTTGTAGAACTTACTTTGAACTTTTATTTATAGCTATTAGCTACTTCCAAATCATACTTCAGAAGCACAATATCTTTAGCCAACTTTTCACATTCTTCAGACTTGCCTTTTAAAGCTTGATTTATATGCTCCTCAATCTCTTCTTTCTCCTCAACTAGCATTGATAAACTACTCAAGGTTTCATTTGCTACTTTCAATTGTTCACTTAGCTCTTTGCTCCTTTCCTTTGATCTCTTGACTTGCTCTCTTAGCTTCAGGATGCATTTATCAACTTCTTTGACATTCTCCTTCAAATCCTGGATATCTACTTCATACTTGTCAAGATCTTCAAGAGCAATTTTTAGTTCTTGATTACTGACATATGTACAATCATCAATTGTGACACTACCTGGAGCAGGATACCTTCTAGCTTCCATGTGTACACTTTCCTAGATCTTCCTTAAGCTGTTAGGCTTCTTCCAAGGAACCTTTCTCTGATACCAATTATTGAACACAAGAAATACTAAGAGGGGGGGTGAATCAGTATTCTATAAAACCATTCTTTCATATGTTCTTTAATCCATTTACCAAAGTCAATAACATGAAAGCAAAATAAACATAAGAAGAGCAACCACAAAGTCATAACACATAGACACTAGGATTTTTACATGGAAAACCCAAAAAGGGAAAAATCACGATGTGTGTTAGCTCACAATATATTATGATATCAAAACCAGATTACAAAAGGCTCACTGCCCAAGGACTCACTATCCAAAGAAGTGCTCACTGCAATAGGCTCACTGCCATAGAGAAAAGAAGATAGAGAAAGAGTGGCTCGATGCCAAGAAATAGTTGTTACAATTGCATCTACAGAATGCTGGAATATAGTTCCATTAATAGCTCAAAATATAGATTTAAAGGTATTCATTATGTTTGCTCTACTTTTCTACTCTGCTTCACATATACTCTATTCTTCTACCCTCTGCACTCTTACTGTACTTTTCACATCACAAATTTAGAGTCTTATCATATACACACAATCACAATAATGCATCGCATCAAAATCCATTGGGTATTTATATCTGCAACAAGATCTAACTCAAATTTTGGTCGGATTACTAGTGATGAAACGTGTACACAAAAACCTATACTTTGTCATCTTGAATTCTTTACATGAAGTTATGTGGACCAATGTAAACCTTCAAGAATCTTCATATAGGTGTGGACCTATTTTAGAACCACTTAGAATAATGATTCAAGTAATATATCTTCACCGCACAATGATCTAATTGAGTGTCAGCTTAATTCTTACGTATACTCTTAACCTTGTTGTCTGTCATAACACAACTTCTAATGCGGACCACATCAGACTCCAAAATTCATATCAAACATTCATTAGGCATCACCAATCATACCTTTGTAACCACAGATCATAATATTCTTATGTGGCAAGATGCAGATCTCTAAATCGATGACTCTGTTTTTGTGAAACACTGTCAAGATGAATGTTGATACTTAGAAGCTTGTAGATGATCTTCTGGTGAACTTCAAAATCTATAAATCTGGAATTAGATACTTATCATATGTGTTTGCAACACCTCCAAACTGCACATTGAAACAATCAATACTAGAGGAATGCAGACTGAAATACTCAGGTGTTCTTGAACTGTTTATAATTGGACGCTGCTTACCCGGACATAGGCAATTCACATTATGACTTTCGAAGATTTTTAGGATATGAAACTTGGAATATAATATCATCAAACAATTATTTACAACATACTAGAACCACAAACCAAAGTCTTCATCTGTGGAGGAGTATCAATCAATTCTCTATTACTAACTCAATAAGCTGCCAATACTTAGTGAACTTGACTAAGTTATTCTTACCAGACCAAAATACTATGCATAACTTGTCTCTGTTGCAAGTATGAGGTGAACCAGTGTTGTCATTGATGTCAACATACTCATATTGCATTGACAAGAAGGATTGGATGAGCTGTGTGCTGAGGATATTGAGAAAATTAGCCTCAGTCAAGAACAGTGAAGAACAGTGATGAGAAGAAGGCAAATGTATTGTATAGGTTGCGAACCGGAGCATGCGGATTAAAGGGTTTGTAGATATGAGTCTTGAGATGGTTCAGTTAAGATTTTAGAGGTCCGCATGAAGATCTGTAGAAGTTATGGTTGTCGGTGTGGAACCGGTTCCGGCAAGTGTTCAGAAGTGACAGAGGATCACAGAAAGGTCCGGTGAGGTCCAGAATTGCATAATCTTAATTTGCGGATTGGAATGAGTGTTTGGGATGTCCTTGTGATGTGTCATCTCGAGTTGTGTATGATTTGGAGGTCCGGAAGTACCTTCTGCTTTATGACAGTGGCGATAGACTGTGTTCTTGAAGTTCCGGATGAGGAAGAAAAGAGATTCCAGTAAGTAGAGGAAGTGCAGATGTACCTAGTCATTCAGGCAGGCTTGTGAAGGTTCTTGGATCATGTTGAGGTTGTGTTATTGGTCTGCATTGATGGTAGAGCCTGGAATTAAAGATATTCTTCCGGATGAAGTTCTTGTTCTGACTAGCCGACTGGATGAGTTGTTCATCCTGCGAATGTTCTTGTGGTGGCCGACTGGATGTGTTATTCATCTTGTGGATATTCTTATGGTTGATTGCCCACTTAGATGATTGTTCCTAAGTTGATGTCTTGTATAAATAAAGGTTTGTGAGTTCATTTCAAAGTGTGGATTGTGGAGATGAGAGAGGTGTAGCGAGGATAAGTGCGAAAGGCAGAGCAGGGATTTTGGGCTTAAATGGAACTGATCCGGACATGGTAGAGATGTCATTCTCTAGTTCAAGACTATGATTCTTATCACTTTGTAGACAATGTGTCTCCTTGTAGGCAGTGGGCCTCTTTGTGAGCAGTGTGCTCGGGTAGTGAGCCCTAATTGGCAAGTGCCATTCTTTTTCTTATTCTTCTAACAGAGAATAATTCTTGGGTTAATCACCCCGTGGTTTTTCCCTAACCGGGTTTTCCACGTCAAAATCTTGGTGTTCAATGTGTTGATGTTTATCTGCTCTTGTATTTGTGCATTATGCTTTCATGGATGATTAATTGATATGCTGTTAACTAACAAAGAAGAATCAAGTGTTTAAGGTAGCAAGGAAGTTTTTATACAATTGATTCACCCCCCCCCTCTTAGTTGTATGCCCTAGATCTAACAATTGGTATCAGAGCCAAGTTCCTCTGAAAGGAGCTTAATTGCTTGAGGAGATCCAGGATGTCGTCATACAAGAAGGATAGTCCAAAGTTTGATGGAACCAACTTCACTCTCTGGAAAGGTCGCATGAAATGTCACTTGGAGTGTATGGGAAAAGCATACTTGGCCATGGTCTCAAAACCATATGTACCTCCACAGGGTGGTCCAACAACTCTAAATGAAATCACAGATGCTGAAAACAATCTACGGACCAAGGAAGCTCTTCTAAGCACATTGAATGACTCAGATCTCTCAAATGTTATTGACCTACCAATTGCATATGAGATCCTAACTAAACTGGAACTTCTGTATGAAGGAGATGAGTTTGTCAAGAGTGCAAGGTTGCAAAGTCTAAAAGGGAAATTTGAAAGAATGAAGATGAGAGATGATGAGAACATCACTACTTTTATGCCACGAGTGAATGAGCTAGTGTGTGGAATTAGAAATGCTGGTGGAACTCTAGATGAGAATGAGATTGTTTGCAAAATGCTCAGAGCCCTTCCTGCTGCCTACAAAATCAAGGTTGCTGCCATTGATGAATTCAGAGCTTACACAATTGTCACAAGAGAACAATTGGCTGGCAAACTAGTTGCATTTGAAATGACCGAGTTTGGAGATGATCCTCCCAAGACTGAATCTACTTTCAAAGCCAGTGCCTATGTGAAAGGCAAACAGAGATTTGATCCGGGTGAAAACTCTTCAAGAAAGATGTCATGGTATGATCAAGCAAGAAGAGACATGGAAGAAGAAGAAGCAGAAACAGCCCAACTTGAAGCCCTCATTGCAAAGAGACTGCCAAGAGGATCCGGTAAGTATGAAGGAAAACTACCCTTTAAGTGCTTCAACTGCAATAAGATTGGTCATTTTGCTTCAAGATGTCCAGATAGATCTGTAAGGTCTAATACTAACAGACAAAGGTTTCAAAAGAACTGCTATTATGTTCATGAAGAAGATGACAATAAAGGAGTAACAGATGATGAATCAGAACTAGGAAGCAAATCCAGAAATGAATGGGTGTTTATTGCCATCAAGGAAGAAGATTCTATATCCTCTGAATCTGTCAATCACAAGGTTGTGGAAAGTGCTTTGGTTGCTCAAGTGGAAGAAAAGGATGATTGGGTTATTGATAGTCAATGTTCTCACCATATGACTGGTGACAAGAATAAGTTCTTGGATTTGGAAAGGTATGAAGGGGGAATGGTAAAGTTTGGTGACAATTCTGCTGGCAGAATCAGGGGTAGGAGAACTATTTCCTTTGATGGGAAGAGCAAAATAGGTAATGTACTATATGTTGAAGGATTGAAGCACAATCTTCTCAGTGTTGGTCAGTTAGTGGACAAAGGCTCTGATCTCCGGTTCAAGAATGGAAAATGCAGAATCTTTACAAGCTCCGGAATTGAAATTGTATCCGGTACTCAGACAAAAGGTAATATCTTTCATCTGGTTGGTTCAAATAAAAGTTGTTTGTTTGTTCAAGTTGATCAGAGTTGGTTATGGCATAGAAGAATGTGTCATGTGAATTTTGATAACATCATCAAGATAAGCAATATTTAGGCTGTAAGAGATCTTCCAAAATTGATGAAACCTACAAATAGTTTGTGCAAAGAATGTCAGCTAGGTAAACAGAGTAGAGTCTCTTTCAAAAGCAAAGATTAGTCCTCTACCAGATTGTTGGAATTAGTACATATTGATCTCTATGGTCTGACAAGAATCATGAGTCTGCAAGGTGATAGATATTTTATTTTGCTAATTGATGACCATTCCCGGATGATGTGGGTTACCTTCCTAAAAGAGAAATCAGAAGCCCTTAAGAAGTTCAAAATCTTTAAAGCTATGGTAGAGAATCAAACCAGATTGAAACTGAAGTGTCTAAGGTCTGATAGAGGTGGTGAATTTACATCTGGTGAGTTCATTGACTTTTGTGAGAAGCAGGGTATAAGAAGACAGTTGTCTGCTCCTAGGACTCCACAGTAGAATGGAGTAGTTGAGAGAAAGAATTGGACCATCCAAGAAGCTGCCAGGACAATGATGTTGGAAGCAAATGTTCCTCAAATGTTTTGGAAAGAAGCTATCAGCACTGCAGTCTACACTCTCAATCGAGTTCAAATCAGAAACAACACTGGTAAGACCCCTTATGAACTCTGGTTTGGCATCACTCCTACTATGAAGTATTTCAGAGTATTTGGTAGCAAGTGTTATATTAAAAGAGATGAAGATCTAGGAAAGTTTGATGCTAGAAGTGATGAAGGAATTTTCTTGGGTTACTCCACTCAAAGCAAAGCATACCGGTGTTACAATAAGAGATTGAGGAAGATGATAGAAAGCACTAATGTAAAAGTTGATGAAGGAATTGAGAAGCCCTCAAGATTTTATGAGTTTGATAAAGATGACCAAGATGGTGTTCAAGTTCAAGGAACTCAATCCTCTTCGATAAGTCAGAGTCAGCCTGATCTGGTAAATCAGGAAGAAGAGATAGGTGTGAATGAACCTGATCAAGAAGCAGCAGTGCAGGATACTCCCAAAATTCCAAGGTATGTAAGACTGAACCACTCTGAAGATTAGATCATAGGTGACAAAAGTAAAGGTGTACAAACTAGAAGGAATGTTGCTCAAAATTAGGATGAATGTTGTCTGATTTCAAAGATTAAACCTAAAACAATAAATGAAGCCTGCAATGATGAAAACTAGACCAAAGCAATGGAAGATGAATTGATGCAAATTGAGAAAAATCATACTTGGGATCTTGTTCCCAGACCTAGAGACAGGAATGTAATTGGAACCAAATGGGTCTTCCGGAACAAACTGAATGAAGCTAGTGAAGTAATCAGAAACAAAGCTAGATTGGTCTGCAAAGGCTACTCTCAAATAGAAGGAATTGATTTTGAAGAGACCTTTGCTCCAGTGGCAAGAATTGAAGCAGTCAGATTATTCCTTGCATTTGCTGCCTTTAAAGACTTCAAGGTATATCAGATGGATGTCAAGTCTGCCTTCCTAAATGGTGATCTGGAAGAAGAAGTTTACATTGAACAACCAGATGGATTTCAATTGTCTGATAATGATGATATGGTCTGCAAGTTGAAGAAAGCATTGTATGGATTAAAGCAAGCCCCAAGAGCATGGTATGAAAGGTTAGATAAGCATCTTGTGCAGATTGGATTCAACAAAGGTACTGCTGACAGCAACTTATATTTCAAAATTGATCATGAAAACATTTTGATTGTTGAAGTGTTTGTGGATGATATCATTTTTGGAGGAAGAGATAGTATGTGCAAAACTTTTGTAAATCAGATGAAAAGTGAGTTTGAAATGTCTATGCTTGGTGAAATGAATTTCTTCTTGGGTCTGCAAATTACTCAAACAAAGAAAGGGATTTTCATTTCTCAGACCAAATACGTGAAAGAATTGTTGAAGAAATTTGGTATGGAAGATTCAAAGCCAATGAACACTCCCATGGCAACCGGACGCAAGTTGAGCAAAGATGATGACTCCCCAAAGGCAGATCAGACAAAGTATAGATCAATGATTGGTGGATTGCTGTATCTCACTCAGACTAGACCAGATATAATGCAGGTTGTTGGTCTTGTAGCAAGATTCCAGGCTGATCCTAAAGAATCTCATGTTATGGCAATCAAAAGAATTTTCAGGTACTTAAAAGGAACAGCTGAGTATGGTTTATGGTACCCTAGAGATCCAGACTTCTCTCTTCATGCTTACACAGACGCAGATTGGGCAGGAGATGTGGATGACCGAAAGAGCACCAGTGGTGGAGCATTCTTTTTGGGGAAGAGATTGGTTTCTTGGCTAAGCAAGAAACAAGATGCAATATCTCTATCTACAACTGAAGCAGAATACATTGCAGCAGCAGGTAGTTGCACTCAAATCTTATAGATGAAGCAGATGCTAAGAGATATTAAAGTTGAATATGAGGAGCCTATCACAATTTTCTATGATAATTCAAGTGCAATTAATATTTCTAAGAATCCGGTATTGCATTCTAAGACTAAGCACATATCTATCAAGTTTCACTTTTTGAGAGAACAAGTGAACAAGGAAGAAGTCAGATTGGAGTATGTTCCTTCCAAGGATCAGATTGTAGATATCTTTACTAAACCTCTTCCCAAGGACTCTTTTGAATACCTCCGGGAGAAGCTAGGGGTCATGGCCCCTCCGGTGATGAACTAGGATGCACTAATGTGCATTAGTCCGATGGATATCATAGTCATTTCTTGTGATCCAGATTGATGATGGGGAGCTGCTACTAAGGGGGAGCAGCTAGTATGATTCTGATGTGTTAGAATTGCAAGTATGAGCCCTTTGCCATTGATGTCAAAGGGGGAGAGAAGACATGTGAAAAACAAGTGGCTGATGATCAAAGGGGGAGCAGTAAATGAGGAGAAGACATGTTGCTGATAGGGGGAGCTGTGGCAGAAAGGAGAAGTTCTTGTCTTGATGGTTTTTCACATCACATGTTGCCATCATGACAAACAGGGAGATTGTTGCAAGTATGAGGTGAACTAGTGTTGTCATTGATGTCAACATACTCATATTGCATTGACAAGAAGGATTGGATGAGCTATGTGCTGAGGATATTGAGAAAATTAGCCTCAGTCAAGAACAGTGAAGAACAATGATGAGAAGAAGGCAAATGTATTGTATAGGTTGTGAACCAGAGGATGCGGATTAAAGGGTTTGTAGATATGAGTCTTGAGATGGTTCAGTTAAGATTTCAGAGGTCCGCATGAAGATCTGTAGAAGTTATGGCTGTCGGTGTGGAACCGGTTCCGGCAAGTGTTCAGAGGTGACAGAGGATCACAGAAAGGTACGGTGAGGTCTGGAATTGCATAATCTTAATCTACAGATTGGAAGGAGTGTTTGAGATGTCCTTGTGATGTGTCATCTCGAGTTGTATATGATTTGGAGGTTCGGAAGTACCTTCTGCTTTATGACAGTGGCGACAGACTATGTTCTTGAAGTTTCAGATGAGGAAGAAAAGAGATTCCAGTAAGTAGAGGAAGTGCGGATGTACTTGGTCATTCAGGCAGGCTTGTGAAGGTTCTTAGATCATGTTGAGGTTGTGTTATTGGTCCGCATTGATGGTAGAGCCTGGAATTGAAGATATTCTTCCGGATGAAGTTCTTGTTCCGACTAGCCGACCGGATGAGTTGTTCATCCTGCGAATGTTCTTGTGGTGGCCGACCGGATGTGTTATTCATCTTGTGGATATTCTTATGGTTGATTGCTGACTTAGATGATTATTCCTAAGTCGATGTCTTGTATAAATAAAGGTTTGTGAGTTCATTTCAAAGTGTGGATTGTGGAGATGAGAGTGGTGTAGCGAGGATAAGTGCGAAAGGCAGAGCAGGGATTTTGGGCTTAAATGGAATTGATCTAGACATGGTAGAGATGTCATTCTCCAGTTCAAGACTATGATTCTTATCACTTTGTAGACAGTGTGTCTCCTTGTAGGCAGTGGGCCTCTTTGTGAGCAGTGTGCTCGGGTAGTGAGCCCTAATTGGCAAGTGCCATTCTTTTTCTTATTCTTCTAACAGAGAATAATTCTTGGGTTAATCACCCCGTGGTTTTTCCCTTAACCGGGTTTTCCACATCAAAATCTTGGTGTTCAATGTGTTGATGTTTATCTGCTCTTGTATTTGTGCATTATGCTTTCATGGATGATTAATTGATATGCTGTTAACTAACAAAGAAGAATCAAGTGTTTGAGGTAGCAAGGAAGTATTTATACAACTGATTCACCCCCCCTCTCAGTTGTATGCCCTAGATCCAACAGTCTCAAGACTGTCTCCAATCATATCTGGTTGTTTCCATCAATGACAACATCAGATCTCCAACATATCAGCAGTGTCTCTTGACCATGTTGCCAACATATTTATAATATGTAGATGCATCAAGCTAAATAAAGTCCCACATTAGGATCCTTTAGCTATCACCAAATTCTCTCTCGCCAACCTATAGCCACTCCTATAAAATGTGATATCACTCTGAAATCATTCATTTTAAAACTAAAAGTGAATTTCATGTTTGTCCTAGAATGTGCAAACATCTACGAGAGATCTAACTCTCCCATCATTGAACATAAATTTTACCTTCCCTTTGCCAAAAATTTGGTGTGAACTATTGTCACCATGGAACACCTCACCACCATCATATGCTTTGTACAAAGAGAACCACTCCTTGTGATGAGTCATGTGATACTAGGTACCCAAATCAACAAGCCATGAGTCATCACTAACAATGTTATCACAAATAATCAAAGCATTATTTTCATCATCATAGGATATATCATTAGAGGAATCTTCAAAATGCTTCTTGTTTTTGCATTTCTTCTTTACATGTCTCTATTTACCATAGTTCCAACAATTTACTCTACTCTTACCAAGGCTTTTAGACCATCCTTTTGATTTAGACCTCTCCTTGTCCCTAATTTTCTTACTATCTTTTTCCTTGGATCTACCCCATACATGTAGTGCATCCTTGAAACTCTTGTCCATGTATTTCCATCTTATTAATTTCTTCACTAAACAAAGTAGTAACAAGACCATCTATCTTACACTTTGTATTACCACCACTAATTAAAACTATTATATTCTCCTACGATTCATTTAAAGAGCATAATTGTAAAATACATTTATCCTCCTCATCTAACTTAACAACAATGCTTACTAGCTAGCTCAAAATGAGATTAATTAATTGCATTTAAATACTCAAATACAAGGTTTCATTCTTTCATTTTTAAGCAATGTAATTTTGTTTTTAATAAAGCTTGTTTACCAGACTCTTTGCTTGATAAATCTCACCAATCCTTATCCATATATTGTGTTCAATAGTCTCCTCAAATACATTCATAAGGATTGAATTAGAGTGACATATCCATATTGTCCCTCCATCCTTTTTATCCATCTTTGTCTAATCTACATCAAACATATTCACAGGCTTATCCTTCTATGTCACAACTCTCCATTGATCTCTCTCCTCTAAGAGATCCTTCAATTTCAATTTCCACAACTAATATTTGAAGCCATTAAAATTTTCAACCTTTGATTGTGATGTGCTTTCCATGGCTTCTTTAACCACATTCATATTTAGAAAACCACTAAAATAATACTCCCACTATGACCACAAAAAACCAAACAACACTGAAAGAAAGACATCCCCTTCTACAATCTAGTTAAAGCTTTAATATCAAATGTTGAACTACAAGGTAAATGACACACAGAAAATAATGAACAATACGAAGTTTAAGCCAATTACAATGTGATTAATCCTAATAAACTTATATTGGTGAAATAATGGAGAAGAAATAGAACAAATTAGTAACACATAAAATATAAACCATTACATTAGATATACATGGAGAAAGTCTTGTGAGAAAAAACTCCACCCAAAGAGACCCAAGCTTGTATTTATCTCAAAATATGAAGTACAATAATGCAATCCACTTATCGTTCTAATAATAGACTAGTTGCATAAGAGTACCTACAAAGAACCATACAATCCACTATCCCATGCCTCCAATATATAAGAAAATAAAAACAAGAAACCATTAGTGGTGTCTAAAACCATGAGTCAAAACCATGAGCCATGGCAAAAACCAATGCCACTATGGTCATGGTCAAGCATCTCACGGTGGTATGTAACTCCTCTTACGCCTCTAACATATCCTTTATGAATCATATATTTCATATATTTGATCATAATGGTCAATTTGACCAAGATCCCAATCCAAGGCACTTCATGAGGGCATTGATTGCCTTGTCATAGCACCAAATATGAAAGATCTTCTTATCACTTGCACTCTTAATTGATTCTTTGTAGCCTCCATATTAAATATATTTTTATGCAATATCCCAAGCATCCTAAAGATAAATAAATAATAAATAAACCCCCTCCCTCGCATGTGTGTCCAACTTGGCCCCATTCCATGATGTTTGAAGACTAGATATTATTTATGGTCTACATAATTAAATTGCAATTACAAGACTTAGGATTTGCAAGGTGAATGAAACAACTAGTCCTAACACACCACCCACTATGGAATCATGCATGTAGGATAAAAAGAAGATATACTATGCATAAAAAAATTTGTAACACATCTAAAATATTTGAACACCAACATATACAATAGATTCTCTCATATCAACCATAGAATTGTAAAGAGCACCGTGATTCACACTAAACCCCTCATGAATTGAGGGTCAATGATAAAGTCCAGTTGCATATTTAGGAGAAGTGCTTTAAGGGTCCATAGAAGAATATGAAAACCCTCCATTATATTCCTTACACCATTTTGTGTGCAGTTTGTGAGAATGCCTTCATTTTTTTTTATCTCCCTCAATACTTAGGTTTACGTCCATTATTCAATTGGAACTACTCAAGCCATACTTTCCTCCTTTTCTTGAGCTAGCCCCAACCAAACATCCTTCAAACTTGGATCCTAAGAATTTACATGTACAACTATTCAATATCAAATCATATAGACAACTACTATTCACACTCACCATGGGACACACCACTTATTTAGAGTGGTAAAGATAAGGCAATATGCAAACTAAGAAAAAATGGTATAATATTCAATAACTCCACATTTAGTTTACACAACTCACTAAAGACATGATGGAGGCCATTGCTTCTTAAGAAAGGGTGAATGATCAAAGCACAAATGTGCAACTTCTAGAGGATCATGTGCAATGCTCATACAAAGTCACAAAACCTTCAAGGGACCTTGCACATATATTTATAGTGCCTTACACCAATGCACACACTTATGTGACATCTCATGCTACCATGCAAGCTCTAATGAAACTTCACACTACAATTTTAGCTTGCTAGTCTTAATATGCCACCTAGTGTTCATTTGTGTGATCAATAATCTTTCCTACATGGAAATGACACATTGTCTCACTT
This sequence comes from Cunninghamia lanceolata, assembly GCA_027924645.1. Taxonomy (NCBI): domain Eukaryota; kingdom Viridiplantae; phylum Streptophyta; class Pinopsida; order Cupressales; family Cupressaceae; genus Cunninghamia; species Cunninghamia lanceolata. The sequence continues at coordinate 13,880,747 of BSBN01000176.1, forward strand.
GCATCTCATAGACATGGAACAATAAATTACAAGAACCCAACCATAAACAATTAGAAGGTTAAGTGTTATTAGTAATGGAATGTGAATTGTTTTGTAATATCATACAACTATATTGTACATATATTTAGACATTCGATCCATCATGTTAGAGGATATATAGAAGAATAGTCTAGGCAAACCAATTTGATGTCTTTACCCCTTTCTGGTCAAAGGAATTCTCATTCTCATCCTTATTATATGTAACATGCATTATAAGGTCTACTCATTTCTATATTAAATAGAATTAGCACGTTATTGAGCTAAACATCTTCCATGCATTTGAGTGTGTATTGGTTAGTTGTGTTTATGTTTTCCTTTACATTTTCCATAATTTTGTTTTTCATTTAAGGTAGGATTTTGCCCTAAACCACCTGAGATCCAAATCATTCCCCATTGCTTAGATCTTCCTTTCACCTAGGGTTTTGACCTAATTAATATTTCTTCTCATCCATTATCTATTGAGTGCTATATCATTCACCATGGATTCCTTTAAACCTTTACCTTTGGCTTCCATTCATGCATACTGCAAGGATTCTGATGGATTCCTCCAATTTGTTACATCTTGTTCTTTAATCCTTGATGAGATCATGTGTTTATACCACACAAATGGTAGTGCATGTTCTACGAAGATGTTATTCCATTATGTATGTGATTTTTCATCCTTCATAGATCTTATCAATACTTTTCCTTCCCTATTATATGAACTCACTTCACTTGTTTATAAGATTCATGTTGACTTTACTCCTCTTATGACTATTTATAATTATTTTCATGAGCCCAATGATGATCATACTCTTTCCATGACTATTGATGATGCTTTACCTTTGATGACCCTTTAGTACCTTTCCCTCATGATGTTGCTTTGCCTCGTGATGTTCACATTTTTCAAGCAACTCATAAGGAATCCATTGGTATTCTTGATACTTCATTGTGTGATGATAGTATAGTTCATATGTCTAATGTACATATTGTTTGTGACAAAAGATTGCATACATTTAATGGTTAAGCCCTCACTTTTGTTCATACACCTTAGGTTTATGATTCATGTGATGAGGATATTACACTTAATGCGGATGATGCTTCTTTGTTGATCTTCATGATTTATCTTATGAAGACCTTCAAGATGCATGTTTATTTGATTATTATGCCTTACATTCTTTAGTTATAAATCAACACGATGATATTTCTAAGTAAGACATGCTAATGGTGCAAATGTTTCAATTTCTCATGATGTTTTAGAGCATGCTCTTTATGATGCACATATCATTAGAGATCTTATGATTAATGATTCTACGGGATGATGATGCTTTTCTACTCTATTTATTTAGAGAATCTTCAAATGGTGAGGTTTTACTATGGTTTGATATGTCTCAATATTCTTATAGTGCATTCATTGCTATTGCTATTGCTTATGCCTTTCAAACATTTTAACAATTTCTCTAGAATGTGTTCCCCTCATGCTTCTACTTCTTCAATCTCTAACGACCATTCATTAAATAACCTTACCTTTAAAATCTTATATGAATCTCTTCATCTTTCGGGAGTCAATAGTAAATGTGGTTATAATTTAGTTCCCTATACTTATCTTCCTACTCCACATGAGAACACACATGTTAATATCATTACTAAATCTCATGAGAAAGATTTAAGATAAAACAAAAACATTTAGAAGTTCCAATAACGTGAACATCACAAATCTAAGAAAACCATCTCATTTCATATATCCATATTAAACAAAAACAATCAAAAAACATAATGAAAAGCTCATTTCACATATCCATATTACAAAAACAAAAAAAACAAAAAAAACAAAAAAAACCAAAAAACAAAAAACACCATAATGAAAGAAAATTTGCATACAAATAAACATTATATATATATGGGTAATTAATATTAGTGTTCTATTATTAGAAATTACTTTTGAAATATATATATTAGGGTAATTAATATTAGTGTTCTATTATTAGAAATTACTTTTGAAACAAAATAAAACAGAAGTTACCAATAAAACAATGAATACAACAGTTTTCTCTCCACAAAGCGAGAATACATATTATTTCGTCACTTGAACAAAACACCCGAAGCCCTCGCGGCCTTTCTAAAGTAAATTGGTAGGCAGAAATGGAAAAATCACAGAAAAGCTCTGGTACTGCAGAGCTCGAAACCAGTAAAACTATACAATGCAAAAGATGAAGTTAGAGGCATAATTCATGTCACTAGGGAATGCTCTTACTAGAGTTAGTGGTATCCCATGGTGCAGATGAGCCAGGCTTCACTGTTACTGTCCATGGCTGAGTTTTGCCATCTTCTTCTTGGGCTCCTTTTTCTGGAAAGCTAACATAAAAAGATGGCACTCCAAATCCAGAATTCTGCCGAGCTTGCATTTGTACCAAATTGGGAAGTTTAATGTTTTGGCGATAAGGCAGAGGAGGGAGTGTTGATGGTAAAACACTTTGTTTTGAGTTCCTCTGATGCAACATTTGCACATACTGATTTGGGTCGCTCTGCTGCAACATTTTCACACACTGTTGGACGATTGGAAGTGAAGAAAGCTCCTCGGTTAAGCCTGGGATTTGCAATAGCTGGCCGTACTGATATAAATCTGGAAACTCTGTGAACATATCAGATGAAATGCTAACTTTGGGAGAAGGATTGCGGTTATGGGGTTTTAACCATTCTTGTGGAAAATTTAGCTTAGCTTGGGAGCCTCTTAACCGCCAGGCGGCTTTGTCGAAAGCTCTGGCCGCTTCCTCTGCAGAATCGAATGTCCCCAACCACACTCGCCCCGTCTTCCCAGGGTTACGAATCTCCGCAGCATATTTTCCCAATCTCCTCTTTCTCACTCCTCTGTACCGTTTCCTTTTCTTCCCTGCCTTCCCTGCATTCACTGCTAAAGATAACTATAACCATCAAAACCCTAAAAAAGAAAAACAGTTAAATTTCTGGAGAAAGTTTTTGATAACAATTAGATTTTGATCTCAACATTTCAAAGAAAGATAAAGATAGCACCTAATCAGTATAAGAATCTCCCTAGCCAATAAACAAAAACCATACTGAAACCCCCAAAAAAACCAAATAAAATCACCTTGCAGTGAAGGAGTTTCATTTTTAATGGGAGTTTCACCCTGTGCAGATAATTCCTTCTTGGGTCTCCCGCGGCCTCTCTTTTGCTTCTTCTGCTGCTCTTCTTCCTCCATGACCGAAATACAACTCACTTCCTTGCCATTTTCTTCTTTTAGTTGACAATCCAGAACAGATGTTTCCCTCTGCTTTACCACTGTTTCACTCTGCAAAATTGCAGATCCAATCTATCACTCCAAACTATTTTTCAAGACTGCTAAATGCTATTTGTTTTTTTACTTCTTTTGCAAGAAGGAATCCATTAGCAGAGCTCAGTTACTCCCCGGACAATTCGAGTTTTATGATTTATCCGTAGCCGACGGAAGCGGCCACTTCACGCAAGACAAACGAACTCCCGCACATATCTTCGCTTTCGCAACGCGAAGTATTGAATTTATGTAATGGCCAACTCGCTGGGGACAACTTAGGGAGTGAATTTGATGGCCGTATGGCTGGATTTAGCCATGTTTTCCCATGAAATGCAATCATAGAATTTTAGTTATATATATATATATAAAGCTAAAATATATATTAAAAAACTCATTATAAGTTTGTAGTCTTAAAAAGGTTTATGGGACACCAATTCCAAAAAAAAAAAAAATCATTCTACCAATTCTAAAAATGCCAATCTATCTATTAAAGGTAAAATAAAACATCTTCACAAAAAATAGATGGGTGGTATAAATTAACTGTTACTCCAAAACGTGACATCGCGGGATATCAATTCCAAGAAAAAATCAATTTTGAATGAATTAAGTGTCACAAAAAAATTACTCCACAACGTGAAATCTGGGACATCAATTCCAAGCAAAAATCAATTTTGAATTAATTAACTGTCACAAAAGAGATTACTTGACACGTCAAACATGAAATCGTGGGACATCAATTCCCCCCCCCCAAAAAGGACTCATGGACTACCAATTCCAAAAAATCAATTTTGAATGAATTAAGTGTCACAAAAATTTATTTGATGTGAAATTTATATCCTGGACAAGTGTTTAGTGCTTGTGTTTTCATCCTTGTAGTTTATTTGATTTATTTATCTAGGGAATTATGCAAAGGAAGATATTATTCACTTTGGTTAAAGTTTATAGTTTTTTTTTTAAATTATTGTTTAAAGAATATTTGAATTTAATTTTTTGATTGGACTATAGGTATTTTGTTGAGAAAAAAATTGAGTTTGGATTAATTAAAAGCAAGATAAAGACATGTCTAATGACCAAGTATGTTAGGATAAAAATTTAAATTGATTTTTGAACTTTTTAGAAAAGGGCATGTCAAGACACATGACATTCAACATGTAGGATGGGGGTTTTTTATGGCCAATTGCCTAATAGAATGAGAGTCCTGCATTCATTTAGTGGAAGATTTTTCTATCATAGAGTTGGCCTTATGATATAATGGAATGAGAGGTGTGATCCAATTGGAAAGCACGAGGTAAAAATCTAGTGTATTCATTGTTTCTTAATTTGGAGGGGTTTTTGTATGATATTTTTATTTACCAATTGGTGCATGCAGAGGAGAAGCTCAATACAATGGGTTTTGGTCTAGGTGATGATTCACATTAACAATCCACTATTTTTCTCTTAGTAAAGAAGAGTCAACCAAACTCCCAAAAAATCCCTATGATCCCACACACACCTACTAAAAAAACAAAAATATAAATACCCTAAATGACCACTACAACAACCACCAACAATAGATCAACCAAAAGTACAAAAATAGCCGAGCCTAAAGAAAAATAAAACTAATAAGAGACACATCATTTAATGGTCAGTTACATCATCCTCCCCATCTTAAAAAAAAGTGTAAACCTCCTAGTTTTAAAGAATCTGATTTGGTAAACTTCATCTTAATTTTTGTCACTACTATTATGGGGATGAAGGCCTTCTAGTATTCTCATCTTTAAAGTATTCTCATAGGATTTGACCTAATCTGATCGACCATTAAATCTTCCAAACCATGCTTTTCCAAGGTCATGAGGAGTCTAGTGTTGATTCCACCATCTGGCTAGGCGGGCAAAGCCATGTCTCTAATGTAGAGTTGAAAAATAATTGTTGTTGCTACCACCCATAGAATTAAAACTCCTCCCCTTGTCTCAACCATGTTTTACATCATTTCTCTTAGATAGAGTTAGGTTGTCACCATTGACCAAACTCTTGATAACACTCTTGGAGGATTTTCCATGATCTTGCTCATACTCCTACAATTCACAATCCCTTTCAATCTTGTGAAAAATACTAGTAGGATCTTCTAATGTATCCCTAAAATGAAGATCATAGTCAGATAAAATTTCAACATCTATCTTTTGAGATGAACCTTCAACCTTGCTAGTTGTGCCTCAATGCAACTCCACTTACTTATCATCAATTCTCTATTATACCACATTCTTCAAGTCATTTCCATTTTGGGTCCCAAACAAGCTTTTGGCTTATATTAAAATGTGGTTTTTATCTTCAAGATTAAGTCTAACTTCTACTAGAAAAGACAAAGCTACCTTTTTGAATGCTCCTTCCTCTTTCCATGGTTTTAGGATATTTCTCTTTCCTTTATGATGTAGGTGCATCCTTGGGCATTCTAGAAATGTGGTATCATGTCTAAGAATGTAGAATTTGTGGTTTAGTTTGGTAGTTTGCATGTGTGTAAGTTTGTGGTTAACAAAATGTGATAGAAGAAGTTAGTGCATTTCACTGCATCAAGGAATTAGCTTCTACAATTTTGGTGGTTGTTCTGTTTGTGGTTTATTTATCTTATGTTAAAATTTGAAGTTGACTAGATAAGTAGAAGTTGTTTGTGAAGTGTTTACAGGTTGGTAGTGTGTTCATCTATAACTATTTCTATTTGTGGAAGGTTAATTTTGGGTTTGTGCCAAAGGTGAATATTTGGGAAGGTTGTAATAACTATTGTGAAGGTATGTGGTGTACCACATGGAGATTCTCCACTGTTTGATTGTTGTAATTTGAATTTTGTTATTTTTAGTTGGTGACATGTTTCATGTGGTTTTGGGCTCTGTACTATCTTGAGGTCGACACAAATCATGTGAGCAGCTTGGGAATTATATAAATAGAGGGCTTTGAGTCAGCTCAAAGAAAGAAAAGAAGGTGAGGATAGAGTAGAGGTGTAGAAGGTATGTTCAATAGTGAGGGAATGAGATCCAAGAGATAGAGTGTGGTAACTAGTAGTATGATGTGGGATACAATTTGAAAGAATCAAATGTGGCATGTTGTCTAGTGGTGAGAATTAAATGTACTTGTACTTGAATCATTGTGTAGCCCATGCAACAAGTCTATTGTAAAATTTTGAGGTTATATTGTACTGGAAATTATCATGTGGTTACTTGTGGCAAGCCTAGAAGTGGTGTTCCCATAGTTAGAGGTCTGTGGGTGAAGAAGCCCATTATGGCGATTATCCATTTGTTGAAATCAAATAACTATGACTTGGAATCTAAGAGGGCCCATTGCAGAAAATCTTATGGTTGTAATTCAATGATAATCTTACAAGCTATCTAATGAATAATATGCAGTGTTTTTTGTGAACCTCTATGGTTTGCAGTAAGTTATGTGTTTGTTATTATAATTGGCTACACAATTGGATAGTCCTTCTTAGGACCCTCCCACCGTGATTGCATCACTTCATGATCTATACCTCATAAGTGTTCTCCCAACCATGATTGATTACTTTTCAATCATATTTGTAAGGTCTTCCCAATAGCAAATGACACACATCCATTGGCACCATGTCACATAACACTTCATCGACATAAGGACCAAATTTGAGAGTAACAAGACAAAATTTATACATAAGCTCACTATAATCCTTCTTTAACTAGCAAATCTTGTAAGTGTTAGATTTTGGAATACAAGCAAGCTACAAATTGTAACCATTTATGTGTACTTACTAGATTGTTAGTAGATCCACCATCTATGATCACCTTCCACACTTTGTCCTTACACTTACATTTTGTTCGAAAGATTCTCTTCCTCTTCCAATTAGCTTCTATGGTTATTTTGTTCCCAAATATTAAGGCTCTTTATAGCATCAAGTTTCTCCTATCTCTGTTTCAACCTCTTGTATCAAAGGTTCTTCTTCCTAAGATACCATCTGGACCTTTTGGGGTTTTAAGGGGAATCTATGGCCTTATGGGCTTCATTACAAATGAAACATCTCAAGGGATTCTTGTAATGTTCCAAAGTAGATTATTTTACATCACACAACAAATGTGGAATGATAAAAAATATTTTAAACCCTTCAACAATTGATTTTTAGAAAATAGAGAAAAACTCACAAAATGATTAACAATAATGAAGCCAAATGTGAGCTCGATTATTTTACCTTCCTTATTTTGATCATTATGCATTTTTGTTGATGAAATTATCAGACTTTTAGTGACTATGGTTTCATTATGCAGACTTGAATTTATCTCCTGATTATGATAGGACATTGATTAGACATATGTGATTCAATTTGATCATATTTGATGATATTTTGTGATTCAACATATGAGATATATTTGATGATGCTTTGTGATAAGATTCTAGTTATTTATGTGATCGTGACTATTTGACATGTAATTGAAAAATGCAGTTTAATTCAGATTTATGTTATAGTTGATTATTGTTGTATTCAATCGTATGAATTTAATTCCAGTTGCTTCAACTATGATTATCATGATATGATTGACACTTGATCGAGATGTGCAGGTTTTACATTCCCAAGCCACAGGAAATTGGAGGTAGAATTCACACCTAAGTTATCCCCTGTGAAACCGATCCATTCCCAAGAGGGATAAGGATCACGTTTGAAATTAGATGTGATTTAAGTGCTTGATTTAACTTTTAATCATTTTGGCCTAGTACCCATTTGTTTAATTTATTAATATTAAGTTTTGTATAATTTTAATTGACTTACACCACTTGGTATTTGTTTTTATTTTTGAGGCCATTTAAAGTGGATTTATAACCCCCTTTGTGAACCTTAGTGTCCCAAAAGTTACCCTAGGTGGTTACCCATGGGTCTAGGGTCAACTTGGACTATCTAACCCTTGGATTAACTCACTTTTGTTCACTCTAAACTATGGTTTAGTCAGAGTGACGAAATTTGAAATTAGGGAAGGTGGGAGATGAGTCATGCTTTGGAAAAGACTCATCTCCCTTCCCAAAGTTTGGGAATCCTTTCCCAAGGAAGACTTGGGAGGTCTCCAAGACTCTCACACACGTGTGAGAGCATATTGGAGGGAGATGGCTCTTTGAGAGAATAAGAGGATGCCATATGGCATCCCTTATCTTCTTGAAGGTTAGAGTGGGAATGCCACCTCACCACTTGTTCTCTCACACATGTGTGAGAGCACAAGTGGATAATGTGAGGATTGGGAGGGAATTGGAGGATGACACTTGTCACCCTCACACATGTGTGAGAGCACAAGTGGATAAGGTGAGGATTGGGAGGGAATTGGAGGATGCCACTTATCACCCTCACACTTCCTCTCCCTTGCAAGTGGCATTGGAGGAGGAAGGAGAAGGTGACAAGTGTTACCTTCTCATTCCTCAAGGCCAAAATTGATGGCCTATATCACCTCCTCTTATTGAGGCGTGTGGGGGTTCTTGCATTTTTGAGTTTCTTGCTATTTTGGAGGAATTTGGGAAAGTTAGAGGAATTTCTTGAAGATTGGAAGGTTTGGGAAAGCTTGGAGCTCTTCACCAAATGTGCTTCCATTATAGGGCTTTTAAGGTAAGCCTCTTAAACTATGTTTTCTTCACCTTTTCTTATTTATTGTGTTGTGTTGTGTTTTTGGTTGTTGTTGTTTTCATTTGTTTTTGTGTGGGATGGGAGTATGGTGAGAGCACCTCCATTTGGAGGTAATGCTCAACTTGTTTGGGTAGGGGAAAGGAACCTCCTTGAGGTCACTTCTACATTGTATTATTTATGCCTTGAGGGCTTTTACTTGTTGAGGAGATTATTGAATGGCAAGAGTGCCATGGAGATTATTTTTGTGATTTTGTGGAGAGTGGTGTTTTTTGGAGATTTTTGGCTTGAGGCCATGAGCTTTGTATTTTATCATTTGGGTGGCCTTTGAAGTAGAGGGGTCCGTTCCCCACCCTCATCAAATTTATTTTCATGAGTTGAGTTATGTGTTAAACCTTGGGGCTGTTTTTGTGTTGTTGTGTTTGATTTTGTTGTGGAGTGTTGCACCTATGTGAATCCCTACCTCCCTAACTCGGGGGTGACCTACTTGCGGGTCTATGGTAGGGAGGAGGGCATTTCGAAGTGGTCGGGTTGTTCTTTTTATTGTGTTTTATTTGCAGGTGTTTAAATGAAGAATGGAGTTGAGAGGAGTCCATTTTTGGTGTTCCTATAGTCTCTTGTGTTGGCTGTTTGAGCCTTGGCTTTATAGCCCTTTTGTAAGTTGGCATTATAGTGAGAAATGCATGTGAAAATATATATAAATTATTTTCTATCATTGTTTGTTTTCAAAAAGGAAATATGCATGAGTTGTATTGTTGCTGTTTAGATTTTTATTGTAGATGAAAGAAAGGAAAAACATCTTAGTTGTAAATTAATTTTTTTATTGCTTCAAAAAAACAAGGAGAAAGATAGTTATCTAAATGAAATGCTTTCTATTGTGTTGTTGAAAACTTCATGTTATGAGTGCTGTGCAAGAATACAGTTGCTATAATTCTAGGAGGGTCCTTTCCAAAAAAAAATGATATTTAGGTATATTTATACTTAAAAAAAACTACTGAAATAGTTATCGTATAAAATAGAAAAATAGAAATTCTACTATTTAGCCATTGAAGAGAATGTTAGTTTATATGTTACTTTTATTTAAATGTATATATATATATATATATATATATATATATATATATATATATAGAGGAATATATATACATATATGTATATAAAATTTATTGGTTGTTGTTACTTAAGTTACTGTTTATTCAAAAAAAAAAAGACTACACCTTTGTAAATGCTGTATATAAATTTAAGTACACACACACACACATGAATGTGCATATATTTAAATAAATATACACAAAAAAAGGGGATTTAAAACTGTATTATAAAAAAAAAAGATAACAGTGGATATATATATCCGAATATGTGTGTGTGTGTGTGTGTGTGTGTGTGTGTGTGTGTGTGTGTGTGTGTGTGTTTATACACACACACACACATATATTTTTAAGGTCAATAGACATTTAGCAACCATCAAATACTATACAGAGGTTTTCTTTGGAGGAAACAGATTGTTCTTTTTTTTACAGATTTAAAGTTTTTTTTTTTTAAATATGAAACGGACTGTGGGCGCTGCGCCCACAGTCCACCATTCTTGTTAAGGGAGGTGTGGGGGGACACAGTGCTTCCACCCACACCCCCAAACCCCCAAACTCCCGCCTCCACCGTCCATCTCCCTCGTGCCCCCGCAACGGCCCCTCCACTTAACCCCTCTCCGTGGTCGACACCTTCCCTCCGCTGCTGCCTTCTGCCCCCGCTGTGACTTCTACCACCGCCGTTGTAGCCAACACTCCACTCCCCTCTGTTGTCACTACACTCTGCCCTCCACCATTCGACCCCCTGCAACTAACATTTTTACCATAATACTTGTATTCTGCTTATACTGTGTTACTTGCATACAAAAGTGTATATATATATCATTTTGTCATAAAAAAAAGAATACAGTATAAACACAAAAAGAAAAAAAAAAAACTCTTGGTAATCTGAATGCATACCTCCGTGAGAGGTTGTGGAAGAATCATGGCCTCCATTGCTGGTCCAAACCCTTACCTACAAGCAAGAAAACAAAATAATGGAAGACAATAGAAGAAAGAAAGAGTTAGGGCAACACAAAGAAGAAAACAATAGAATGCAACATTAGGTCTTCTTTTAGAGATGTCTATTTTGAAATGAGATTAGGGTTGTTCTATTTTAGGAAGCAATATTATTTTAATTTTTTTTTTGATATCCTCTTGTGAGGGATTTGTTTTATTCCATTATATTTAAAACCTCTATTTTTCTTTTCCTTGTTGAAATTTAACCTTTGAGTTCTTTTGAAGGGTTATCTAATTTTGAATGGGCTACTGTTGCATTTTGTTCAGTTTGCCTTGTGGTTGACATTTAATTTTTGGAGGGATTAATTTTATTATTATTAGGGAGAGTTTTTCTCCCTTGTTTTTAAATTCCTTGTAGTGGGTCAATTAATTTATTTTGTCCCTAGTGTGATTTTTTTCCTTTAATTTGTCTATTTAATTGAATGTTATTTTTTACGGGAAGAGTTATTTAAACTCTCCTCCTTCCTTGATTAAATTTTTGAGTTAGCTATTGAATATAATGTCGAAATTATATTTATTATCAGACTCAATTTTCTCCTTGGATTTATCTGGTGTCTTGTCATTAATTATTATTATTGTATTTCAATTTTTTTTATTCCTTTATGCCAGGTCAATTTATTCGACCTTGGCAGAATATTTATTTTAATATTTTATTTTAAATCGTTTGAAATTTGTTCTTAAGTTTAATTTAATTTTATTCTTAAATTTTATTTAATTCCTTATTGGTGATTTATTTTAAATTTTATTTTGCATTTATCAAAAACATGTTATGCTATTGAATTTTTCTTAGATTTCTAGGGTTTGCTTTTTGTGATATTTTATTGCTTTTAATCCATCATCCCACTTGAATCATGCAATCATCAACTCCATCATTTTCTTAATCCTTTTTCGATTCCATTTTGTTGATATGTTAGAGATAGGTTTCGAAGCTGGTGGATTCATCTTCACACCTAGGAAACCTAGGGTTCAGATTTAAACTAGTCTAATCCTAAAAGTGACACACTTCGTGTCACATATCCCCTAGACAGCTTTCATCATTGCGGTTATGTTGACATGTTTACACCTTATGCGTATTGCCACCGAGCATGCAAACGCGTACGAGGAGGTTCCTAGGGATATGTAGAAAAGTTTTTCGTAGTTCATATCATGATCACATGGCAAATGTGGACATGACACGTGGGTTGTGTGTCGTGACCGAATGGGAAATGTAGGCATGACATTTGGTATCAGAGCCTAAGTATAAATATTGGGCTTGTTTTGGACACATTATTATTTCCGCAACTTTGATTAATTTATGGTTACCTCATTTTTGTAGGATGCCTCCCTGATGAGTTTGGCGAGTGTAGTCCCCCCGCACTCCATCCCTTGAGGTTCACAGTGACTCTTTAGCTGAGGTACAGGCACAGCTAGTCCTACAGGCACTGCATGCACCACCAGCCCTACTAGATATTGGGCCATAGATATTACAGGCTTTACAGGTAGTTTTAGATAGGCTTCCACTGGTCGTAGCCGAGCCGCGCATAGAGCCACATGTTGTGCTACACAGATCCATGTGTTAAGCCCCACGAGGATCCACGAGAGTAGCCATGAGCTATGTCCCATGTCATGCCACGTGTGGAGCCCCACGTTGAGCCACGAGGGGCACCACGTGTGGAGCCTTATGTTGAGGTGCCAGAGACGATGGCAGAGGAGGTTGGTTCGACTGATAGGGCCCATAGCAGGAGCCCTTCACGTCATGCTAGGTATGATGAGGCAGTACGAGTAGAGCACATTGTTCATAGACCTTATGACTATTATACATATGAGCCTATTAGGAGGCATAGAGACAGAGGAGACCCAATTAGGGATTTATTGAGGTTGAACCCTCCTACATTCATCAGGACCACAGAGGGAACTGAGGTAGAGGCCTGGCTCATCAGCTTAGATAGATGCTTCGCATTGCATCCTTACAAGGGCAACATGAAGGCTCATGTAGCAGTACACCTATTGCGAGATGCAGCAGCTACCTAGTGGTGCACTAAGGAGTGCAAACATCACTTGTCTTTAGACACTCTCACATGGGAGACCTTCATTGAGTGCTTCAATGTGCGATACTTATCAGATCATTACAGGCAGTGTCGTATAGACGAGTTCCATGACCTTCAGCAGAGGGGACTTACAGTGGGACAGTATGAAGGTAGATTTACCGAGTTATCCTGATATGCGGAGTATCTCCATGATGAGGAACTCCTGGTGCATAAGTTTATTAGAGGACTAAACCACTGTATAGCAGGGCCTATTCAAATGGCAAACCCCTAGACTTTGAGTGATGTTGCCGAGAAGGCATATATTGCTGAGGAGATTCAGGGACGAGGGCAGAGTTCACGCCCTCAGTTTCAGGATCATGGACAATAGAAACATCAGTAGAGTTTTCGCAGACCATCACAGCCACCTCATAGAGGAGGATTTAGTTCCACACCCTTACCTCCTAGACCCCCACAACAACAGCAGAGAGCTAGGACACAACAGAGGGCACATGGGGGACATAATAGAGGTTGGCAGTAGTAGGGCCTGCGCAGAGATCAAAGGCAGTAGGGACCACCTATGAGACCCGTGAGGTCGTAACAGTCATATAGGGGCTCACAAGGGTCTACTGGTAGATCAGAACAGCAACAGTCAAGTAGGACTCAGACTAGACAGGTATAGGCTAGCGGCCCTTGTTATGTTTGTGGTGGAGCTGGACACCTAGCCAGAGGGTGTCTACAGGGGTTTACAACAAGGGGCCAGCCTCGTACAGGAGGATTCGAGCAGACTGTTGGTGATGTGGGTAGATCCCACCATATGTTCGCAGCGGTTGATAACCGCTAGGCTAATTTTTAAGCGTCAATGATTGAGACATCAAGTATGATTGGGGGTAACCCCATTTCTATTCTCTTTGATTCTGGTGCTACTGACTCTTTCATATCTCCATTGTTAGTGGAGTGTTGCAGGCTGGTGGCCTCTAGGCAGGGTGATAGGTGGGTGGTTGAGTTGGCCTCAGGGGCCAAGATGACAGTAGATGCCTTAGTCCATGACTGTGAGATTGCTTTGGGACCCTTTACCATAGTATGTGACCTTAGAGTCATGACATTAGGATCCTATGATGTGGTGTTGGGTATGGACTAGCTTGCTGGTCATCGAGCCAAGATAGATTGTCGCCGAAAGGCAATCAGCTGCTTAGACGATCATGGTACATCAGTTGAGATAGTGGGCATGCAGAAGCCCACATTAGTGTGTATGATATCCACTCAGTAGCTTAAGCGCTACATGCGGAAGGGATGCCAGATGTTTGCCATCACCATGAGTGACAGATCAGATGACAAGCCTAAGGCATCTTTGGATGATCATCCCATCCTTAGAGAGTTTGCCGATGTATTTCTAACAGAGTTACCGGGGATGCCACCCTGACATGAGGTAGATTTTCACATAGACTTAGTGCCAGGTGCCGAGCTAGTGTCTCGTGCACCCTACAGGATGACCACACATGAGCTCACAGAGCTCAAGTTACAGTTGGAGGACTTGCTTGAGAAGGGGCACATTCAACCGAGTGTTTCACCTTGGGGCGCTCCTGTCATCTTCGTGAAGAAGAAGGAGGGGTCTTTTTGTTTTTGCATGGACTACAGGTAGTTGAATAAGGTGACGGTGAAAAACTATTATCCTCTGTCTAGGATTGATGATCTCTTTGATCAGATGTAGGGAGCCAGGGTGTTCTCTAAGATAGACTTGAAGTTTGATTTTCATCAGCTATGTATCACAGAGGCGGATATCCATAAGACCGCCTTTCGGACTTGATATGGCCACTATGAGTTCACTATGGTTCCCTTCGGCTTGACGAACGCCCCTGCAGTGTTCATGAGTCTCATGAATGGGGTGTTCTGTACTTATTTAGATCAGTTTGTGATCATTTTCCTTGATGACATTTTGATCTATTCACGGACCGAGGAGGAGCATGAGGAGCACCTTCGTCAGGTTCTACAGTGTTTGAGGGAGCATAATCTTTATGGGAACTTAGTGAAGTGTGCATTTTTTAGGACAGAGGTTTAGTATCTAGGGCATATCTTATCTAGCAATGGAATCTCAGTAGATCCATCAAAGATCAGGGCTATCAGGGATTGGCCAGCACCCACTAGTGTGACAGAGGTCAGGAGTTTTATGGGGTTAACTGTCATTACCATCACTTTGTTGAGGGTTTTTCTCAGATAGTGTACCCCATCACTTCCCTTCAGCGGAAAGGGAAGAGCTTTTTATAGACTGAGCAGTGTGAGAGGGCCTTCGGGCTCCTCAAGGAGCGTCTTACCAATGCTCCCATTTTAGCAGTTCTTGATCCTGCAGTAGATATTATGGTTTGCACAGATGCATCACTTGAGGGATTGGGAGCCATACTTATGCAGGGTGGTAGAGCGATCACGTATGAGTCGCGAAAGCTTAAGACCCATGAGCTGAACTACCCCATGCACGACTTGGAGTTAGCGGCAGTGGTTCATGCTCTAGTTTGTTGGAGGCATTTCTTATTAGGTTGCCGCTTTGAGTTCCATTCAAATCATCATAGCCTTCAGTATATCTTTACACAGCTGAATCTAAATTCCCATCAGCGGCGTTGGATGGAGTTCCTCTGTGAGTATGACTTTGATGTCCACTACATCAAAGGGAAGGAGAACATGGTTGCTGATGCATTGAGTCGGAGGCACCATGAGCTCTTGACCTTGACTCTGAGTGTGGACTTGAGAGGTCACATTATTCAGCATCTACCAAAGGATGAGTGGTTTCTTGAGGTGCAGCAGGAGATCAGTTCACAAAGGGCCCTTGTGGGTAAGTTTGCAGGGTATTCACTTGAGGCAGATGGGTTACTTCGTCATTGATAGCGCATCTATGTACCCCATGCAGGTGACCTACGTACTGTAGTGTTATGAGAGGCTCACAGAGCACCATATGTGGCACATCTAGGGGTGAAGAAGATGCATGCCGACCTACGATAGCTGTACCATTGGGAGGGTATGAGACAAGATATAGTAGCGTTTGTTGCTTGATGCCTTGAGTTCTAGAGGGTCAAGGCTGAGCATCAGCATCCAGTGGGTCTTCTATACCCACATGAGATACCTGAGTGGAAATGGGACACCATTTTCATGGATTTTATTGTTGGTCTTCCTATGCCTTTGTGTCGCCATGATGCCATCATGGTGACAGTCGACAAGTTGACCAAGGTGGCGCATTTCTCACCTATACGCACGACGTACAATGTGCTAGCAGTGGCGAGAGTATTCTTAGATGACATTGTGAGATTGCATGGAGTACCTTGCTGCATTATTTCAGACAAAGATTCTGTATTCACTTTAGCATTCTGGAAAGCCTTGTAGCAGGCATTGGGCACACAGCTCAACTTTAGCTCCGCTTATCATTTGGAGACAGATGGACAGACAGAGCAGGTGAATCAAGTGTTGGAGGACATGCTTTGGATGTATGTTATGGACCATCAGTCTAGATGGGAGGAGTATCTATATCTAGTTGAGTTTACGTACAATAATTAGCATCACAACTCATTGGGTATGCCTCCCTTTTAGGCTTTATACGACAGACCATGCAGGACACCATTGAGTTGGGATCGGATAGAGGATAGAGTTGCCATTGGTCCAGAGCTAGTTCAGGCTATGGAGCTACAGGTCACATTGATTAGGCAGAGGTTACAAGAGGCACAAGATAGATAGAAGAAGTATGTCGATGCTAAGAGGACTGATCGGAGCTTCTCAGTGGGTGACAGGGTATTCCTTAGAGTGCGGCCACACAAGAGGCCAATCCATTATGGAAAGGGCTCTAAGCTCGCACCACGGTTTGTAGGACCCTTTAAGATTTTGGAGCAGATAGGACCAGTTGCCTATCGTCTAGCGTTGCCACCTAGCCTATCGCGTATCCACGATGTCTTTCATATTTCTATATTCAGGCGATATATATTTGATTTATCTCACATACTGGACTGGAGTGCTCTATAGGTAGAGGCGGATGGGCAATTAGCTTTGGAGCCAATTCACATATTGGCTTGTTGGATGCTGGGCCTTCGAGGTTGAGAGCTAGACCAGGTTAGGGTCTAGTGGGATCATTATGATGAGGTTACAACGACTTGGGAGGATGCAGCTAGTTTGAGGGCACTCTATCCTCACCTTTTTGACAACTTCCAGGAGGAAGTTTAGTCTTAGGGGGGAGGATGTGAGGCCGACTATTTTACCTTCCTTATTTTGATCATTATGCATTTCTATTGATGACATTATTAGACTTTTAGTGACTATGGTTTCATTATGCAGACTTGATTTTATCTCCTGATTATGATAGGACATTGATTAGACATATGTGATTCGATTTGATCATATTTGATGATATTTTGTAATTCGACATATGAGATATATTTGATGATGCTTTGTGATGAGATTCTAGTTATTTATGTGATGTTGACTATTTGACATGTAATTAAAAAATGTAGTTTAATTCGAATTTATGTTATAGTTGATTATTGTTGTATTCAATGGTTTGAATTCAATTCCAGTTTCCTTGGCTATGATTATCTTGATATGATTGACACTTGATCGAGATGTGCAGGTTTTACATTCCTAAGCCATAGGAAATTGGAGGTAGAATTCACACCTAAGTTATCCCCTATGAAACTGATCCATTCCCAAGAGGGATAAGGATCACGTTTGAAATTGGATGGGATTTAAGTGCTTGATTTAATTTTTAATCATTTTGGCCTAGTACCCCTTTGTTTAATTTATTAATATTAAGTGTTGTATAATTTTAATTGACTTACACCACTTGGTATTTGTTTTTATTTTTGAGGCCATTTAAAGTGGATTTATAACCCCTTTGTAAACCTTAGTGTCCCAAAAGTTACCCTAGGTGGTTACCCATGGGTCTAGGGTCAACTTGGACTATCTAACCCTCGGATTAACTCACTTTTGGTCACTCTAAACTATGGTTTAGTCAGAGTGACGAAATTTAAAATTAGGGAAGGTGGGAGATGAGTCATGCTTTGGGAAAGACTCATCTCCCTTCCCAAAGTTTGGGAATCCTTTCCCAAGGAAGACTTGGGAGGTCTCCAAGACTCTCACACACGTGTGAGAGCATCTTGGAGGGAGATGGCTCTTGATAGAATAAGAGGATGCCATATGGCATCCCTTATCCTCTTGGAGGTTAGAGTGGGAATGCTACCTCACCACTTGTCCTCTCACACATGTGTGAGAGCACAAGTGGATAAGGTGAGGATTGAAAGGGAATTGGAGGATGACACTTGTCACCCTCACACTTCCTCTCCCTTGTAAGTGGAATTGGAGGAGGAAGGAGAAGGTGACAAGTGTCACCTTGTCATTCCTCAAGGCCAAAATTGATGGCCTATATCACCTCCTCTTGTTGAGGAGTGTGGGGGTTCTTGTATTTTTGAGTTTCTTGCTATTTTGGAGGAATTTGGGAAAGTTAGAGGAATTTCTTGAAGATTGGAAGGTTTGGGAAAGCTTAGAGCTCTTCACCAAATGTGCTTCCATTATAGGGCTTTGAAGGTAAGCCTCTTAAACTATGTTTTCTTCACCTTTTCTTATTTATTATGTTGTGTTGTGTTTTTGGTTGTTGTTGTTTTCATTTGTTTTTGTGTGGGATGGGAGTATGGTGAGAGCACCTCCATTTGTAGGTAATGCTCAACTTGTTTGGGTAGGGGAAAGGAACCTCCTTGAGGTCACTTCTACATTATATTATTTATGCCTTGAGGGCTTTTACTTGTTGAGGAGATTATTGAATGGCAAGAGTGCCATGGAGATTATTTTTGTGATTTTGTGGAGAGTGGTGTTTTTTGGAGATTTTTGGCTTGAGGCCATGAGCTTGGTATTTTATCATTTGGGTGGCCTTTGAAGTAGAGGGGTCCGTTCCCTACTGTCATCAAACTCATTTTCATGAGTTGAGTTATGTGTTAAACCTTGGGGCTATTTTTGTGTTGTTGTGTTTGATTTTGTTGTGGAGTGTTGCACCTGTGTGAATCCCTACCTCCCTAGCTCAGGGGTGACCCACTTGCAGTTCTATGGTAGGGAGGAGGGCATTTTGAAGTGGCCGGGTTGTTCTTTTTATTGTATTTTATTTGCAGGTGTTTAAATGAAGAATGGAGTTGAGAGGAGTCCATTTTTGGTGTTCCTATAGTTTCTTGTGTAGGCTGTTTGAGCCTTGGCTTTATAGCCCTTTTGTAAGAATTGGATTAGTTATTTGCCATGGAGTTGGTTGTAATAAATAATGCAATGTAAACTTTCTGTTATTTTAATTAAAGTTGTTTATTTCCCTTTATTGTGAAGTTGACATTATAGTGCGAAATGCATGTGAAAATATATATAAATTATTTTTTGTCATTGTTTGTTTTCAAAAAGGAAATATGCATGAGTTGTATTGTTGCTATTTAGATTTTTATTGTAGATGAAAGAAAGGAAATACATCTTAGTTGTAAATTGATTTTTTTATTGCTTCAAAAAAAAGGAGAAAGATAGTTATCTAAATGAAATGCTTTCTATTGTGTTGTTGAAAACTTCATGTTATGAGTGCTATGCAAGAATATAGTTGCTACAATTCTAGGAGGGTCCTTTCAAAAAAAAAAATGATATCTAGGTATATTTATACTTAAAAAAAAACTACTGAAATAGTTATCGTATAAAACAGAAAAATAGAAATTCTGTTATTTAGCCATTGAAGAGAATGTTAGTTTATATGTTCTTTTTATTTAAATGTATATATACATATATATATATATATATAGGAATATATATATATATATATATATAATTTATTGGTTGTTGTTACTTAAGTTACTGTTTATTCAAAAAAAAGAAAAAGAGACTACACCTTTGTAAATGCTGTATATAAATTTAAGTATACACACACACATGTATATATTTAAATAAATATACACAAAAAAAGGGCATTTAAAACTGTATTATAAAAAAAAGATAACAGTGGATATATATATGTATATATACATATATGTATGTATATGTCTACATATATATATATATTTAAAGGTCAATAGACATTTAGCAACCATCAAATAAAATTTCATCATATACTATACAGATGTTTTCTTTAGAGGAAACAGACTGTTCCTTTTTTTACAGATTTAAAGTTTAAAAAAAAATGAAATGGACTATGGGCGCTACACCCACAGTCCACCATTCTTGTTAAGGGAGGTGTGGGTGGAGGCACCACCTTCCCCCACACCCCCAAACCCCTAAACTCCCGCCTTCGTTGTCCATCTCCCTCGTGCCCCCATAGTGGCCCCTCCACTTAACCCCTCTCTGCGACCAACACCTTCCGTCCACTGCCGCCTACTCCTGCCGCCTGTCAGAATTTGTTCCGCCTTCCGCCCCCACTGTGACTTCCGCTGCCACCGCTGCGGCCAACACTCCACTCCCCTCTATTGTCACTACACTCCGCCCTCCACCATTCGACCCCCTACAACTAACATTTTTACCATAATACTTGTATTTTGCTTATGCTGTGTTACCTGCATACAAAAGTAATATATATATATATATATATATATCATTTTGTCATAAAAAAAAAGAATACAGTATAAACACAAAAAGAACAAAAAAAAAGAAAATCTTGGTAATCCGAATGCATACGTCCGTGAGAGGTTGTGGAAGAATCATGGCCTCCATTGCTGGTCCAAACCCTTACCTACAAGCAAGAAAACAAAACAATGGAAGACAATAGAAGAAAGAAAGAGTTAAGGCAACACAAAGAAGAAAACAATAGAATGCAAAATTAGGTCTTCTTTTAGAGATGGCTATTTTGAAATGAGATTAGGGTTGTTCTATTTTAGGAAGCAATATTATTTTAATTCTTTTTTTGATATCCTCTTGTGAGGGATTTGTTTTATTCCATTATATTTAAAACCTCTATTTTTCTTTTCCTTGTTGAAATTTAACCTTTGGGTTCTTTTGAAGGGTTATCTAATTTTGAATGGGCCATTGTTGTATTTTGTTCAGTTTGCCTTGTGGTTGAAATTTAATTTTTGGAGGGATTAATTTTATTATTATTAGGGAGAGTTTTCCCCCCTTGTTTTTAAATTCCTTGTAGTGGATCAATTAATTTATTTTTTCCCTAGTGTGATTCTTTTCCTTTAATTTGTCTGTTTAATTGAACGTTATTTTTTATGGAAGAGTTATTTAAACTCTCCTCCTTCGATTAAATTTTTGAGTTAGCTATTAAATATAATGTCAAAATTATATTTAGTAATGGACTCAATTTTCTCCTTGGATTTATCTGGCGTCTTGTCATTAATTATTATTATTTTATTTCAATTTTTTTTATTCCTTTATGTCAGGTCGATTTATTCGACCTTGGCAGAATATTTATTTTAATATTTTATTTTAAATCATTTGAAATTTGTTCTTAAGTTTAATTTAATTTTATTCTTAAATTTTATTTAATTCCTTATTGGTGATTTATTTTAAATTTTATTTTGCGTTTATCAAAAAAGCATTATGTTGTTGAATTTTTCCTAGATTTCTAGGGTTTGCTTTTTGTGATATTTTATTGCTTTTAATCCATCATCCCACTTAAATCATGCGATCATCAACTCCATTATTTTCTTAATCCTTTTCCGATTCCATTTTGTTGGGATGTTAGAGATAGGTTTCAAAGCTGGCGGATTCATTTTCACACCTAGGAAACCTAGGGTTCAGATTTAAACCAGTCTAACCCTAAAAGTGACACACTTCATGTCACATACCCTCTAGATGACTTTCATTATCGCGGTTATGTTGACATGTTTACGCCTTATGCGTATTACCACCGAGCACGTAGATGCGTGCGAGGGGGTTCCTAGGGATATGTAGAAAAGTAGTTCATGTCATGACCACATGGGAAATGTGGACATGACACGTGTGTTGTGTGTTGTGACCACATGGGAAATGTGGGCATGACACAAAAATTTATTGGAAACACCACAAATTGATTTTATTTGATCTTCTAATTGGAATAACATGGAATCAGGTCTGATACATTGATAATAATAGAAAAAAACTAATGCAACACAAATCTCCAAGATCTACTACAAACTACACAAAACTATGTTGAATATACACTATGTATATCAACACTACAATGCCAAAACACAACCAACTCTTATCAGACTTACAAGATTATATCCTAGTGCGTAGAATGGATGAAAAACAATAAATAATAGTAGCACACATGAAGAAATAGAATAGAAACACTGGAAACTACTCTGAACACATTGAAACTGCAAACTAGACAATCTTGCACATAAACTATGAAAATTACCAAAACTTCTAACTATTTTCAACTCACCAATGCAAGCTCTAGATGAGATTGATCCCTATGAGTAAAGGGTTTCCATACTTTGACCACTTCAAACTCATGGGTTTCATCCACAAGCTTCCAACTCCAATGGGTTTGTTGAACAGAAGGAATATTGAGAGGGGGGTGATTCAATATTCTATAAAACCATTCTTTCACATGTTCTTTAATCCATTTACCAAATTCAATAACATGAAAGAAAAATAAACATAAGAAGAGTAGCCACAAATTCATAACACATAGACACAAGGATTTTTATGTGAAAACCCAAAAAGGGAAAAACCACAGTGAGTGTTAGCTCACAATATATTATAGTATAAAAACTGGATTACAGAAAGGCTCATTGCCTTAGGGCTCACTAGCCAAGGACTCACTATCCAAAGAAGTGCTCACTGCCATAAAGAAAAGAAGATAGAGAAAGGGTGGCTCGCTACCAAGAAACAACTCTTATAATCGCATCTACTGAATGCTAGAATATAGTTCCATTGATAGTTCAAAATATAGATTAAAAGGTCTTCATTATGTCTACCCTATTTCTTGTTAGGAAAAGTGTCTCAACCTTGCAACCTTGAAAGGTTACTATTCTTCCCAGTTTTGGTCTTTTCGAATACCCTTTATGATGAAGAATGATCTAGAACTTTCAAAGTTTCCAAAAGGGCTAAAAATGGCAGGGCTTACTATTTTTAGTAAGTTTACATTTGACCTCGGATTGAGCTGAAATTTTCCCAGATGGTGCGGAACAGCTAAGTAAACATCTCAGGTGAGTTTCAACTCAAGTTCATATCTGGATTGTGAGATATTAAAGTTTCTATTTTTTGAAACTGCTGAAAAAATTTTGAACTCAATTGTCAGAATCGAAACTTCTCTAAATATCCCAAAAATTGTCATAAATGGTGTATTTAGTTATAGGGTGATAGATATCTTTACGAGCTTTCCAACACATCAAACAGTTCATCAATCGAACACTCGTATCAAAAGTTATGGCCTCCAGAAGTTGGACCTTCTATTTTGGGAAATGAAAAAAACGTGTTGGACACATAAAAGACGTATAAATGGGAGAGTTACACATGTTGGCATGTGGTTTGGCACATCACAAGGCATCTTTGATTGAAGATAATTTGGGTGCCACTTTTTGGTGGGTTTGGCTCATGGTTTTGCAATTACCATTGGCGATGTACTATATTGTATCTCCTATATATCAGGAACTTGAGATGGAGGTTGTATGTAAGAATCTTATATATTTTGAATTACCTCCTGGATCTCTGGTTGGATATACTCCTATAAAATCTTGCTCTACAAGTATATTGTAATCTTCGCAATTCCTAAATAATATATTAGGCAGCTTTGGAGTGTGGGGTTTTTTACCTGAAAGGGTTTTCCCCACGTATATCTTGTGTTGTGAGTTTTGTGTTTGCATTTGGAAATTGTTATTATCTTTTTGTTAATGTGCATCTTAATCTATAACTGTAAAAGAAAAAAATTGCATAAATCTTTCCTCATTAGATTAGTGTAGGAAGTAATTTTCCACACACCTTGCTTCCTTTTAGTTGGTATCAGAGCCTAATCACCTTTGTTTCTAGTTGTTTGGTAGAGGGTTTTTTGAGTTGATCTTCATTTGAGTGGGAGCTTGTGTAGAGGATTTTGAAATCTTTGTTGCAGGTAAGAGATGGCAAGCACATCTGGGAGGTTTGAGATAGAGAAGTTTAATAGCAGTAATTTCAAGTTGTGGAAACTCAAAATGGAGGACATGCTTGTAGATCAAAATTTATGGGAAGTTATATCTGGTACAAAACCAATGGCAATGTCTCAAGAAGATTGGGATATCAAAGATCAAAAAGCTAAGGGTTTGATAAGACTCTATTTGGCTGATTCAGTGCTCCTAAATATCCATGAAGAGAAGATTGTAAAGGAATTTTAGAAGAAGCTTGGAGATGTTTATTAGTCTAAATCCCTAGTGAACAAGTTATTCCTGCAAAAGAAATTGTATTCTTTGAGAATGGAAGATAGAGGATCTGTCACTGATCACTTGAATACATTCAATATGCTTGTTGCCTAGTTGACTTTTGTTGGTGTGAAGATGGAGGAGGAGGATCGATGTATGACATTATTGTGTTCCTTACCACATTCATGGGACCACCTTGTTACAGCCATTGGGAGTACCACTACCACCTTCAAAATGGATGAAGTGGTTTCTTCGCTATTGTATGAAGAGATGTGGAGAAAGTCTTCTGAATTGGCTAAGGAGGCTCTTGTAGTTCGTGGTAGATCTAAAGAGAAGGGAAAGAAAAAGGATAAGAAGAAGGAAGAAAAGGGAAGATCCAAATCCCATGGGAGATCTAAGTCTCTTAGAAAGTCCAAGGCCCTGTGTTGGAACTACGGCAAACATGGTCACTTTTGCAAGGAGTGCAAGGAGGAGAAAAAGAAAAAGAAGAATTATGATTCAAATTCTGATAAGTCCTCTCAAGATGAAGGAGAATCATTTATTGCTACCTTGGCAATGCATGCATCTAAGGATGTGTGGCTTATTGACTTTAGTGCATCTTTTCACATGACCTCACATCAGGGTTGGTTTTCAAAGTATGAAGAATACAATGGTGGAAAGGTGTACTTGGGTGATGATTTTCACTTGGATATTGTTGGCCGTGGAAGAGTCTTGATTTGATTCCCTGATGGATGAGTAAAGGGAATCAATAGTGTTTTGTATATCCTTGGTTTAACATGGAACCTTCTCTCTATAAGTAAATTGAATGATGTGGGTGTGCAGGGTGTTTTCTTGAATGGAGGATGCAAGATGACTAGAGGATCTATGGTGTTGGCTAAGGGTGTTCAGATTGGAACTCTATTTCAGCTTGATGCATGAGCAGTTCAGTGCAATAGTGCCTATGTTTCGAAGAAGAGATCTTTAGAGTCTTCATCCTCACCATTGGAACCAACAATGAAGAAGACTGTTGTATCTACTTCTGATGGTCATGCTTTCTGGGTACCTGAGGGTGCTCATTCTATGGAGATAAAACTTCCAACTGAGAAGACAATGTTATGGCACCAAAGGCTTGGTCACATTGCTGAAAAGGGTTTGAGGACCCTAAAGAATAAAAATCTTGTTGAGGGTATGAATGATTGTAACCTTGAGTTCAATTTTTTTGAACATTGCATTTATGGAAAACAAAACTATTGGTTTTTCTTCTGAATTAGTATTAGGGTTTTCCAGTTCTAATGCATAGGTAGATTCAGCCAACTGAATACAGGAGGTTGCGTGAGCTCCTCCCCTTCACTTCTGGTTCTGCCACACCAAGGGGGGTGTCCCTATTTGATAAAAGTATGACCTTGACTAGCTCAATGACAGAAAGATATAACTCGACAGCAATAGGCAGAATACTCTCACGTAAGGACCAAGATTTGTATAACAAATCACAAGGTTGGCAACATTCTTGGACATATATGTCTGGTTGGGTATGAGAGTACGCAGGGATCCTAATCCTACTCCTACAACTAACAGGTGGAAGGATGAAATGGTTTGATTTGATTTTTGGATGCAAAGCTGGACATGGTATATAACCTCAACACAGAGCTAGATTGGTGCCTATCCAGGGCCTGGAGTCGGTAGACATACACCTGTGAATGATCAGCATGAATAGCTAAAACTAGATTTTAGGGGGATATACATGATATCTGCCTTACAGATATCTCCCAATACAGAGTGTTAAGCTGTCTATACTTATGGCATCCCTATTGCAGTATACCCTTCCCAATATTCAATCTAAAAATAGTTTAATCTACACCTTGAGCAGAAGTTAAAAGATTAAACATTCAACACAGGAATTCTATGTTCTAGAATCTCAAACATTCTTTGAATGCCTGGACTCAGAAGAAAGATACATGCAAAACTAGAGATAGAATCAGCATAACACATGCAAACATAGCATTATTCATATAAAATTGACCATGAAATTAGTGGATTCATACACAAACGTACAATAGGAGATACATAAACTCGCAAGTTTTGCTGCACAGAGCAACCAAAACCAGTTGTATCTTATTACAGAGCCAAAATGTCTAGTTTTTAACAACCTAAGATGAGTAACACTTCCTGCTTATAACAGCCAAAGAAGCGTACTCAGCATTAATTACATGGCTTTGACAAAAAATTCGCTAGATACAGTCCTCAGAAGGAATGGCACTCAGAATTTATTGCTGCAGAGACAGAAAGTAGACAATGGTGGCCTCAAGCCCTGTGCCACCATCTGGAAGTCCTCATGCCAAAAATCAGGTACATGACTGTTCAACAACTCGCCCATGCCCCTGCTATAGTCGCCATTGATGGCCCAACAACCCGCAACCATCGAGAAAACTATCGCTGCGTTCAAATGGAAGTTTCCCGCCAAAACATCCTCTTCGTAGGCTCAAACTACAC
Organism: Cunninghamia lanceolata; assembly: GCA_027924645.1. Classification (NCBI taxonomy): domain Eukaryota; kingdom Viridiplantae; phylum Streptophyta; class Pinopsida; order Cupressales; family Cupressaceae; genus Cunninghamia; species Cunninghamia lanceolata. The sequence continues at coordinate 13,907,498 of BSBN01000176.1, forward strand.
AGGGGAATAATCCCACATGCACGGTGCCGAGACCACACTAGCACTTTATAAACATAGCTGCATGCATAATAGGTGTCGAGTGTTTTGCCGCGCTCGACACACGACCCTTCGCCAAAAGCCCATCGGCCAAATCTTCACCATCCGCTTGCCCCAAAAACCTCTCGCCGATCTCAATCATCTCACCGACGACACCTCCGCAAACCTCCAACTTCCACATCGGCCAGAGAAGACCCATCGACGGACCCTCCAACTGCTAGCCCGATATGCAATCTTACTCCAATGGCATTCCCCATCGGGAAAACTCCTTACATCGGCGGCCCAAAAATTTGCTTCTCCGATAGCCAAACACACGCCGATGGACATCCATCGGCTAGACCAAAACAATTGGAGCACTCAAGAAATCTTTCGCCAATGAAGCCAATCACTCCGATAAGACCAAAAACATAAAGCCTTGAACCGTTGAACCCCGAACCAAAAGGGTTCAACACGAGGGTTCAACGCGATGGTTCAAACATCAAAAATAATACTCCATAGGCAACAAAGCTTCGAACCATTGAACCTTGAACCAAAACAAAAAGGTTCAAGCGGGAGGTTCAACGATGCAATATTTGCGCAAGGCAAATGCATAATGCGACCCGTTAGAAGAAAATTGAACCCTGAACCGCTGAACCACTGAACTTAGAGAAAAAAGGGTTCAAGTTCAAACCAAAATGTTGAAGACACAAAAACGAACCCATGCCGATGGAGAAAAGACGAAGACCCCTCCTCAAGAAATGAGATGCAGATGCTGAAAAGTACTGAAGGGGTGCCAAAACTTAGAACCTTTTGGATATTTTGGGATGGTGCCTGCATGAAAATTGTTAAATTAACTGACAGTGAATTCAGGCACCAACAGTGGCTCTGATTGGGGACATGCAGGTGCAAGACTGCAGTGAGAACCCCAGATCTCTGGGATGCAGACCAGTGCCTTATCCATTGGGCATAGAGTCATGAAGTTACCATGATCTGCATCACCAATCAAACTTGATGGCCTAAGGCCACTAAGAAAAGGAAAACCAATATTTCCCCTTGTCAAACACCTTATTCTCATCTGCATACACTGGGTCAAGCCTGAGAGTACTGCCATGATCTGACCATAAGCTACCTTGGTCATTTGCATGTTCAACCTTCTGATTCAGTTTGTCACTGTCACCCTTATGCAAACAACCCTCAGCATCAGGCAACAAATGGATGCAGAATGTATCAAGCAATGCATACTCAAATGGCATAGAACACAGGTTATCATCACTATGCATTGCAAAATGATTTCCTAGCTGGACTGAAAATTGAAAGCACTCAAAGTCCACCACACAACTAGGAAAAACAGAGCTCTCTTTATACGCTGGCCTCTCAAAAGAAAAGCTTTCAAATTCACAATTGTGCACATCATGCACACAACCAATAGTAGCACCAAACTGGAAAAGATCAGGCTCTGGCATCTCTTTCAAATCAGGCACATTTTTATAGTCACTTACTTGATGTATGTTGTTTCCTCTTTCATCAGGATGAGAAACAGAATCCAAGTCAAAAATAATGTCTAGATCCTCACCATACTCAGACAGATCCTCATCATCACATGTGTCATAAATGGGTGACCCAGGTGCATCAGTTTCATCATAGTATGCCATTGGTTCATGGGCAGCAGAGCACACATTTTCATCACCAATGGATTCACTCTGTGGAGGAGTATCAACCTATGTGTCATAAGCAAAACAGCCATCGAATGAAAAACAATCATGCTCTGCACTAACACTTATTTCAATTTCTAACTGCTCTTCATGATTTCCATGTGTTTGAAAGGTAGGCAATGGGTCACACATGGGACTGCTTTTCTATTTGCTTATACCTTCTCTGTCTTGAGTACAATACTCACAATTGTCTCCACAGGTCCATTCCAAAAGTTGCTCATTACTGTCCACAACCTCGTTATTGTTTTCATGGTCATATGCCTCATCATTGCAATGGGAATCCTCACTAGTCCTTTCACTGGCATCCTCAACTGGTGAACAATCCAGTTGAGCAGTATTGTTAGCATTATGTTCAAATACAGCAGTCTCAACCTCTATGCTTTCATTTTCATTTTTATCTACACATGATACCTTAATTATTTGGTCATTTGCAGCTTCACAACTATTTTTCACACCAAGGCCAGGGGACAGGGATTTCAGCAGGTGCACATTTCTGATTTTTTCTATTTTTTCTACGAACTTGTATGCCATCTGCATACTTGTCACCTTGAAATCCCTCAGTAATGCACTAGAGCCCTCCTCAAAAGCCTCAAAGAATATGCCAACACAGGCTGAAGTGTCAGGTCTGAAGACTTCTGGGATTTGTGAAAAGGCTACTGCAAACCTATGACTGAAATCAACACATGGCTCTTCATCTTGTTTTCTGATTCTCATCAATTCTGCAACAAGATCAGCAGGTTCTTTTGCAAATTCTTTTTTGAAAAAGTCAGTAAGCTCATCCCAACAGGCAAAGGATCTCTTTGGAAAGCTCAAATACCAGTCTTTTGCTTTTGCATCAAAGGACCTAACAAAAAACCTCATCCACATATCCTCATCTCTAAATGAATGGTTTCCCATAAAACTGTGAAAATTTTGGATATGTGCATTCCCATCACATACATTCTGACCACTAAATCTAGGCATCTGACAGTATATCCTAGCAGGCATAGTTTCTACTTTATAATCCACCCATGACAAATCCAGTTGGTCATACAAAGGATCAAAAGGGGTGGCAGGAGGTTTAGCTTTCTGACTGGCAGACACAACAGGGTTATTGTTTTTTAATTGGGCCTGCTCAGCCTCTAAGACTATCAACCTATTTCTTATCTCTTCTATTCTTTTATCCAACATTTCACTGCTGAGTATAGGATAATTCATACTTGGATTCATAAAAATTTTACTCTTAGACATCCTTTGTCTGCCTAAGACCTAAGGCTTCCCCTGGCATCTAACTTATGCAGTAAAACAACAAATATAAAGGGGAAGGAACAAGGTACCTTTTCTCATACAGATGCTGAAGCTGAACAGCACATTTTCTGTCACAACACACACATCAACTTTTCATGTGCACTTGAATTTTTTGCAGAGTCGCCACCTCTCCAAAGAGGACAAAATTTACAGCAGCTGAAAGCTCATCAAATATGTTTCTGAGTTCATTCCACCAGCAGAGCAAAACTTCACCAGAGACTGCGGGATATCACTTCACATCAACGTCCCCAGTAGGGTCGCCATTTTGTTGGTTTTTCTTCTGAATCAGCATTAGGGTTTGCCAGTTCTAATGCACAGGCAGATTCAGCCAACTGAATACAGGAGGTTGCATGAGCTCCTCCCCTTCACTTCTGGTTCTGCCGCACCAAGGGGGGTGTCCCTATTTGATAAAAGTATGACCTTGACTAGCTCAATGACAAAAAGATATAACTCGACAGCAAAAGGCAGAATACTCTCATGTAAGGACCAAGATTTGTATAACAAATCACAAGGTTGGCAACATTCTTGGACATATATGTCTGGTTGGGTATGAGAGTACGTAGGGATCCTAATCCTACTCCTACAACTAACAGGTGGAAGGATGAAATGGTTTGATTTGATTTTTGGATGCAAAGATGGACATGGTATATAACCTCAACACAGAGCTAGATTGGTGCCTATCCAGGGCTTGGAGTTGGTAGACATACACCTGTGAATGATCAGCATGAACAACTAAAATTGGATTTTAGGGGGATATACATGATATCTCCCTTACAGATATCTCCCAATACAGAGTGTTAAGCTGTCTATACTTATGGCATCCTTATTGCAGTATACCCTTCCCAATATTCAATCTAAAAATAGTTTAATCTACCCCTTGAGCAGAAGTTAAAAGATTAAACATTCAACACAGGAATTCTATGTTCTAGAATCTCAGACATTCTTTGAATGCCTGGACTCAGAAGAAAGATACATGCAAAACTAGAGACAGAATCAGCATAACACATGCAAACATAGCATTATTCATATAAAATTGACCATGAAATCAGTGGATTCATACATAAACGTACAATAGGAGATACATAAACTCGCAAGTTTTGCTGCACAGAGCAACCAAAACCAGTTGTATCTTATTACAGAGCCAAAATGTCCAATTTTCAACAACCTAAAATGAGTAACACTTCCTGCTTATAACAGCCAAAGAAGCGTACTCAGCATTAATTACATGGCTTTGACAAAAAATTTGCCAGATACAGTCCTCAGAAGGAATGGCGCTCAGAATTTATTGCTGCAGAGACAGAAAGTAGACAATGGTGGCCTCGAGCCCTGTGCCACCATCTGGAAGTCCTCATGCCAAAAATTAGGTACATGACTGTTCAACAACTCGCCCATGCCCCTTCTACAGTCGCCATTGATGGCCCAACAACCCGCAACCATTGAGAAAACTATCGCTGCGTTCAAATGGAAGTTTCCTGCCAAAACGCCCTCTTCGCAGGCTCAAACTGCACAGGGCAATAATCCCACATGCACGGTGCCGAGATCACACTAGCACTTTATAAACATAGCTGCATGCATAATAGGTGTCGAGCATTTTGCCATGCTCGACACACAACCCTTCGCCAAAAGCCCATCGGCCAAATCTACACCATCGGCTTGCCCCAAAAACCTCTTACCGATCTCAATCGTCTCATCGACGACACCTCCGCAAGCCTCCAACTTCCACATCGGCCAGAGAAGACCCATCGGCGGACCCTCCAATTGCTAGCCCAATATGCAATCTTACTCCGATGGCATTCCCCATCGGGCAAACTCCTTATATCGGCGGCCCAAAAATTTGCTTCGCTGATAGCCAAACACACGCCGATGGACATCCATCGGCCAGACCAAAACAATCGGAGCACTGAAGAAATCTTTCGCCGATGAAGCCAATCACTCCGATAAGACCAAAAACATAAAGCCTTGAACCGTTGAACCCCGAACCAAAAGGGTTCAACACGAGGGTTCAACGCGATGGTTCAAACATCAAAAATAATACTCCACAGGCAACAAAGCTTCGAACCATTGAACCTTGAACCAAAACAAAAAGGTTCAAGAGAGAGGTTCAACGATGCAATATTTGGGCAAGGCAAATGCATAATGTGACCCATTAGAAGAAAATTGAATCCTGAACTGCTGAACCACTGAACTTAGAGAAAAAAGGGTTCAAGTTCAAACCGAAATGTTGAAGACACAAAAACAAACCCATGCCGATGGAGAAAAGATGAAGACCCCTCCTCAAGAAATGAGATGCAGATGCTGAAAAGTACTAAAGGGGTGCCAAAACTTAGAACCTTTTAGATATTTTGGGATGGTGCCTGCATGAAAATTGCTAAATTAACTGACAGTGAATTCAAGCACCAACAAAAACTATGTTCAGTTTTATTCTAACTCTCACAAATCTTCTGAGGTGTTGGACTTGATTAATTCTGATGTGTTTGGTACTGTTAATATTCCTTTGATTTCAAAATCTATTTACTTTGTTTCATTCATTGACGATTATAGTAGAAGGACATGGGTGTATTTCCTTAGAAGTAAATCTAAAGTCTTTAATAGATTCAAAGAGTTCAATGCTCTTGTAGAGAATCAAAAGGATAGAAAGATTAAGTGTTTGAAGACTGACAATGGTGGTGAGTTTTGTTCAACAGATTTTGACAAGTTCTGTAAAGAACAGGGGATTGAGAGGCACAAGACAACACCGTATACCCCTCAGGAGAATGGAGTTGCAGAGAGGATGAATAGAACGTTGATGGAGAGGGCAAGGAATATGCTAAGTGGAGCTGGTCTTGAACAAAAGTTCTAGTCTAAAGTTGTTACTACCGCTTGTTACCTGGTTAATAGGTCTCCTACATCAGTGCTCGATGATAAGACACCTATGGATGTATGGTCTTGTAAAAAGCCTTCATTAAGACACATTCAAGTATTTGGTTGTGAGGTGTATGCACATGTGCCTAAAAAGAAGAGGTCTAAGTTGGAGAACAAGGTTGTAAAGTGTATCTTCATTGGTTATGGCATCGGTGTGAAAGGCTATAAGCTTTGGGATGTAGTAGTTGAGAGAGTTCTATATGGAAGAAGCATGATCTTTAGAGAGCTCAATCCTTCTTCTATTATCTTGTAGCTAGAGAAAGAATAGAAGAAAGATGATGTGGTTCAGCTTCCTTCTACCCTTGAGAAAGTTGAACCCAAAACATCTATTGGACCTGATAATGAGGAGAGCTCTAGTAGCTCTGAAAGTTTAGAAGAAGATGAAGAATGTCAACCTCAACCTTTGAGGAGGTCCACATGGATAAGGTAGCAACTTGATAGCTTTGGTTATTCAATGCATGATTCCAGTTGTATTTGATGAGCCTAGAACTATGAGAGAGGCTATGGGTATGAAAGATGTAGGTTCCTAGAAGGAGGCCACAAAAGAGGAGATGGCTTCTTTGGAAAAGAATAATACATGGGACTTGGTGCCTTTTCCTAAAGGACAAAAACCCATTAGATGCAAATGGGTGTTCAAAAAGAAATTTAGTGTAGATGGCAGTGTTGAGAAATATAAGGCTAGATTGATTGCGAAGGGGTATTCTTAGATGGAGGGAATTGACTATGGTGAGAGTTTTTCTCCCATTGCAAAGTTGACATCTATTCGGTTCCTATTATTTCTTGCAGCAACGTATGATCTAGAAGTGGAACAAATGGATGTGAAGACAACATTCCTTCATGGTGACTTGGAGGAGGAAATCTATAGGTCACAGCAAGAGCACTACATGGTAAAAGGTAAAGAAAATTTGGTTTGCAAGTTGAAAAAGTCTTTGTATGGTTTGAAACAGTCTCCTAGGATGTGGTACTAGAAGTTTGATGCCTTTGTGTTGAGTATTAGATTTTAGAGATCAAAATTAGATCATTATGTTTACTACAAGTTTGATAATGATCACATTCTCATTATTGCATTGTATGTTGATGATATGTTACTCATTAGGAATGGTAAAAGTTTGATTTCTGATTTGAAGTCTCAGTTGTCAGCACAATTTGAGATGAAAATCTAGGGGCATCTTGGTAAATTATGGGAATGGAAATCAGAATAGATAGAGCAAACGTAAAACTTTGGTTAGGCCAGAGTAAGTATGTTAACACTGTGTTGGAGAGATTCAATAGGATGGATTGCAGACCTTTGACTATTCCTGTTACAATGGGATAAAGTTATCTATTGAAGATTGTCCAAAGTCTCCTTCTAAGACATAGGATATGAGAAGAGTTCCTTATGCTAGTGTGGTTGGTAGTTTGATGTATGTGATGGTCTGCACAAGACTAGACATTCCCCAAGCAGTGGGAGTCCTTAGTCAATTTATGGCTAATCCTAGACAGGTACATTGGGATGCAGTGAAGAAAGTGCTTATATATTTGCAGGGTACTTCTAAGTATTCCTTATGTTATCATGGTTATCCTATAGGACCTCGGCATTCACTTTGTATTCGTGGATTTTTGGATTTAGATTGGGTAGGTGACATTGCTAGCAGGAGATCCACTGGTGCTTATGTGTTCACTATGTTTGGTGGTGCTATTAGTTGGATGAGTAAGCGGTAACCTGTGGTCACTTTGTCCACTACTAAAGCTAAGTACATTGCAGCAACTCATGCTTGTAGAGAAGCCATTTGGCTTAAGAGATTGTGTTCTGATGTTGGGTTTGATGCAGGGAAGATTACTATTTATTGTGACAGTTAGAGTGTCATATGTTTGGTGAAGAATCCTACTTTCCATGCAAGGACTAAGCATATTGATATCTAGTACCATTTTGTTCATGACATGGTAGAGGATGGGAAGGTAAACTTGGAAAAAGTTGAAACTTTGATGAATGTTGCATATTCCTATTGATGGATGTTTTAACACTCAACAACGCAGGTGTGATTGTTGGTTTCACACCTCTCTTGAAAAGTATCCTACCCTAGGTAAGACTACTCCAAGGTTTCTACAACTAGTTCTTAGCTTGTTTGGAATTTCTCAGTTGGAATGTACTAGCTGTTCCTACAAGGGGTCTTACATGCAATCGACAGATTTGAACAATTTAGATAGCAGTTCATGCAAACCCTCTAGAATTTCAGCTGATAAGGTAATGTGAGATGCCACTAAAAACCTAATCTAAGTAGTTGTTTTGAAAGAAAATGCAAAAGGAGATAGGGTTTAGAGAAAGTCCTAACTGACATTCACAATGTGAAGATTGCTGCAGGTAGATAAATGTTCTAAAATTTAACCAATTTTTTGAGTAACCAAGCTAACTATATGCCACAAGACTGCAAAAAATGATGCTATCTTCAATGGAGACTTAAAGATTTTTAGATTACATTCATTTATCAGATACCCAAGTAACGACGCAATTTAGCTCATGCAATGCAATTGAACTTAGTACAAAATGATCAACCTAGGCTAACTTTGCACAGTCACTTACAATCAACAAGTAACTAAAAGTATGGACTAAGAACATTCATCAAATACCTTTTAACAAATCATTAGCATTACAAAAGCACAACTAACTAATGGAGATCAATAAGTGAACCATGAAACCAAATAAGCAACACAATGAACAAATTCTCAAAACACTTGCAAAAACTTGCTTTGTATTAGCTTCAAATGGCATAGCATCAACAATTCAGCATCAAGAGTCTTCTCTCACAAATGAGGGAAATGGCAACCCTTTACATAGGAGATGCACCATACTAAGTTTTTGAATGAACGGTGGAGATTAACTCAACATCGATGGTCTAGATTTAACATCATTAAATGCATTAACAACAGCCCATTGCATTCCCGGATTACAATTTGTCTCTTATGAAAAGGATGAAAAATGACCTCTAAATACATTGAACCTAGACAAATTGACTACCCATTTGAATATATATATAGAAAAGACCATTCCCAAGGAATAATAAAGACAAAATAGCATCACATGACCTTTCAAATATATAGCAATACATATTTGTGATGAGATTACTTTTCAAAGTTTACAAAAATATACTATGGATCTTCATCCAAATCTACTTTATCTTCTTCTGCCCTTTTGTTGCGGTAGTTGACCCAAGCTGACAATGCTGGATTAATATCGACAGGGTCCAGGTTCTTGATGTGATTCACTAGGTATCTAAACATTTCTAGCTCATGACTGTATTGGATATACATCTTTTCAATGTCTTTTCTCCCTTTATGAAATGTAATGAAGTCAGTTTGGAGATCACTGACTCTGTCTAATCTGTCCGTGACATCCAATTTAGTCTACTTAAAGACTATCTTATGCAACTTATCTTTACATCCCTGCACATCGTATGGGGCCAAATCATCATAGCCCATTATAAGGCAGTCCTTCAGGGAGTCATTTATTTCATAGATAAGAGACAATATATTATTATTTACTGCCTTGTAAGCTTCCTTGATATTATCAAGAACTTCTTTCCTCAGCTTTATCTATTGGTACCATGTCACTGCTTTATGTAATCTATCTCCTGTTAAGTTATTTAGACAGTAGTGTCTAAGTAGGAAAATCTATCATTTCTTGCACTCGAGGGAACACCTGATAATAATACTCATCAAAAGGGTCACATTCCTCATACAAGTCTTTCCAATGGTCCCATAATTTACATAGGTTTTTATGAGCTCAGCTACAAAATCAATGGCCTCACACCCTTCTTGATGTACCTTAATCATCCATTTTTGAGTTCCAGTGGCTAAGGTCCTGACTTCATCGAGCTTGGTTACTTTGTCTTTTGACAGCAAAGTGGGGACTTTCCTAAGCTCACCTTCAAAATCCACAGGTTTTATTAAAAACTACAAATAAGCTCTAAATTCTTCATTTTGTTGTTTCAGTTCCTTCTTGGTAAGTTCATCCTTGTCTAACTGCTCTAAAATAGAAGAAACAGAACCTTTGAATTCATCAACCTTTTGACTCCTCATGGTAGGTCCCAAGTTAATAGTTGTTATAGTGTAATCCTCAGGTTTGACCTATTCTTTGTCTACATCAATCGGTGGGACAACCACTTCTTCTATTCAAGATCCTGTTGTATCCTTATAGATTCTGGACTGCACCTTAGCCTTTTTCTGTTTCGTTGGCTTCTTTGTCTGTGAAAGGATGGCACTTAGGTCCAATTTCATAATTTCAATCTGAGGCTTTGGATATGTAATTCTACTTTGCAGCCAATTTGGTGCTGTGGAGGACTCTTTAGAAATATCAAATTTTTATTACTTATGCTATGTGGCCCTTCGAGCAACTTTTGTTCTTTCTTTGGTTCTTTTTCCACATCCTCTTCTTCATCTGGAAGATTTCTCTAGTCCACTAAAGTCTCCTTTTGGGCAGCTCCCAAGACTATTTTGTTGAGTTCTTCTTTGGAGAGCTATCAAAAATTTCTATTACTTCAGTGTTCACGACTTCAACAAGAGGCTCTTCAAATGTATCCTTTTTGTTAGGGTTAGATAACAAAATATATCAATTAAATGCAAATAAAGATTAAACAGAGGAATGAAAATACACAGAAATAATAATAGCGAGAGACAAGTTTTAACGTGGTTCACCCAAACTCAGGCTACATCCACCAACAGAGCATCCAATATTATTATCTAGTAAATCAAACCAATTACAACTAGCAATCCCTGCAACTCAAGACCATTGCAAATGCTACAATACAATGTCAACCAAAACCCTAACCCTTAACCGCTTTTATCAAGCCTTATGTTAGTTACAAAAATAGGGCTTTTTTATGTTAGCTCATGGATACATAACTAGTGTACAATACTTGCATGATCAGTTGCCACCTACCAACAATCTCCCACTTGGAGACTAATTAGGCTCCACACCAAACAATCTCCCACTTTGAGACTGGTCCTAGATGGCACCCTTGCGCGTGCAGCTCCCACTGGAAATAAGAACCCTAGGCTCTGTTGTTCTAATTTTATTGTTTCAATCTTGAAGACCAATTGAAGCTAAAGAGGAGCTCAACTTCTCCCTTGTCACTGCCTTTTCAAACATATCTGCTAGATTTTCATCTATATTTATCTTTTCCATCCTTAACTGTCCATCATCCAACACCGACTGAATAAAGTGATACATCAACTGTATGTATTTGGTCTTTAAATGCAAGGCAGAATGCTTTGCAAGATATATGGCACTCTGACTGTCTGTATACAAAGAACTGTTACCCTGTTGTTTACCTAATTCTTCCATGAAAGATTGCATCCATATCATCTCCTTGCTTGCCTTTGTTGCAGCTACATATTTTGCCTCTGTGGTGGATAAAGCAACCACTTTTTGCAACCGTGAGATCCAACTCATTGCTGTCCCACCTACAGTAAAGACATAACCTGTAGTACTCCGCCTGGTATCAATATCCCCTGCCAAATCTGAGTCTACATAGCCTGCTAAATAAGTATTAGAGCCCCCAAAACATAAGTGTTTATTGGATGTACCTCTCAAATATTTGAGAATCCATTTTACTGCATTCCAATGCTCCAATCCAAGATGACTCATATACCTTCTTACGACTCCTACATCATGTGCAATATCTGGTCTCGTGCATACCATGGCATACATTAAACTTCCTATAGCTGAAACATATGGTACCTTAGACATTTTTTCTTCCTCCTCTGGTGTCTTAGGACACATCTCCTTAGTTAATTTCAAATGACTAGGCAAAGGTGTACTGACAACTTTTGCATTCTCCATATGGAATCTCTACAACACCTTTTCAACATAATCAGCCTGAGAGAGTCAATTTTTTGTTCTTCCTATCTCTACAAATTTTCATACCAAAGATTTGTTTTGCTACCCCCAAATCCTTCATATCAAATGACTGTGATAACTGTTGTTTTAATTCTCTTATGTGATCCATGTTAGACTCAGCTACAAGCATGTCATCAACATATAAACATAAAATAATGTAGCTGTCATTATCCAACCTCTTAAAATAAACACAATGGTCAGAATTACACTGGCTGTAGCCTTGTTTAGCCATAAAACTATCAAATTTTAAATACCATTGTCGAGGCGCTTACTGTAGGCCATATAAACTCTTCTTCAATCTGCACACCTGTTTCTCCTTACCTTTGACCTCAAATCCTTGGGGCTGTTCCATATATATCTCCTCCTCCAAATCACCATGGAGAAAGGCAGTTTTCACATCTAGCTGTTCCAAATGCAAATCTTCAGCAGCCACAATACTTAAAACAATACGAATAGAAGTCATCTTAACAACCAGAGAATAAATCTCATCAAAATCAATGCCCTTTTTCTATGCAAATCCTTTTACTACTAACTTGGCTTTAAATATTTTCTTATCTCCATCTTCTTCTTTCAGCCTATAAACCCATTTGTTTGGTAAAGCCTTTTTACCCGCAGGTAACTTACATAATTCCCAAGTCTGATTTTTTAGCAAGGAGTCCATTTCTTCTTTCATTGCAAGCTCCCACTAAACCTGTGTATCCACCTACATAGCTTCGTCATACCCTTCTGGTTCACTAGCATCTATTAACAAAATAGAATACAAAGAGGGAGAAAATCTTTCAAGAGGTCTACTTAGCCTTGTTGACCATCTAACATTCACTAGAGTTTGTGGTATTTCTTGTTGTTGCTGCAGAGCATGAGGAACCACTGGAATATCACTATTTGGAGTATCATCCAGCACTACATAATCATTTTCTTTCTTTTCATGCTGCTACAACTAATCTTTGTACAACACCTTCTCATTGAATACAACATCCCTGCTTCTCACAATTTTCTGATTTTCAAAATCTCAAAGCCTATAACCAAATTCATCAATGTCATATCCAATGAAGGTCCACTTTTTTGATTTTGCATCCAGCTTGGTTCTATTTTTTGAATCTACATGTGCAAATGCTTCACATCTGAAGGTTTTGAGAAAATAATAACTCACCTTCTTACATGTCCATGCTTCCTCTGGAATACCATAGCCCAAAGGAACTAAAGGACCTCTGTTGATTAAATATATAGTGGTGTTGACAGCCTTTGCCCACATATTTAAAGGTAGCCCAGGATGCAATCTTATGGTCCTTGCAAGCTCCATTATTGTCCTATTCATGTGTTCAACCACTCCATTCTCCTATGGAGTCCCTGGAACCATTTTCTGCCTATGGATTCCATTAAAGGAATAATAATCCTCAAATTCTTTACTGTAATACTCACCACCATTATCAGATCTAAGACATTTTAATCTTTTACCTGTCTCATTCTCAACCAAGCTTTTCCATTTCTTAAATGTTTCAAATACATTAGATTTCTGCCTGAGGAAATAAATCCAAACCTTCCTAGTTGCATCATCTATAAATGTAACATAATACCAAGAGCCACCAAGAGAAGATACTTGAGCCTGTCCCCATACATCTGTATGCACAAGCTCCAACTTTTCATCTTTCTTTTGCTTCCCATCCTTGAAAAAACTAACTCTCTTTTGTTTGCCATACACACAACTTTCATAGAAATCCATATTAATACATTTCAGACCTGGTAAAAATTTCTTAGAATGAAGTACCTTCATACCATTTTTACTCATATGCCCAAGTCTGTTATGCCACAGTGTTGTCTCAGAACCTGTAGCAACTGTTTCAGTCTCTTCCAGCAAATATGTAACAACTGTTCCTAAACTTGTTTATTTTTTCTTTGCAACAGCTAAAGTAGAAGGAACAATGTGACCTGTACAAAGAGATAAGGTGCCTACTTTCACACCTTTTGCTACTATTAAGGCACCTTTTGAAACCTTCTAATTTTTATCAGTAAATGTAACAATGCAACCTTCTTCAGCTAGCTACCCTGCTAAAATTAAACTCTTACTGAGCCTTGGAATGTGCCTTACCTCTTGTAGTAGCCAGTGATTCCCATTCTGCAACTTAATCTTGATTTTTCCCTTTCCAATAATCTGACAGGGTTTGTTATCTCCCAAATAAACCAGCCCAAAATCCCCTTGGACATAATCAAGAAAATAACTTCTATGGGGCGTAGCATGAAATGAGGCCCCTAAATCTAAAACCCATGAATCATCAGCATTATCTAGGGAAATAATCAAAGCATCATCTTTAGATTTATTACTTACCACATTTGCCTCCTTATTGCCTTCTTGTTTGTCTCCTTCTTTATTCTTCCGAGACCAACAATCTTTCTTCAGATGACCTGGTTTCCCATAGTACTAACAATCCTTCTATCCTTTGGATTGGGATCTCTTATCCTTTGATTTTCCACGTGACTTCCCATGACCTCCAGAACCTTTTCCTCTCTCCTTTGATCTACCCCTGCTTTTTGCATTCAAAACACTGCCTAATATGGATCCACCTGAGATTTTCCTCACTCAGAATAACACCAACAACATCAGTAAATTTTAGGGTATTTGAACCAGAAACAAAGTTACTAACCACTATTACCAAACTATTCCAACTTTCAGGCAAAGAACATAATATCAAGAGAGCTCTAACTTCATCAAATTTTACATTTATAGAAGTCAATTGACTTGTAATCATATTGAATTCATTTAAATGATCTGTCATAGATCCACCTTCAATCATTCTCAGATTAAACAAATGCTTCATGAGAAATACCTTATTTGAGGCTAAGAGTTTTTCATACAATTAGGCCAAAGCTTTCATCTGACCATCTGTTGTCTTTCCTTCCATTATATTGAATGCCACTGATGGTGCCAAGCACAACCGAATGGTTCCTAGTACCTTTCTATCAAGAAGGTTCCAATCCCCATTAGTTATTGTTGCTAGTTTCTTGGCTACTCCTTCCAACAACATCCATAAATCCTTCTGATATAGATAATCCTCCATCTGTATCTTCCATAACTGATAGTTCTACCCATTGAATTTGTCTACCTTCAATTTACCCTCGTCCACCATCTTTTCCACTCAACCGTGAGACTCCCACTCAACTGTGAGACCTTCCTGCAGATGATAATCAAACGTAACTTGCTTTGATACCACTTGTTAGGGTTAGACGGTAGAAGATATCAATTAAATACAAATAAAGATTAAATAGAGGAATGAAAATACATAGAAATAATAACAACAAGAGACAAGTTTTAACGTGGTTCACCCAAACTCGAGCTACATCCACCAACAGAGAGTCCAATATTTTTATCCAGTAAATCAAATCGATTACAACCAACAATCCCTGCAACTCAATACCGTTGCAAATGCTACAATACATTGTCAACCAAAACCCTAACCCTTAGCTGCTTTTATCAAACCTTATGTCGGTTACAACCCCGAACCTCGGTAAGGATACATAACTAGTGTACAGTACTTGCATGATCAATCGCCACCTACCAACACTTCTCTAACTCTTTCTCTTGAAGGCCTAATTCAGCACACACCTTTTCTATGCCTGACAATAGTGGTACAGCCAAGGGAGTTGAATCTTGTGTCATTGTAGTTTGGGAAATAGAGGCAGCAGATGATGGGGCTGTTGCAAGTGAAGGCCAACTAACTTGTGTTAGGTTGGAAAAAGTGGTAAACTCCAAGGTAAGTGGAATGGGAGAGGTAGGTGAGATAGATGAAATGACAATAGGTGAAGTAATGGAAAAGGAGGGCATGGGGAGAGATGGTGAAAGAATAGAAGAAATAGGTGGTAATGCAAGGGAAGTGGAGAGTGAAACATAAGATATGGAAGGCATGGACATGGTGGAAATGGAAGAAAATGAAGGGGCAACAACAAAAGAAATGAGCCTACTTGGGATATTTGAACCTATTGCTAATGAATAGGAAATAGTTGAGATGGCAATTGCTGGTGAGGAAGTGGCAGAAGTATCTTCTTGAACAATTGTCATAGGGGCAGCAGGAGTAGTGGTAGAGTCAGTGAGAGAAGGTACAACAGTTGAATCAGTAGAAGAAAGGGTGGCAGCACTTACTACTGGGGTAGTAGGAGGTGAAGAGACTACTAGCAAGCTTGTGTTATTAGGAGTTACAACAATAGAAGCTTCTATGGTTGTGCTAGTGTTTTTCACTTTGGTTTTCTTTGTCTTTGACTCTTCTCTTGGCCTACTAGGCATATCTCTCTTCTTTGATGCTCTTGTTGGTGCAGTCACGGTAGGAGGGTTCACGGAATGAACTGTCTGGACCATGCAACAAGAGTAAACACAACGAAAACAACTCAAGAAATGAAGCAAATGTAGATTCAATCATTCAATATATCATAGAATTCAAATACAATCTGGCCGGCAACATGCAGGCTCACAACTAGGGCTCAAAGGCCTGATTACATACATGCATAAGATAGATTTTTGAAGCTCCTTTGCACAAAATCTAGATTATCAACTTATGCTAATGATCATAAATTGCTAACTACTTTCCTAAGGATCTATTACATCAATATATATCATTTCTGGACCAAAAGATTCCTTTGCATCGGCTAGGAAAAGTCACAAACTCCAATGAAGAGCTGTAACGTGTTCATAGATAGGTCAGACCTAAATACATAGAACACTTCCTCACATGAATGAAACAATGTGTAGACCTTTGAGAAGGGTTGGCCATGAACCAAAGATCATTGAATGATGTGTCATTAGGATCCACAAGTCAAGGAATGATACGCAAGCCTTCTCTTTTAGTTGATTTGTTTGAGACAGTCAGGATGCTTTGCTCTAAGAAAATAGTTGATCTTTTGATAGTGATATCTTATTGGTAAATGATCCAAATACTTTAAATTCTTGATACAATGTAGATGAATGAATGTAGATACTAAATCTAGATCCGCAAGGTGTGAAATGCCAAAACCAGACCAAAAACTGAAACTGCTTCTGACTGAACTGCCTGAATTGAACTAGAAAATGAAAAGAAACAAATTGAACTACAAACAAACTAAAATACAAACATTTTTGGTTGATGCAAGATTTCTCTTGAACCAGGGATGCTCCTACATCAGACATCTAGGGTTATTGAAAAAGTGAGTCCCTCACTTTGCTAGGGCTAAGGGAGAACCAAGACGGTCCACCTCAGCCTGAGAAATCCATGGTGAATCTTCTTCTGGTTTGCCTTTCCACTTCACAAGATATTCTTTATATTGTCTTCCTCTAGTGTTGTGCCCAACTCTGCTATCCAAAATGTCTTCTATCTACTCCGGTGCTTTGTGTGGTAACTGCTTCTTTAGGTCTTCTTCCATGCTATCACTAAACTCTACTTCAAGATACGGATAAAGATATGCAATGTTGAAAATAGGTGATATACCCAAGGTCTCGAGTAACTCTACTTCATATGCATTTCCTAAATCATATTTCCTGAGTATCTTACAAGGTCCAAACTTCTTCATCTTCAACTTGTTATATGTCCCAACTGGAAATCTTTCTTTTCTCAAGTACACCATCACTTCATCACCAACTTCAAATTCCTTATGTCTTCTCTTCTCATCTACCTTTTCCTTATACTTACTTGTTGATGATGATTGTTAGTCATAACAACATGCATAAAAATTTGCACAACAAACCTTTATTATCTTGTAAAGTATGATCAACTTAGGATAAGTTGATGACTCCAAGTCTGCATTGATCAGGTCATGATCATCTGATGTTACTTAGAGGTTGATGTGACATGCTATTTTCCATTTCAAGGGGTCTTACATTTGTCTAGGTGATTAGTATTGCACTGTATCCTATAAATTCTACTCTATTTTCAATGATTGCTGAGATATTTGTAAGTTTGATCAATTCTTCTAATCATTGATCATTATGAACTCACTCTTCCTTCTACACTATAAATTTATTCAAATGATGTGTCTATAAGTGGATATTTATATGTATTTCATGGATATTTGCTTTTGATTGTCCTTTATTTGTAATTATGGAGATGATCTATTATGAAATTGAAAGAAATTTAAAAGAATACTTCTACTCTTAGTGAATCTTTAGTTATTGAATCACATACACACTAGATACATTCATGGAGAGAAGAAATCAAACCATAGGTCACCAGGACGTTCCACAGCTAGATATGGTTGATGCTAACTTCAAAGGAACTAGGAATGAAAACAATACATGCAGACTGAGAAGCACTCCAAGGGACGCAGCTAATCAATGCATATATCTAGATTTCAATCACAGATTACTCAAGATTTATGATGATTTGTAATAAAAAATGGCTTCTCTTTCATTAAGTATGCATAACATATACATTTACAACAAATTTGAAATGAGTCCTAAATTTTTTAGCAATCAAATATCAATTAAGTTTTGAATGTTTAAAAGATTGCACCCCTGTACCCTTTATAGAATAAGGTGAGGAGGTAGTTACAATTGACCAACGGTCAAGATTTATCTATTAAGATTAATGATTGACAATTACCCTATGACTTAGTCAACTTTTCCTCATGGCACAGGTTGCTAGCTGGCAACCATCTGTATGACTCATTATTTATGAGTACCTTATGCATATGTGCACTTTGTGATGCATCATCATTCATTCCTTAGTTTCTTCTTCTTCATTTTCTTTCTCTTCATCATTCTCCTCATCTTCATCACTTTCAGCATCACTATCACTTTGATATACATCCTCTTGTATGTGGACCTTTACTGCCATCCTAATATGTTCATATGCTTGTACTATTTTATCCACCTCTCCCCCATCTTGGATTCTAGCTTTTGTTATGACATGTTTATGAGACTGGAACTTAGCCTTGAGAGCTTCCATCTTACCTTTCATGTTGTTCAATGTCTCATTGTAAGTTTCTACTTAAACTTTAATCCTCATGATCTTATTCATTACTTCTTCTGTCAGGTGGGTGAGAGGGTCATCTGCTACTGACTTAAAATTATCATGTAGAGCCTTAATAGCACAGTCTGCATCCTGATTCTCAATTTTCCCCTCTATTTTACCCTCCAAGGCCTCAAGGATTTTTGCTTCATATGCCATCATGCTATACAACTTAACACTAATATCCCTGAGCTTGCCACTGTACTTCTTCAAGATATCACATTCAAACCTGATATCCTCATACCATACACTTATCACCAGGGTAGTATTATTATCTAATACTTGATTACTTATCAAGATTTGTGGATCAATTCTCTTCATTTCACTTAGAGCAGTCAGGTCCTTTTCCAATTGGAATGACCTTTTTATTGTATCATTTTGCATTTTATCTACCTTTCTCTTTAGACTGATCAAAGAATTCCACCTTTATAGTGAGGTTCTGAATACATCTTCAGCCCCAGTGAGAGCTGACAACATCCATTTTTCCATGACCATTGCCTCATGCTTCATCAGGTCCAACTTGGTGACCTCTTCCTGTGATATGATAGTCAATGGGATTGCAAGATCAACTTGTGTATTATTAGGGTTAATTAACCCTTTTATGAAAGAATGTAGCTGAGCAATGTGCTCCTTATGCATTTTATTTTTCTCCTTTTCCTTCTTCACCCTTTGGGTTAAAGAATCAACAATGTCCTTCCCTTCTTGACCTTCCTGATCTTCATCAACAAAACCCAAATCAATAGTTGTGATTTGGAATTCCTCTAGGCTAATCTTGCCTTTCTCTTTTTCTCTTATGGGAAGTGCCACCTGTGTAGTCCTTCTACTTATAGCAGGATCTCTCTTTATGGCTGATATTAATCTGGCCTTCCTCTTTGGCTTCATCATTGTCTTAGCGAACAAGGTTGAAACATCAAATTCTTGAATTTTTGACCCTTGTTCCATACCTATTTCCTTTTCCAGCCACTGAGGTACATCATCTTCAGATCCTTGATGATCTTTGTCTACATCATGTCTACCCTATTCTCCAGTATCTGATTCTATTCTTGGTGGAGAAGGTACCTTCTTGATTTCTTCCGCATGTATTTCCTCATGAGGGGGATCTTGTTGAATTTCTTCTTGCTGAGGGGTTGCCTTCTGCAAAGGAGGATCCTATGGGATTTCCACATTCTGATCTTGTGCTTGATCCTATACTCCCTCCTTCAGATTTTCATCCTCATTATTTTTCTAACCTAGTGGCATATTGACATCTTTGGATGTCTGTGTATTTGGCCCTTGTGTATCACCTTGATCAAGGGTCATTTCTTGTTCTCCACCTGATGCACTGATATCCTATGGCTTAGGGTCCTCTTGATCTGATTTATCTTCTATCCTTGAGGCTTCTCCTAGATCTTCCTAAGTCTGAGCAACAACTGCATCTGTTATATCTTAATCACCCCCACTCTTTTATTGAACTTATACTATTTTTGGTTTGGTAGGTGTCTCATGTTGTTACTGACCCTGATTAGGAGTAGTGCTATCTTTTGCTACCTATTTTATCCCTAGGACTTACATCACCCTGGTATGTTAAATCTATGGCTGCAGGACTAGTCACCTGCTTAACCAAATTATCAAGCCCTATCTGTTGGGCTGCCCTCTCTAGGCTACCTTGTTTTACTTCTTCTGTTTGCTTTATTTCCTCCAACACCACCATTTGTGCTAATGGAGTTCCATGAGGAGTCATGCGAGTATTGGAAATGAGAGTCTCCATTTGTTGAGAAGCCACACTTTGAACTACTTCATCATTAGATAAGTCTACGGTATCCTCTAAAGAGAAAGGAGCACCCTGACTTGCTTTGAACACTTCTCTTGTTTGTTCCTCTGCCTTCTTAGTTTTGAATTTTATTATGGTGGGAAGAGGAATATCATGTTGCAGTTCCTTCCTGAATGCTTCACCACCGGCTCCTCTCAATATGATGGGATCAGCCTAGATATCCCCCTCATTGTTGTTCTTTGTTTTTTGGGTGGTGACATCAGCAGCATCGCCCTCCTCTTCTTGCTGACTACCTACAAGTCATCACCTCTAGGCTCTTTATTTACTTGCTCTTCTTCCAAAGGGATGCCTTCTTCCACTTCCTACTGCAAGGTCTGGCCCTCTACCTGTACTTCTATAGTTTCAACAGCGGGCCTCAAAATCCTTTTGGTTTTTGATTTTTCAATTTAAGGCTGTGCAAATGATGCGGATGCCTGAGCTAATGTAGATGTACCTGTAGCTGACGTGACAATCCATTCTATTATCACCCCCTTTGGTTCATCTTCACTTTTCTTACCCTTAGGGGGACCTTTCCTTTGTTTTTGTGTAGGCAATCTTTCCCCATTGGATTTTCTCTTTTCATTGAGGAAATCATCATATTCCTCATCAGATACTTCCTACCTCTTCTTCTTGGTATCAATTGTAAGGGCAACACCCCTTTTCTTGAATCTGTTTATCTCCTCATCCACCCAGGCTTGGGTTAACTGGATCACCCCAGTTGTCAGCTGATCCAAGGATATGTCCTCCTACTGCGTAAGATCTGAGGCAGATATGGTGTCATTATACACCTTTTTGTCCTCATATTCATTAGACATGATTTTTCCATCATCCTTCCGTAGCTGCACTAGCACCGAGATGCAGTTAAAGGTTTTAATATGATTCAAGGTGAGTTGCTGGTATTTCCTTCTCCTCACCTCAGCCTCATCATCACAGTCAGTCTAGAAGTCTTCTAGATGCTTTTGATGTATCCGTTTTCCTAATATTTTCTGCATCCTGCCATAAGGATCATATGATCTGGCTAGGGGAAATGGCTATAAATACATCAATTTTAGCCCTCCCATGACATATTTTATGCTCTCTGAGTCTAAGCACATGTACCAGCCCATGGATACTATAAATAACACTAGAGGTATCTTCTTTTGTGCCTCGTAGGCTTCAACTATTGTGGATACTTACCTGACAAATTCCATCAAGACAACCCCATCAGTAGGGTATCTTGGAAACATAAGAGGCTGTCCTTCAAATCCCTCTATCTTGATGTATGAAAACGTGGCAAACTGGATAAACTAGGCTCCATGCTGATAAACAACTTCCTGAGCTTCCATGCTCAGTCTTTTGGTCCTGTCTTCCTCCATGGTTCTTACCAGATGCATGGAGAATGCATCATTTACCAGTTTGTAGTCCAAGAGGTAATCCTTCCTTTGTAATTAGGGATAATGATCCCATATGTGGGCATCATCAGCATCACCACCAGCCTTACCCACTGTCTTCAAAGCATCAAAGGTTCCTTTATATGCACATGAGTACACCACATATGATGTCATATAAAATAAACATGTTTGTTCTCCTAGGTTCCTCATTCCCTTATCCAATGCATCACTGATGATCTTAGCCCATAATGGCATGTTGTCTACATACAAGACCATCTAGATGATTCCAAACATCTAGTTCTCAAAATTTCTAGCATGAGGTTTACCAGCCATCTTGCTCAGCAGGGCAATAATATATTGGTATTCATCATCAAAATCAAATTTATACAGATGTACAGGTAATTTGGTTGAGGCGGCATATGTGCTACTCTTTGACCTCCATTGGTATATCCTCTTCCTTGCATTTTTCTTATTATTATTGTACTCTATTTGTAACTTGCATAGGTCCACACTCACCACCTTCTTCCCAACTGGCAGATTGAAAGTGGCGGTAATGCCCTTGATTGAGAAGTCTGCATGTATTCTTCCATGCTTCTCCACCCATCTGGTTTTAGGGTTATAATTCCTTATACATTCCACTACCAGCTCTGGGGTATCCATAGCATACAAAAAACCAGTTGCATGCCACATACCTGAAACATATACCCCATCCAGAATGGGATTGTCCTTATCATGATCCACTCTTGTCAACCATACTACCAGGTCCGTATCTCCTTGGTGAGTATCACTAATAACTCCATACTTAAACTGCACCCCTTTAGGCTAGACAAACATAGGCTTGAGGAACTCTACGTTAGACCTATTCCTTCTGAGATCTAACATGGCTTCCTGCAATAAACATGATCTGTTTACCCTACAGTATCCATATGCATTTCTACAACATCATGTAGTTCTATATCATGTGTACTCTATCTATTATTCTTTACTTCATCATGATACATATATTCATAGAGCCAAACCACAGGAAAGAACAAATAATCTACCTGAAAACACAGAAAATGACAACATGAGGGTTTACAGTTACTTATTTGACAATGCTTTCCTCTGGGATTAGATGACTAATTATGAAGAAGGGATGCAGATGCTCAAGATCAGCCGTTCCATTACGTTGAAGGATCCAATCCGTTGATAGGTAGATGTATGAGGGTTTGACTTCAGAGCTCTATAATTTCTTAATTTTTTTGCAAGGTAATTGAAAATAACCTTCGAATTTCACCTTTGAAGTAGGTCACTAGGACAAATTAGGGTAAAAATGTGTTGTCTGGATCAAATCCATTGATCATCTGCATGGAATTCATGGATGTTGCCAAGTGTTCAATTTACATTCATAATTGGTGGGAATCCATCTACCACATTTAAGTGCATTTAATGTAAGGAAACAAGGGGTGATCTTTGAAAGATCAGGGGATATTCAAAATATGACCCCCCTTTGGATAAAATGACCCCCCACCTTTGAGCAGCAAAACTAAATGCAAAGGATCGGGTGATATGGTCAACGTTTGACCATATGTATATTGGGTCACGAAATTAAGATTAGGGGCTATTCAAAATATGACCTTGTAGATAAAATAACCCCCCTCGAAAAAGATTGGGGTGATGTCACCATGTCAGTGACATTGTTTAATTGTTATGTTTTAATGATGTCACCATCATGTTAACGAATATGACCGTCATTAGATATATACCTCTATGGGGTAGAATGGAATAATGACATCATCATCAGCGTGATTTCCTTCATTCATTAGACTTGGATGACATCACCGTCATATTGACATAGGGTGATATTTGCGAAGAGGGTGATATTCGTAAGATGATTGATGTTAAGAATATGACCCTCCACGAAATAACTAAAGTCATTTGATGGGTAGATGATGCAGAGTGACCTAGCCAAAGCTTACAAATAGGGTAAAAAACCCATTAAACCCACCAAAAAACTAATACTATTCATATCGGCAAGAGTTGCCTGAATGTCTTACCGACATGCCTTATCAGTCTGAAAATAACTATCAGCACCTTAGAAAATTGTCATGCCGAAATTCCCCTCATGCCGATGGGTGTTTCATTTTTGTGCCTAACGGCAAGGCTTCGCCTATCGGTATAGCCTAAACCTCTCCATTCTACCAACTCACCCTGATGGCTGCTTTCCCTCGCACTTCTCGGTATGACATATACCATCGGCGCTAGCAATGAAACTTATACCGATTGCCTCAGTCACTCTGATGTGCTCATTCCAAATTCCTTGTCAGCCAGACCTTTGCCTTTAGCTAGACTTTGCTCATCTCCTCTGATGCTGATACTTATGCAATATATGTTGACTTCCACTTCACCCTTGGTAAGACTATGTTTATCAGCAACCGCATGTAAGTTCACGCTGATATCAATGTTCATGTTGATATCCTATGTCAATGTCAAACCTTTGTCGCCAAGACTTTCACCTTCAGGATGAAAGTTTCTCCTTCGACCGACCACTATCCTTATGCCGATGACTCCCTCGTCGGGATGACATATAACATCGCTATGACCTCCTGAACCCTATCCTATGGGCATTATCTTGCCGAAGTCTTCACAAACTTGTGCCAAAAAAACCCTGATATCGATCGATCGGCTTCCTTCGCGTTTTCAACACAGAACTTAACCTTCAAACCCTAGCACATGAGAATGCTAGGAACAATCATTGCATGCAACACTTTGACCCCGAAACATGAAATACAGAAACAGAACAAACAAAAAGGAAACCTAATCTAATATACAGATCCATTCCACCAATTCTATGAATCATCCGGTGGAATGGATAAATGAATCCATCATGCTTGCAAGTGGGAAGAATGATTACATAGATGGAGTTCAAATCAAATGATTAACACTAATGGGATCTAATCTTATTCAGATATCAGAAAATGCATACAACCATTCAGTCTCACTATATCACAGGGCTCTGTTAAATCTCCACAATACCTCTATCTACTCTGAACTATCCACTGTATCTCCTTTGAACTAAAACCAACAGATCTAGGGCATAAATAACAAATCTTTGTGAGTACTACCAACTCAATTCTCAGTGGCTGGGAGACTTCCAAGCATCTGGGAGGACAGTTAATTACAACTTCTAACAGACTACACATAAACCTAGACCGATCTAAAACATATGCATTGGTCCAATGGACCTTATTACATCATGAAGTCAACATACTATAAATAAAGTTATGCTCTGTTTTGAAGGGGTGCTCCTGCACCATACTCCCTAGAAGAAGAAATCTCAAGTCCACTTGAGATGAGAGTATGTAGATCTGCACCATGTTTCTGGATCTGCTCTTCAGTCATCTAGATTGCTTCTGAATTAGGTTTTCCCTGCCAAGACACCAAATACTCCAAATAGTTTTTGTTCCATGTCTTCTTGATCCCTCTTGTGTCCAAAACCTTCTGCAACTGTGGTGAATCATGCTTTGGAATGTCATCAGTTGTTGTATCCTGTAGGAGTTCCTGTTCTGCATCTGGATTATGCTTGTATGGAGTTAAATCACATACATTGAATATAGGTGATAAACCAAGATTTGGAGGAAGCTAGATCTCATAAGCATTCTGTCCACACTTTTTCAAAATCAAACATGGTCCAATCTTCCTCTACATGAGTTTAGTATATTTACCTTTAGGAAGTCTTTCCTTCTTCAAATGAACCCATACCAAATCTCCAACATCAAACTGTACATCTTTCTTCTTTTTTTCAGCATATGCTTTATACTTCAAGGTAGTTTGCTGTAGCTGGGTCTTTACTTGATCATGAACCTCTTTTATGGCTTCTGCAAAAGCTTCTCCATCTGCACTAATAGAATCTCCTGTAGGTAGATCTCTTAATTCCAAAATACCTCGTGGATGCATACCATACACTATCTGAAAAGGTGATTTCCCTGTACTCCTGTTGACAGTATCATTATAAGAAAATTCAGCCTGAGATAGGATAGCATCCCACTTTTCTCCATTCTGTTTTGTCAAACATCTGAGCAAATTCCCTAAGGAATGATTGACTACTTCCGTCTGTCCATCCATTTGAGGATGATATGCAGATGAGAAAGATAAATTTGTTCCCAGTTTTTTCCAAAGAGTTCTCCAGAAATGACCAATAAACTTCACATCCCTATCTGACACTATGCTCAATGGCAATCCATGTATTCTGATAATTTCCCTGAAAAACAAATCTGCAATATATGAAGCATTGGCAGTGGTTTTGCATGGCAAGAAATGTGCCATTTTGCTAAATCTGTCCACTACAATAAAAACACTATCAAATCCTTTCCTTGTCCTTGGTAAACCCAAGACAAAATCCATACTTATGCTTTCCCATGGTCTAGAAGGAATGGGTAATGGCTGATATAAACCTACATTAGTTGATCTCCCTTTTGCTTTCTGACATATCACACATGTCTCTACAAATTTTCTGACATCTGATTGTAACTTAGGCCAATAATAATGTCTTCTAACAAGATCAAGAGTCTTATCCAAACCAAAATGACCTGGCATAGATAGCTCCATAATGTTTCTCTTTAATGATGTTCAACCTCATAGAACTGTTGCAAGTATGAGGTGAGCCAGTGTTGTCATTGATGTCAACATACTCATATTGCATTGACAAGAAGGATTTGATGAGCTGTGTGCTAAGGATATTGAGAAAATTAGTCTCAGTCAGGAACAGTGAAGAACAGTGATGAGAAGAAGGTAAATGTACTGTATAGGATGAGAACCGGAGGCTGCGGATTAAAGGGTTAGTAGATATGAGTCTTGAGATGCTACAGATAAGATTTCAGAGGTCCGCATGAAGATCTGAAGGAGTTGTGGCTGCCGGTATAGAACCGGGTCTGGCAAGTATCCGGAGGTGACAGAGGATCACAAAAAGGTCCGGTGAGGTCCGGAATTGTATTACCCTAATCTGCGGATTGAAAGGAGTGTTTAGGATGTCCTTGTGATGTGTCATCCTGATTTGTGTATGATTTGAAGGTCCGGAAGTACCTCTTGCATTATGACAGTGGCGACAGACTGTGTTCTTGAAGTTCCGGATGAGGAAGACAAGAGATCCCAGTAAGCAGAGGAAGTGCGGAAGTATCCGGACATTCAGACAGGCTTGTGAAGGTTCTTGGATCATGTTTAGGTTGTGTTGTTGGTCCGCATTGATGGTAGAGCCCGGAATTGAAGTTATTCTTCCGGATGAAGTTCTTGCTCTGTGTAGCCGACCGGATGAGTTGTTCATCCTGCGAATGTTCTTGTGATGGCCAACCGGATGTGTTATTCATCTTGCGGATACTCCTATGGTTGTTTGCCGACTTAGATGTTTGTTCCTAAGTCGATGTCTTGTATAAATAACGGTTTGTGAGTTCATTTCAGTGTGTGTGGTGTGAGGATGAGTATGATATAGCGAAGAAACGTGCGAAAGGCAGAGCAGAGATTGTTGGGCTTAATTGGAACTGATCCGGACATGGTAGAGATGTCATTCTCCAGTTCAAGACTGTGATTTTCATCACTTTGTAGACAGTGTGTCTCCTTGTAGGCAGTGGGCCTCTTTGTGAGCAGTGTGCTCGGGCAGTGAGCCCTTATTGGCATGTGCCATTCATTTTTCTTTATTCTTCTAACAGAGAATAATTCTTGGGTTAATCACCCCGTGGTTTTTCCCTTAACCGGGTTTTCCACGTCAAAATCTTGGTGTTCAATGTGTTGATGCTTATCTGCTCTTGTGTTTATGTACTATGCTTCCATGGATGATTATTTGATATGCTGCTAACTAACAACAGTGAGTTAAGTGTTTGAATGATAAGAAGTTTTATACAACTGATTCACCCCCCCCCTCTCAGTTGTATGCCCTAGATCCAACAATTGGTATCAGAGCCAAGTTCCTCTGACAAGAGCCTAACCGCTTGAGGAGATCCAGGATGTCGTCATACAAGAAGGATAGTCCGAAGTTCGATGGAACCAACTTCACTCTCTGGAAAGGTCGCATGAAGTGTCACTTGGAATGCATGGGAAAAGCATATCTGGGTATGATTTCAAAACCATATGTACCTCCACAAGGTGGTCCGACTACTCTGAATGAAATCACAGAAGCTGAAAACAATCTGCGGACCAAGGAAGCTCTTCTAAGCGCATTGAATGACTCAGATCTCTCGAATGTCATTGACCTACCCACTGCATATGAGATCCTAACTAAACTGGAACTTCTGTATGAAGGAGATGAGTTTGTCAAAAGTGCAAGGTTGCAAAGTCTGAAAGGGAAATTTGAAAGATTGAAAATGAGAGATGATGAAAACATCACTACCTTTATGCCAAGAGTAAATGAGCTGGTATGTGGAATCAGAAATGCTGGTGGAACTTTAGATGAAAATGAGATTGTCTGCAAAATCCTAAGATCCCTTCCTGCTGCCTACAAAATCAAAGTTGCTGCCATTGATGAATTCAGAGCCCACACAACTGTCACAAGAGAACAACTGGCTGGCAAACTAGCTGCATTTGAAATGACCGAGTTTGGAGATGATCCTCCCAAGACTGAATCTGCTTTCAAAGCCAGTGCCTATGTGAAAGGCAAACAGAGATTTGATCCGGGTGAAAACTCATCAAAGAAAATGTCATGGTATGATCAAGCAAGAAGAGACATGGAAGAAGAAGAAGCAGAAACAGCTCAACTTGAAGCCCTCATTGCAAAGAGACTGCCAAGAGGATCCGGTAAGTATGAAGGAAAACTACCCTTTAAGTGTTTCAACTGCAATAAGATTGGTCATTTTGCCTCAAGATGTCCGGAGAGATCTGCAAGATCTAATACTCACAGACAAAGGTTTCAAAAGAATTGCTATTATGTTCATGAAGAAGATGACAATGAAGGAGTAACAGATGATGAATCAGAACCAGGAAGCAAATCCGGAAATGAGTGGGTGTTTATAGCCATCAAGGAAGAAGATTCCTTGCTCTCTGAATCTGTCAATCACAAAGTTGTTGAAAAAGCCTTGGCTGCTCAAGTGGAAGAAAAGGATGATTGGGTTATTGACAGTGGATGTTCTCACCATATGACTGGTGACAAGAATAAGTTCTTAGACTTGGAAAGATATGAAGGAGGAATGGTAAAGTTTGGTGACAATTCTGCTGGCAGAATCAGAGGTAGGGGAACTATTTCCTTTGATGGTAAGAGCAAAATAGGAAATGTACTGTATGTTGAAGGATTGAAGCACAATCTTCTCAGTGTTGGTCAGTTAGTGGACAAAGGCTATGATCTCCGGTTCAAGAATGGAAAATGCAGAATCTTTACAAGCTCCGGAACTGAAATTGCATCCGGTACTCAGACAAGAGGTAACATCTTTCATCTGGTTGGTTCAAATAAAAGTTGTTTGTTTGTTCAAATTGATCAGAGTTGGTTATGGCATAGAAGAATGTGTCATGTAAATTTTGATAACATCATCAAAATAAGCAATACTCAGGCTGTGAGAGATCTTCCAAAGTTGATAAAACCTACAAATAGTGTGTGTAAAGAATGTCAGTTAGGCAAACAAAGCAGAGTCTCTTTTAAAAGCAAAGATCAGTCTTCTACCGGACTGTTGGAATTAGTACATACTGATCTATGTGGTCCGACAAGAATCAAGAGTCTGCAAGGTGATAGATATTTCATGTTGTTAATAGATGATCATTCCCGGATGATGTGGGTTACCTT
Organism: Cunninghamia lanceolata; assembly: GCA_027924645.1. Classification (NCBI taxonomy): domain Eukaryota; kingdom Viridiplantae; phylum Streptophyta; class Pinopsida; order Cupressales; family Cupressaceae; genus Cunninghamia; species Cunninghamia lanceolata. The sequence continues at coordinate 13,937,150 of BSBN01000176.1, forward strand.
TCTAAAAGAAAAATCAGAAGCTTTTGAGAAGTTCAAAATCTTCAAAGCTATGGTGGAGAATCAAACCGGATTGAAACTAAAGTGTCTAAGGTCTGATAGAGGTGGTGAATTTACATCTGGTGAATTCATTGACTTTTGTGAGAAACAGGGTATAAGGAGACAGTTGTCTGCTCCTAAGACTCCACAGCAGAATGGAGTAGTTGAGAGAAAGAACCGGACCATCCAGGAAGCTGCTAGGACAATGATGTTGGAAGCAAATGTTCCTCAAATGTTTTGGAAAGAAGCTATCAGCACTGCAGTCTACACTCTCAATCGAGTTCAAATCAGAAACAACACCGGTAAGACCCCCTATGAACTCTGGTTTGGCATCACTCCTACTGTGAAATATTTCAGAGTATTTGGTAGCAAGTGTTATATTAAAAGAGATGAAGATCTAGGAAAGTTTGATGCTAGAAGTGATGAAGGAATTTTCTTGGGCTACTCCACTCAAAGCAAAGCATATCGGTGTTACAATAAGAGATTGAGGAAGATGATAGAAAGCACCAATGTAAAGGTTGATGAAGGAATTGAGAAGCCTTCAAGATTTTATGAGTTTGATGAAGATGACCAAGACAGTGTTCAAGAACCTCAATCCTCTCCGGTGAGACAGAGTCAGCCTGATCCGGTAAATCAGGAAGAAGAGATAGGTTTGAATGAGCATGATCAAGAAACAGCAGTGCTGGATACTCCCAAAATTCCAAGGTATGTAAGACTGAATCACTCTGAAGATCAGATCATAGGTGACAGAAGCAAAGGTGTACAAACTAGAAGGAATATTGCTCAAGATCAGAATGAATGTTGTCTGATTTCAAAGATTGAACCTAAAACAATAAATGAAGCCTGCAATGATGAAAACTGGACCAAAGCAATGGAAGATGAACTGATGCAAATTGAGAAAAATCATACTTGGGATCTTGTTCCCAGACCTAGAGACAGGAATGTAATTGGAACCAAGTGGGTCTTCCGGAACAAACTAAATGAAGCTGGTGAAGTAATCAGAAACAAAGCTAGATTGGTCTGCAAAGGCTACTCTCAAATAGAAGGAATTGACTTTGAAGAGACTTTTGCTCCAGTAGCAAGAATTGAAGCAGTCAGATTACTTCTTGCATTTGCTGCCTTCAAAGACTTCAAGGTATATCAGATGGATGTCAAGTCTGCCTTCCTAAATGGTGATCTGGAAGAAGAAGTCTACATTGAACAACCGGATGGATTTCAATTGTCTGATAATAATGATATGGTCTGCAAGTTGAAGAAAGCTTTGTATGGATTGAAGCAAGCCCCAAGAGCATGGTATGAAAGGTTGGATAAGCATCTTGTGCAGATTGGATTCAACAAAGGTACTGCTGACAGCAACTTATATTTCAAAATTGATCATGAAAACATTCTGATTGATGAAGTGTTTGTGGATGATATCATTTTTGGAGGAAGAGATAGTATGTGCAAAACTTTTGCAAATCAGATGAAAAGTGAGTTTGAAATGTCTATGCTTGGTGAAATGAATTTCTTCTTGGGTCTGCAAATTACTCAAACAAAAGAAGGGATCTTCATTTCTCAGACCAAATATGTGAAAGAATTGTTAAAAAAATTTGGTATGGAAGACTCAAAGCCTATGAACACTCCTATGGCAACCGGATGTAAGTTAAGCAAAGATGATGATTCTCCAAAGGCAGATCAGACAAAGTATAGATCAATGATTGGTGGATTGTTGTATCTCACTCAAACTAGACCAGATATAATGCAGGCTGTTGGTCTTGTGGCAAGATTCCAGGCTGATCCTAGAGAATCTCATGTTATGGCAATCAAAAGAATTTTTAGATACTTGAAAGGGACAGTTGAGTATGGTCTATGGTATCCTAGAGATCCGGATTTCTCTCTTCATGCTTATACAGATGCAGATTGGGCAGGAGATGTGGATGACCGGGAGAGCACTAGTGGTGGAGCATTCTTTTTGGGGAAGAGATTGGTTTCTTGGCTAAGTAAGAAACAAGATGCAATATCTCTGTCTACAACTGAAGCAGAATACATTGCAGCAGCAGGTAGTTGCACTCAAATCTTATGGATGAAGCAGATGCTAAGAGACATCAAAGTTGAATATGAGGAGCCTATCACAATCTTCTGTGATAATTCAAGTGCAATTAATATTTCCAAGAATCCGGTATTGCATTCTAAGACTAAGCACATATCTATCAAATTTCACTTTTTGAGAGAACAAGTAAACAAGGAAGAAGTCAGATTGGAGTATGTTCCCTCCAAGGATCAGATTGCAGATATCTTTACAAAACCTCTTCCCAAGGACTCCTTTGAATATCTCCGGGAGAAGTTAGGGGTCATGGCCCCTCCGGTGATGAACTAAGATGCACTGATGTGCATCAGTCCGGTGGCTATCACAGTCATATCTTGTGATCCGGACTAATGGGGAGCTGCAACTAAGGGGGAGCAGCTGGTATGATTCTGATGCATGAGAATTGCAAGTATGAGCCCTTTGCCATTGATGTCAAAGGGGGAGAGAAGACATGTGAAAAACAAGTGGTTGATGATCAAAGGGGGAGCAGTAAAGGAAGAGAAGACATATGAAAAGTTGAAGTTCTTGTCCTAATGGTTTTTCACATCATATGTTGCCATCAATGACAAAGGGGGAGATTGTTGCAAGTATGAGGTGAGCCAGTGTTGTCATTGATGTCAACATACTCATATTGCATTGACAAGAAGGATTTGATGAGCTGTGTGCTGAGGATATTGAGAAAATTAGTCTCAGTCAGGAACAGTGAAGAACAGTGATGAGAAGAAGGTAAATGTACTGTATAGGATGAGAACCGGAGGCTGCGGATTAAAGGGTTAGTAGATATGAGTCTTGAGATGCTACAGATAAGATTTCAGAGGTCCGCATGAAGATCTGAAGGAGTTGTGGCTGCCGGTATAGAACCGGGTCCGGCAAGTATCCAGAGGTGACAGAGGATCACAAAAAGGTCCGGTGAGGTCCGGAATTGTATTACCCTAATCTGCGGATTGAAAGGAGTGTTTAGGATGTCCTTGTGATGTGTCATCCTGATTTGTGTATGATTTGAAGGTCCGGAAGTACCTCTTGCATTATGACAGTGGCAACAGACTGTGTTCTTGAAGTTTCGGATGAGGAAGACAAGAGATCCCAGTAAGCAGAGGAAGTGCGGAAGTATCCGGACATTCAGATAGGCTTGTGAAGGTTCTTGGATCATGTTTAGGTTGTGTTGTTGGTCCGCATTGATGGTAGAGCCCGGAATTGAAGTTATTCTTCCGGATGAAGTTCTTGCTCTGTGTAGCCGACCGGATGAGTTGTTCATCCTGCGAATGTTCTTGTGATGGCCGACCGGATGTGTTATTCATCTTGCGGATACTCCTATGGTTGTTTGCCGACTTAGATGTTTGTTCCTAAGTCGATGTCTTGTATAAATAACGGTTTGTGAGTTCATTTCAGTGTGTGTGGTGTGAGGATGAGTATGATATAGCGAAGAAATGTGCGAAAGGCAGAGCAGAGATTGTTGGGCTTAATTGGAACTGATCCGGACATGGTAGAGATGTCATTCTCTAGTTCAAGACTGTGATTTTCATCACTTTGTAGACAGTGTGTCTCCTTGTAGGCAGTGGGCCTCTTTGTGAGCAGTGTGCTCGGGCAGTGAGCCCTTATTGGCATGTGCCATTCATTTTTCTTTATTCTTCTAACAGAGAATAATTCTTGGGTTAATCACCCCGTGGTTTTTCCCTTAACCGGGTTTTCCACGTCAAAATCTTGGTGTTCAATGTGTTGATGCTTATCTGCTCTTGTGTTTATGTACTATGCTTCCATGGATGATTATTTGATATGCTGCTAACTAACAACAGTGAGTTAAGTGTTTGAATGATAAGAAGTTTTATACAACTGATTCACCCCCCCCTCTCAGTTGTATGCCCTAGATCCAACAAGAACACCTTGGAATACACAACTGTCCACCCTTGAACAGCAATCCATCTTGGATCAGAAATTCAGATAACTCAGCATGATATTTATCTCCAAAAGAAGTACATACCTGATATATCTCTCCAAAATCTTCATCAGCATCATACATGGTCTTCAATGAATCAATTCCAACACTCTCCAACTGAATCTGGTTGACTGTTAGAGCTCTCCTGCTCAAGGCATCTGCTACCTTATTCTTGACTCCTTTCTTATGCTTCAATGTGAAAGTAAAAGCTTGTAAAGTTTCTACCCATTTCATATGCCTGTGATTCAATTTTTCCTAGCTGTTTATGAAACTCAGAGCCTGATTATTTGTGAACACTATGAATTCTTTTGGCATCAAGTAATGCCTCCATTTCTTGAGTGACTGGACTAAAGCATACATTTCCAAATCATATGAGGAATACCTCTTTTGAGCATCATTGAGCTTTTCACTAAAAAATGCATTTGGCCTACCTTCTTGGCTGAGTACTACTCCAATGGCCATGTGACTGGCATCACATTCTACCTGAAAGATTTTGTTAAAATCTGGAAGTGCAAGGACTGGCTACTGTGCCACTTTCTTCTTTAATGTTTCAAAAGAATCAGCTGCTCCCTTAGCCCAAGCAAATCTGCACTTCTGTCCTCCTTTTATAGTATCAAGCATGGGTGCACAAATATGACTAAACCCTCTTATAAACTTTCTATAGAAGGTTGCTAACCCATGGAAACTTCTGACATCATTCATAGTCCTTGGAGTTGGCCAAAACAATATGGCACTTACCTTCTCCTTATCCATTTGCAACTTTCCTTGGGAAATGACAAAACCCAAATATGTGATCTCCTCCTGCAGGAACAAACACTTGTCCAAATTGATCATCAACTACTCTTCATGTAACCTTTTTAGAACCAAATCTATATGTCTGAGATGTTCTTCCTTTGTGTTGCTGAAAATCAGAATGTCATCTAGATATACTATGACAAACTTTCCCATGAATTCTCTCAAGACCTCATTCATCAATCTCATAAAAGTACTAGGTGCATTAGACAAACCAAAAGGCATAACTTTCCACTCATACAACCCTTCATTGGTTTTGAATGCTATTTTCCATTCATCTCCTAACCTAATTCTGATCTGATGATAACCACTCTTCAAATCTATTTTTGTAAAATACTTAGCACCTCCCTGGTGCAGGAGCACCTACCTGACAGCTGGCCTTCATGAGGCAGTTAGTTAGTTTGAGTCTTGTTTATGTTTTCAAGAAGGTCTGATAAGACCAATGCATGTAATAAGGTCATGCTGACTGTACTAAGGTCATGCTGATCATGCTTTTCTATTTTTAGTTAGTTTGTTAGAACAGCTGTCATGCTGTAGGACCGGTTGGATCTCCCAGCCGCCTGGAGAGTTCCCAGCCACTTGGAGTCGGGTCAGTAGTACTCGCAGGAAAATCTATTTAAGCATGAGGATCGGTTGATATTGCAGATCATCGATCAGACTTTGCGAGAGAGAGACAGAGTATTGTAATAGCATCTGTTGAAATCAATAAAGAGATCCTGTTATTGTTCATCCTCTGTTGAATTCCATTGTTTAATCGATTTGCTGTTTTGGGTGGTTTCATGGATCCACTGATCCATTCCACCGGTTGATTCGTCGGATCGGTGGAATGGTTATGTACAGTAGGTTAGGAGTTAGTTTGTTTGTTCGCATGCAGGTGTGCAGGATCGCGGTTGAAAGGTGTTGAAGACCCTAGCATGGGCATGTGCTAGGTCAAGCTGATAAAGTGTGGAAGATCACCCTGAGAGTGGATCGAGTCATCCCAGGAGGTTCGGCGGATCAGAACGGTGAAAATCCGCAAAGGTTGGAAGTTCATCAAAACGGCATCATCAGGATATTTCTGCGTATATCCTGCAGTCGCTTCGGGCATCGTCATCCGGATAAGTGAAGATGAGTATGATGCAGTTGAGTACATGAAGTGAATGTGCGTCGGGGTGATCATCATCAGGAGTTGCCGAGGAGGAGCGTATCGGCATCAGGTAGAAGATCAGGTTGATCGCGGGCCGAAAAAGCTAAGTTTGGCCAACAGCAGGATATGACGTCATCATCATCAGGATATATGTCATCAGGATATTTCGGAGCAGCAGGATATTGAGGAGCTGCAGGTGACGTCATCGTCATCAGGATATACGTCATCAGGATATCGGGGTGACGTAAGCATCGGAGGAGAGGTGCGTGGAGTTAAGGTTTGTCATCATCAGGATATATGGGAGGAACCGGATGTTCTTTATCCTGCTGATGAACATGATGTTGAACATCATGATGCTAAAGATGGTGAAGACAGAAGTTGTCGGTGAGATGAACAGTGGACGTCAGGCGGATGTTCGCGCTTGCCAAACATGATGATGCTGTCGATAATCGAATAAGGTGATGCTGTTGACATGCGAAAGGGCGAAGGCTTGTCATCAGGAGGATATCGGTCGGCGAGGGTAAATATGATGATGCTGACAGTGTTAGCAAGAAATATGATGATGATGATGATGATGATGATGATGATGATGATGATGATGATGAGGGGTTGCGGACATCCATGCTGTGTGTTAAGGTTTTAGTGTGGATGCCTCTGCATCATAGTGGTATCAGAGCTCAGCAAAAGGTCTGGGCTGTTGTGTGTTGATTCTGTCACCGAAAGGGCAGAGGTAGAGTTGATTGTGTGTTGTGTGTTGAGTGAGAGGTTGACAAAATGCCTCCTAAAGGTAGTGGTACTGCAAAGGAATTGCAGGAAATGAAGGAGAAACATGCCAGAGAGATGAGGAAGATGAAGGAGCTTGCTGAAGCACTTCAAGCTAGGCTTGTAGCCCTGGAAAAGAACAAAAAGAGGGAAGTAGCAGACAGTGAGTCTGAAGAAGATGAAGATACTGTTGAAGAATATGAAGAGGTAGCTAAAGATCTAGATGCTGAAGACCAGAGATTGGCAAAACTGTTAAAGGCAGTGCAGAGTGATAAACCTAAGGTAAAGGTTGATGTCTCCAAGTATAATGGAAGCTTGAATGAAGATGAGTTGCTGGATTGGATTGCTGCACTTGATAATCACTTTGAATGTGAAGATGTTGCTGAGGATCAGAAGGTAAAGATTGCAAAGACCAAGTTAGGAGGTCATGCTTTGGTATGGTGGGATTATGTACAATCTGAGAGAAGGAAACAAGGGAAGTCAAAGATCACTTCATGGGATAAGATGGTAGCAAGGATCAAAGGTAAATTCTTGCCAAGGGATTATGAAATCCAGATGTTTAAAAAGCTGCAATTTTTAAGGCAGAAGGAAAGGGATGTGAAGGCATATACTGAGGAGTTTTATAAATTGAGTATGAGATCTGGTCATCATGAGAATGAGGTAGAAAAGGTGGCTAGGTACTTGGCTGGTTTGAGATTTAACATACAGGATGAGTTAGTTTTAGCTAACCCTAAGAATGTGGAGGATTGTTATCAAATGGCAATCAGGATTGAAGAAAAGATGAATAGAGGACATGATAAGTCCATGAGAGGAAGAGGAAACAATATAAGGGGAAGGGGAGCAGCCCCTACACAAAAGCAAACCAATGAGGGTCAAGAAGACACTGGTAAAGGACAGGGACAGTCTGATTTCAGAGGTGGATGGAAAGGTAATAGAGGCAGATTTGGAGGTGGTAGAGGTTCTACTACATTTTCAGGAAAATGTTACACCTGTGGTGAGTTTGGTCATCCATCCTTTAAATGTCCAGAAAATAAAGGTTCATCATCCAGAAATGATAGAACACCTGACAAGAGAGTACAATTGGTACAAGAAGAGAAAGCAGAGCAAAGTGTGCAGAGTTCAAACACTTATCAGAAAGATAAGGAGCCTGACTATTATGCATATCCTGAGGAGGGAGAATCATTGATGCTAAGGAGAATTAGTTTGCAAGCATCAAAGGATCTGATGCAAAGAAGAGCTCTTTTCAAGACCATATGCAAGAGCAAAGGTAAGGTATGTAAGGTTGTCATTGATACTGGTTCAACAGACAACATGGTATCTCAGGAAATGGTGGATAAACTGAATTTGGAAAGGATTCCACATCAACACCCTTACAAGGCATCTTAGGTGAGTGATAGTCAATCACTTTTTGTCTCTGAACAGGCATATGTGGATTTTCAGATTGGAGCATATCATGATAGAGTTTTGTGTGATATTTTGCCCATGGAATGTTGTCACCTACTGTTGGGTAGACCATGGCAATTTGATAGAAGGGTACTGTATGATGGGTATGCTAATACCTATACCATCAAGAAAGATGGGAAGACTATTCTGTTGATGCCATTGCAGGCAGATGCTGCAGCACAGGGGGCAGCCAAAATCATTTTAATGGGAAAGGAGTATGTACAGATGCCTAAAGGAGCAGGCATAAAGGCAGATGAGGATACTGCAGGGAAAGGAGTTTTTCAGGACAACAGGTTGAAGAAAGTTTTAGTTTTGACTGACAGAGGTCAGCAGCAGGTGCAGAAACAGGTTTGCACACAGCAACCAGTTGAGAGGAATGACAAGGATGTTGTCATAGTTGGGACTATTGTTTGTCCTATAAGAGTTGAAAGGAAGAAAGAGTTGAACATTGCAAGAGTTCAAGAGGCAGTTCAGACAAAGGTTCTGGTCAGACAACCTGACAAACACAGGGTATGTGTGAGAAAGGCCTACATTAACAGGCATGAGGATTTACTTGCCAAAAAGCAAGTTACCATTCAGAAATCTTGGAGCAGCCAAGAGACAGCAGAAGACAAAGCTGGAACAGGTCAGAATACTGACAAGGTAAGGTGTACAGGTGGAGGACTTCCACATACTAAACTCATGGGACATGAGTTCTTTTCTGTTGGGGAGTATGGTGCAGGAGCACCTACCTGACAGCTGGCCTTCATGAGGCAGTTAGTTAGTTTGAGTCTTGTTTATGTTTTCAAGAAGGTCTGATAAGACCAATGCATGTAATAAGGTCATGCTGACTGTACTAAGGTCATGCTGATCATGCTTTTCTATTTTTAGTTAGTTTGTTAGAACAGCTGTCATGTTGTAGGACCGGTTGGATCTCCCAGCCGCCTGGAGAGTTCCCAGCCGCTTGGAGTCAGGTCACTAGTACTCGCAGGAAAATCTATTTAAGCATGAGGATCGGTTGATATTGCAGATCATCGATCAGACTTTGCGAGAGAGAGACAGAGTATTGTAATAGCATCTGTTGAAATCAATAAAGAGATCCTGTTATTGTTCATCCTCTGTTGAATTCTATTGTTTAATCGATTTGCTGTTTTGGGTGGTTTCATGGATCCACTGATCCATTCCACCGGTTGATTCGTCAGATCGGTGGAATGGTTATGTACAGTAGGTTAGGAGTTAGTTTGTTTGTTCGCATGCAGGTGTGCAGGATCGCGGTTGAAAGGTGTTGAAGACCCTAGCATGGGCATGTGCTAGGTCGAGCTGATAAAGTGTGGAAGATCACCCTGAGAGTGGATCGAGTCATCCCAGGAGGTTCGGCGGATCAGAACGGTGAAAATCCGCTAAGGTTGGAAGTTCGTCAAAATGGCATCATCAGGATATTTCTGCGTATATCCTGCAGTCGCTTCGGGCATCGTCATCCGGATAAGTGAAGATGAGTATGATGCAGTTGAGTAGATGAAGTGAATGTGCGTCGGGGTGATCATCATCAGGAGTTGCCGAGGAGGAGCGTATCGGCATCAGGTAGAAGATCAGGTTGATCGCGGGCCGAAAAAGCTAAGTTTGGCCAACAGCAGGATATGACGTCATCATCATCAGGATATACGTCATCAGGATATTTCGGAGCTGCAGGTGACGTCATCGTCATCAGGATATACGTCATCAGGATATCGGGGTGACGTAAGCATCGGAGGAGAGGTGCGTGGAGTTAAGGTTTGTCATCATCAGGATATATGGGAGGAACCGGATGTTCTTTATCCTGCTGATGAACATGATGTTGAACATCATGATGCTAAAGATGGTGAAGACAGAAGTTGTCGGTGAGATGAACAGTGGATGTCAGGAGGATGTTCGCGCTTGCCGAACATGATGATGCTGTCGATAATCGAATAAGGTGATGCTGTTGACATGCGAAAGGGCGAAGGCTTGTCATCAGGAGGATATCGGTCGACGAGGGTAAATATGATGATGCTGACAGTGTTAGCAAGAAATATGATGATGATGATGATGATGATGATGATGATGATGATGATGATGATGATGATGATGATGATGATGATGATGATGAGGGGTTGCGGACACCCATGCTGTGTGTTAAGGTTTTAGTGTGGATGCCTCTGCATCACTCCCAAATAGTCAAGTAAATCCTCTATCCTAGGGATTGGAAACCTATACCTGATTGTGATCTTATTAATAGCCCTGGAATTTGTGCAAAGCCTCCAAGTGCCTTCTTTCTTTGGTGCTAGTACAGCTGGTACTGCACATGGACTTAAACTTTTGCCAATCAGACCTGTGTCTAACAACTCCTCAATTTGTCTTGCTACTTCTGCATTTTGTTCTGGAGTAAGTTTATATGCTGCTTTGTTTGGAAGGGTAGATCCTAGGATTAGATCTATGCAATGGCTGATATCCCTTACAAGTGGTAGGGATCTTGGCATTCCATCAGAGATGATACCTTTATACTTATCCAATAGCTCTTGGATAGCTGGGTCTATGAACCTTTGCTTCTTCTTTTTCTTGACTTCTTGCTGCTATTCTTTGTTCACTGTCAAACATGGAATGAGTGCATATGCAACTGCACCTTCTGTTGCTACTTCTTTCATGAACTGTTTTCCTTCCATCAGCATTACCTTCACTTCTTTTCCTTTTGATTTCTCCTCCTTCTCTGTCAATGGTAGTAGCCATGTCACTGTACCATTCTTAGTGATTATATAGGTGTTTCTAACACCATCATGGAGTGCCTTCAAGTCATACTGCCATAGTCTACCAAATAAAAGATTGCAAGCATCCATCTTGGTAATGTCAAACAATAACCTGTCTTTATATGCTCCAATCTAAAATTCTACCCAAGCCTGTTCTTCTACAACCGTCTGCTAACCTTGGGTAAGCCATGAGACCTTATATGGGGATGGGTGAGGCAATCTTCTAAGCTTAAGCTTTGTTACCATTTCATTAGATACAAAATTTTTAGTAGAACCAAAATCAATTAAAACTTTACATGCCTTACCTCCTGCTTTGCAAATGGTTCTGAAAAGAGACTTTCTTTGTGGGGGTTCTTTGTCAGGTACCTTCATGGTAGTCATTGTTCTTCTCATCATCAGAGATTCTCCACTCTCTGGATATCCATAATTGTCAAGAGCATTCACACTTTGAAAAGTGTTTGAGCCTGTTGCACTTTGACTATCAGGTTCTTGGATAAGATTCGCTCTCCTTTCTCCTATTGAGCTTGTTGCCTTTTCTGGACATCTACTGGCTATATGGCCTTCTTTATTAGAGTTATAACATCTGATAGATCCTCTGCCCTGGGATCTTCCTCTGAAAGGTCTTCTGCCTTTGAAGTTTCCTTGCTGATTGTAACTTTCTCTCTAGTTCTGACTATTATCTCCCTTGCTATTGTCATGACTAGATTCTCCCTGATATCCATGTCCATGTCCTTTGCCTCTAAAAGGACCTCTTCCACCTCTTTGTTGTTTTCCTCTTCCTCTATTGTTCTATTCTTGTCTTCTCTTTTAACTTCTCTCCCACTTTCAATGCCAACTGAAAACATTTCTGAACTGTATCTGGATTATGTAGATTCAAATCTTCTTGAATGTTGAACCTCAATCCATTAAGGTATCTGGCTACCTTTTCTTCCTCACTCTCTTTTATCTTTGTCTTGACACAAAGTTTCATGAATTCCTCTATATATGAGCTGACATCTAGCTCCTTCTGCTTCAGGTTTTGCTTCCTCTTGTGTAATTGGATACTGTAATCCAATGGAACATAGGCTTCCTTCACTAAAGCCATCATCTTCCTCCATGTAGTGACTCTACGCTTTCCCTCTTGTACTCTGTCATCTTAGACAAAATTCCACCATGTCAATGTAGCTTCTTTCATCTTTGATTGGGCTATCTTCACTCTCTGTTGTTCTAGTATCTCCTCTGTCTCAAAGAAATTGTTCAAGGAGTCTATCCACTCCATCATTGAATCAGGATCCATCTTTCTATAAACACTGGTAAATCTTGTTTCAAATCCATGGTTCTCCTCTCCATGACTTTGAGGGCATTCAACAGTGGCCTCTAGTCTGCAGGAACAACCTCCTCGTTCCACCTAGGGATCTCTTCTTCTTCCCTATCTTCTTCTCTTCCAGAACCTACTCTATCCCTCAACTTCTCCAACTCATCCTTCAATTCCTAATTCTGAGCCTTCACAGCCTTGCTCTCGGCAATCTGCTTCTTTACCAGAACTACCAACTTAGCGTTGGTCATTTTTGTCAGGAACTTTGATGTTCCTTCTTCATCTGACATTCTTTCTGTCTTAAATTTTCCCTAAAAGATTCAACCTTTGCTCTGATACCACTATGATGTAGAGTCACCTAGCCAAAGCTTACAAATAGGGTAAAAAACCCATTAAACCCACCAAAAAACTAATACTGTTCATATCAGCAAGAGTTGCCTGAATGTCTTACCGACATGCCTTATCGGTCTGAAAATAACTATCGGCACCTTAGAAAATTGTCATGCCGAAATTCCCCTCACACCGATGGGTGTTTTGTTTTTATGCTTAATGGCAAGGCTTCGCCTATTAGTATAGCCTAAACCTCTCTGTTCTACCAACTCACCCCGATGGTTGCTTTCCCTCACACTTGTCGGTATGACATATACCATCGGCGCTAGCAATGAAACTTATACCGATTGCCTCGGTCACTCTGATGTGCTCATTCCAAACTCCTTGTCAGCCAGACCTTTGCCTTCGGCCAGACTTTGCTCATCTCCTCCGATGTCGATACTTATGCCGATATGTTGACTTCCACTTCACCCTCGGTAAGACTATGTTTATCAGCAACCACATGTAAGTTCACGCTGATATCAATGTTCACGCCGATATCCTATGTCAATGTCAAACCTTTGTTGCCAAGACTTTCACCTTTGGGATGAAAGTTTCTCCTTCGATTGACCACTATCCTTATGCCAATGACTCCCTCGTCAGGATGACATATAACATCCCTATGACCTCCCAAACCCTATCCGATGGGCATTATCTCACCGAAGTCTTCACAAACTTGCACCAAAAAAAAACCCTAATATCGATCGATCGGCTTCCTTCGCATTTTCAACACAGAACTTAACCTTCGAACCCTAGCACATGAGAATGCTAGGAACAATCACTGCATGCAACACTTCAACCCCAAAACACGAAATATAGAAATAGAACAAACAAAAAGGAAACTTTATCTAATATACAGATCCATTCCACCAATTCTATGAATCATCCGGTGGAATGGATAAATGAATCCATCTTGCCTGCAAGTGGGAAGAACGATTACATAGATGGAGTTCAAATCAAATGATTAATACTAATGGGATCTTCTCTTATTCAGATATCAGGAAATGCATACAACCATTCAGTCTCACTGTATCACAGTGCTCTGTTAAATCTCCACAATACCTCTATCTACTTTGAACTATCCATTGTATCTCCTCTGAACTAAAACCAACAGATCTAGGGCATAAATAACAAATCTTCGTGAGTACTAGCAACTCGATTCCTAGCGGCTGGGAGACTTCCAAGTGGCTGGGAGGATAGTTAATTACAACTTCTAATAGACTGCACATAAACCTAGACCGATCTAAAACATATGCATTGGTCCAATGGACCTTATTACATCATGAAGTCAACATACTATAAATAAAGTTATGCTCTATTTTAAAGGGGTGCTCCTGCACCAGTAGATATCGGCTCTTATGTAAAGTTGATGTCCATACATCATGGATTGAGTGATTATCATGTGATAATCCAATATCAAGGTGATCTTATCTAATATGACTGATGTTTGAAATATGACCCCCCCTCTTGGGATATCAGGTTTGACCAAACTTTGACTGAACATAGCTCTCTTCCCTTAGATAATTTTGGGGTGATCTAAAAGGCAAACCTACTTGGAATTTTGTACACTTTCCAACCATGAGGTTAATAATGTGAACTACTAAATTTGGCAACTGACCCCATCATGGTGACAAATCCACCCTCTTACAAAGTTACATGTATGATTGATTTTACCAAACCACCCAAAGCAGAAAACAACAAGCCAAAGCAGCAAGAAAAGTTGGGTCCCTGTTTTGTCAAGGCAAAATGGCGCATGTCGTGTAACCACACAACATTACTATTCATATCTTCCAAATGCTTCTTCACTTGATTATGCACTATCTTCATATGATCGGCAAATTCCTCTGCTTCTGCACTCCTTTTTTCTTCCATGTTGATACTCTTAATTCTGCAACTCCTCTAGGATTCACTCTAGTCACAATCTCAAAAGGTGTTCTTCTGGTACTCCTATTCACTGAATTATTGTATGCAAACTCTGCTTGTGAAAGAATTAAGTCCCAACTTCTAGTTTTCTCTCCAACTAAACATCTCAACAAGTTTCCCAAACTCCTATTCACTACCTCTGTCTGTCCATCTATCTGTGGATGAAAAGTTGAACTAAACTTCAAATCTGTCTTCATCTTCTTCCAGAGTGTCCTTGAAAAATATCCAACAAGCTTTGTGTCTCTGTCTGAAACTATACTCTTAGGTAATCCATGCAATCTCACAATCTCCTTGAAAAATAGGTCAGCTACATGCACTGCATCAGTCGTCTTCTTACAAGGTATGAAATGAGCCATCTTTGAAGATCTATTGACCACTACAAATATTGAATCATGTCCTCTCTGTGTCTTAGGCAATCCCATTAAAAAACCCATGCTTATGTCTTCCCAAGGTCTCTCCAATACTGTCAAAGGTTTGTATAATCCAATATTCTGACTATTCCCTTTTGCAACTTGACAAATTCTACAACTCTACACAAATCTCTGAACATCCTTATGTATCTGAGGCCAAAAGTAATTTTCACTCACCGAAGCCACTGTCTTGTCAATGCCAAAATGTCCTGCCAATCCACCATTATGCTTCTCCTTGATCAAATTATCCCTCATTGAACTTCTTCTAGGTGTGCACAACTGACTTCCTTTGAACAACATATCTTCTTGAATGAAATAGTCCAACCACTTATGCCTATCTATCACAATAGGTTCATTACAAGCTTTCCAAGGTTCTACAAAATTAGTGTCTCCCTCATACATGTTCTTCAATTCATCAAAACCCAACATTTTAACTCTCATCTCTGTCAACAAGTTTCTTCTCCTACTCAATGCATCGACAACTTTGTTTGATTTTCCACTCCTATGCTTCAACACAAAAGTATAACTTTTCATGAACTCTACCCATCTCATATGTCTCTGATTCAACTTACCTTGATTGTTCAAGTACTGTAAAGCTTGATGATCTGTATACAACACAAACTCCTTAGGCAACAAGTAATGTCTCCACTTCTTTAAGGCTTGAATTATGGCATAGAACTCCTAATCATAAATTGAATATCTCTTCCTTACATCATTCAACTTTTCACTAAAATATGCTATAGGTCTACCTTCTTGACTTAACACTGCTCCAATTGCATTTCCACTTGCATTACAATCAACTTGAAATACCTTATTGAAATCTGGTAATGCCAAAATAGGTTGTTCTGTCACTTTCTACTTCAACAACTAAAAACTTTTATTTGCTCCTGATGTCTACTTGAAATCCTTTATGTCACCTCTCATTGTCTTTGTCATAGGGTTACAAACTAAACTGAAATTTCTAATGAACTTCCGGTAAAAACTAGCCAGTCTATGAAATGATCTAACTTCTCCAATGCTCTCTAGTGTAGGCCATTCAACAATTGATCTTACTTTCTCAGGGTCCATCTTCAATCCTTCTACAGAAATCACAAATCCTAAATACACTAGTTCTTCCTTTATGAAACTACACTTCTTGATGTTGATAAGAAATTTCTCCTCTCTCAACCTCTGCAAAATTTGTCTAATATGCGACAAATGTTCCTCTTTTCTCTTACTAAAAATTAGAATATCATCCAAGTACACAATAACAAACTTACCCAAGAATTTCTTCAAAACTTCATTCATCAATCTCATGAAAGTACTCGGTACATTTGTCAATCCAAAAGGCATCACTAACCATTCATACAATCCTTCATTTGTCTTAAAAGCAGTCTTCCATTCATCTCCTTCTCAGATTATGATCTGATGGTATCCATTTTTTGAATCTATCTTTATGAAATATTTTTCTCCACTCAAACAATCCATGATATCATCCATCCTAGGTAAAGGAAATCTATACTTAACTATGATCTTGTTTATTGCTCTGGAATCGTTACACATTCTCCATTCTCCATCCTTCTTTGGTGTCAAAATTGTAGGTGCTGCACAAGGACTCAAACTTTCTCTGATCAAACCTTTCCTCAACAATTCTTGTATCTGTCTATTTAATTCTTCATTCTCTTCTGGTGTCATTCTACATGCTGCTTTGTTAGGCAAACTTGCTCCCAGTATAAGATCATGTGACGACTGATACTCCTTACAGTTGGCAATCCTTTAGGTACATTATCTAATATGATGTCTTCATACTCTGTTAGCAACTCCTTTATCTCCTCTAGTTGTGATTCTTCAATCTCCTTCTTCAATGCTTCATGCTTCTTAGGAATCAACGCATAACACTAATTCTCATGTCTCAAACCATCTAGAAATTTTCTTCCATCTACCAAATAGATTCTAGCAGTCCCACATACCTCACTCTTAGGGTCATCCTCCAAAGGAATCAAAGTAATTCTCTTTCCATTTTTTGTTATAGTGTATGTATTCTTTCTCCCATCATGTATAGCCTTTCTATCGTACTGCCAAGGTCTACCCAACAAAATATGACAAACATCCATAGGCATAATATCACACAAGACTTCATCATGATAAGATACAATATGAAATTTCACCAAACATTGTTCACTCACTAGTACCTTATGATCATTCTAAATCCATGCTATCTAATAAGTCTTAGAGTGTTTCAATCTTCCAACTTCAGCTTAGTCACCATCTCCTTTGAAACTAGGTTACTTGAACTACCACTATCAATCACAACTTTACAACACTTACCTCCTGATTTGCATCTAGTTCTGAACAAGCTTTTCATATGCGGTGGTTCCTCATTTGTCTCTACTTGATATAGTGCTCTCCTCATCACAAGTGATTCTCCTTTCTCCAGTTTGCCAACTGAATAGGGGTCACTTAGTTCAACAGGTTTTTCTTCCACATATGCTATTCTTCCACTGTTTTCTATCTTCTTACTTATACTACCTTGATTACATTCAAATGCTCTATGTACTTCACCTCCACACTTGAAACAAGTACCTCTAAATGTTCTCTTATCAAATCCTCTTCATTCTCTCCTATATCCTTCATTTCGGTATGCACTAGGATTTCCTCTCTGGTAAAAATTTATCTCATCTCTCCGGTAAGCATTATTATCTCTGTCCTCCTTCTTGAATGCATTGTCAAGCTTGTTCTGCTTCGAATATGATCTATCTCCTTTGGAAAATGTTCTTCCTCTTTGAAATTTACCTCCTCTACCTCTCTGTCTCTAATCATGTCTCTTATTCAGCTTCTCTTCAACTTTCAGGGCAAACTGATATGCTTCTTCCAAAGATGTAATCCTTACCAAGCTTAGTTCTTCTTGAATGTTCAATCTCAGTCCATTGATATATCTAGCCACTTTCTTTTTGTTTGCTTCACTATGTCCTATCCTTATGATCATCTTATGAAATTCTTCAGTGTACTCCTTTATAGATTTCTCCTTCTATCTCAGGTTTTGCAATCTCTTCAACAGCTCCAACTCATAGTCTGTAGGTTTAAACTAAACTTTGTCACCATCTAGTCCCACTTTGTAATATTTTCTTTCCCTCTCCTATTTCTTTCCAATTAAACTTCTTTCCACCATATAGCATCATGTCCTTTCAACTTTGTCTTTACAAATTTCACCTTCTCCAGATCTTCAATTTCCTCATATTCAAAATATTCTTCCATGTCATTTATCCATTCAATTAATTCTTCAGGATTAAAATTACCAGTATAGTTTGGCACATCAACTCTAGGTCTCTTTCCAATCTTTGAGATAGCTCGCAACATCTTTACTTGATCTAATTCTTCTTCTTCATCACCTCCTAGGGTTTCACCAGTTTGTTCAACAGATTAAAATTCTTCTTCGTCGTCACTTTCAATATTAGGTCTCGGCATTAATCCTCTTCGTCTATCTTCTTCAATAGCATCCAAATAAGTTTGCATTATTTTCATCATCTCCATCATCTCATCCATTTTGCTAGCCATTGTTCCAATAATAGCAACTCTCTACGGTGACATTCTTCCTAGGATCAAGTGCAAACTGCCTTAGGTTCGGTGATCAAGCTACAAGGTGACAACTACCTCACAATCGGCGATCGGTTGTGACACAAGTAACCTACCTCAATTTAGTGATCTGTCCATAGCAAGATCTTATGGAATCCCTTCGCCAACTTCACTAAATTCACTCCCAAAGATTCAAAATTTTGCTCTGATACCACTTGGTACAGTTATGGTAGGAGGGTTCATAGAATGAACTATCCGAACCATGCAACAAGAGTAAACACAATGGAAACAACTCAAGAAATGAAGCAAATGTAGATTCAGTCATTCAGTATATCATAGAATTCAAATACAATCTGGCCGACAACATGCGGGCTCACAACTAGGGCTCAAAAGCCTGATTACATACATGCGTATGATAAAGCTTTGAAGCTCCTTTGCACAAAATCCAAAAGTATCACCTTATGCTAATGATCATCAATTGCTAAATTTTGATGATGGCAGGTGGCATGTCCTTCTTCTATGTCTTAGGAGTAGCCTTTTTCTCTTTCTTTGCTTTAGCTTTCTTTGCCAAGGGTATATGTTCTTCACTATTTGATACTTTGGCAGGCTCTTGAGTTGGTTCCGCTTCATTTGTTATCTCTATTAGTACATCTTCTTCTCCTCTAGATTCCTTCTCAGACTCAAGTTCAGTATATGTGAGTTGTACTCCTTGTCTTTCCAAAATAGCAACCTGACTCCTTACCCAAGCCTTACTTAATCTGATTGGCTCTTTCATCATTGCATCCAAGGAACTTTCTTTGGCATTGGCCCAATTTGGAAAAGGAATTGGCTAGTGGTATTGTGCCTCCCAAGCTCCTCTATGCATTACATTTTCATCATCCTCAAGTTGGTCTAGGACTGCTATGATGTGGAACTTTCTTATGAACTCCAAGGATAATCTCGAATGAGCTCTCTTCATTACTTCATAATCATCTAAGCAGTCAACCCAAAAATATTCTAAGTGCATCCTATGAAACAACTTCTTGCTTAAAAATCTTTCCATTACTTTATTTGTTTCAAAGTGATTTCTCTTCATGTGGTAATGGAGATTAAGTAGTTGGAATTCTATATCTAAGTGCTCAGCTACCCCTAAGGAAGCACATACATAGTTATCCCTACCTAGCAGGATAGGAAATTGAACATTGTTCTATGTAAATGTTTCAACTTTTCAACACAAGTTATTAATTGCCTTGATAGTTCCAAAAGGACAACTTTATCTGTAGGGTAACAAGGTAGTTTGTAGGCTACTTTAGTGAAGCCTTGAATTCTTAAGTAAGTGAATTTCTCAAATTTTATATACCACCTTCCATTTTTTGTAACCTCATTCATGGCCTCAGTGGATATTTGGAGGGCTGTGTTTCCTTGTAGCAGCCTAGTTATGTACATGGTGAAGGCATCATTTACTCTTTTGAAATGGATAAGAGATTAGGATAATGTCAATTGAGTATAGCATTCAAAAACCTTGACTTGGTGCTACTCATCATTCCCAACTTCTCCTATCTTAGAGAATCTAGCATATTCATTCTTCCTTGCCAATGCATATACCACATAAGAGGTCCATCTAAAGAATTGCTTCTCTTTGAAGTTGTTGAATGCCTCATGGATGTTATCACTCAGTATCTGTTCCTAATGGAATTTGGTGCCCTTTAATATCTCCTCAATTACAAGGAACATCCACCCTTCAAAAGTTAATGCTGTGGGCAATCCATATATTCTGCTTAGCAGGGTCACTAGATCCCCTATCTCATCATAAAATTCACTCCTATATGGAACCTAAGGAAGCTTGATGAGAGTAGACCTCTTACTTTTCACCCACTGTTTGTTTATATGTTTCCTACATGTGTCTATATCTTTCTTGTATGTAGCCTCTACACTTATCTTGTCTGGCATGGTCATCACTAGATGCCATGGGATCCCAAAGATTTTAGCTAAGGATGGTGGACTCAGATCTGCTAACACATCCCCATTGGGAGTCTGTATAGTTTTGGTCATTATGTCATATCTTTTTGTATAGGCAACTATCAACTCTGCACATTGAGCCAATGTAGGGAAAGCAACAACCTCTGCAATCCCACTGTCTTTCACTTTCTTGGCCCTTGGGGTTGGATTAGGTCCAAATACTTGAAGTCTAAAATCATCTAAGTCAATGTGACCTAGATCAGTGTCCCCTATGTTCTTCCATCCAGTGGAGATATTAGTTTCAGGAGGGATGCCTTTAAACTTGTACCTCATGGTTTGGGCCCTTGCAGTCATTTAACTTGCATGATTGGACCTCATAAGTCTTAATGCAGTTGAATGGTTTTCCTAACTCCTAAGTTTTAAATCTATGGTTATCAAGCCAACTTTTACATTGCTAAGTCATGTTATGTTAAATGAGATGAATATGTATCCAACTAAGTTACCAATGCATGTCTATGAAATGCACAAGTCCAATTACTACACTTATTGCATGATCAGATGATGAAACAATATTATATTCTATACTAATGCATGCAATAAATTCTCATATGCTACAAAATCCTAATTAAAATAGTTAAAACATGATGATTCTATAAATATAGTTTTTATTTCATCTTAACAGACCCTTTACCCTTTGAAATTTTGATCAGAACAATCATTTTGCCAGTTTTGCGCTGATTCTAGAGTTATTCGACCTGTGAAAGACAAAGCGCGGTTTCAGGGGTCAACAGACCTTGCGGGGAATTTGAGGTTGTCTAACCTGAAGGTCTATTAAAATTTAGTCATTTGGCTATTGCAATGTTTTGCGGGGATTTCATGAACGTTCGACTTGCAGGAGTTTCGGGTGAGGCTGACTTGGAT
Source organism: Cunninghamia lanceolata (assembly GCA_027924645.1). Taxonomy (NCBI): domain Eukaryota; kingdom Viridiplantae; phylum Streptophyta; class Pinopsida; order Cupressales; family Cupressaceae; genus Cunninghamia; species Cunninghamia lanceolata. The sequence continues at coordinate 13,958,452 of BSBN01000176.1, forward strand.
AAATCATGGAGGTCGGTTGGATGGGTTTTTAGCGTAGGTCAGAAGGGATAAGTTTTAGCACTAGGTGATTTCATTATACTCTTGTGTGGGTTTCAAAAGTATTGAACCTTGCGGGGCTTTCAAAGATGATCGACTAAGTCGGTGAGGAGACATTTTAGTACAAGGTTGGAGGAAGTGGATTTTAGCACTTAATAACTTCATTGTGTTCTGCATGGGATTTGGGGCTTACGGACCTGATGGGATTTTAGGAGGTGTCTGACTTTGGTCGGAGGATGCCAGTTTTAGTGCTAAGTTAGTAGTTAGTATTTTGAGTACAAAGTAAACCAAAGGCCTTGGTAGAGATTTCCATGGTCACCAACTGACTTAGATGAGTTTAAAAAAGTTTATGGGTCAGTCGAAAGAATTTTCAACGCAAACTCAAAGGATCAATTTGTTAGGGTTAGCCAGCAGAAGATATCAATTAAATGCAAATAAAGATTAAACAGAGAAATGGAAATACATAGAATTAATAACAGCGAGAGACAAGATTTAACGTGGTTCACCCAAACTCGGGCTACATCCACCAAACAGAGAGTCCAATATTATTATCCAGTAAATCAAACCGATTACAATCAGCAATCCCTGCAACTCAATACTGCTGCAAATGCTACAATACAATACTCAAACCCTAACCCTTGGCTGCTTTTTATCAAGCCTTTTTGTTGGTTACAAAAATTAGGGTTTTCTTATATCGGTCATAAAAAAAAATTTCTCCCCTGAACCCCCGTTCGGGGCCCGGCCCGGCCCCGAACCTCGGCGAGGATACATGGCTAGTGTACAGTACTTTCCTGATCAGTCGCCACCTACCAACAATCTCCCACTTGGAGACTGATCAGGCTCCACACCAAAACAATCTCTCACTTGGAGACTGATCCTGGACGACACCGCTGCGCATGCAGCTCCCACTAGAAATAAGCACCCTGGACTCTACTGTTCAATTTTTATTGTGTTCAGTCTAGAAGACCAATCGAAGCTGAAGAGGAGCTCAGCTTCTCCCTTGTCACTGCCTTTGTAAACATATCCACTGGATTTTCATCTGTATGTATCTTTTCCAGCCTTAACTGTCCATTATCCAACACCGACCGAATAAAGTGATACCTCAATTGTATGTGTTTGGTCTTTGAATGCAAGGCAGAATTCTTTGCAAGATGTATGGCACTCTGACTGTCTGTATACAAAGAACTGTTAGCCTGTTGTTTACCCAATTCTTCCATGAAAGATTGTAGCCATATCATCTCCTTGCTTGCCTCTGTTGCAGCGACATATTCTGCCTTTGTGGTGGATAAAGCAACCACCTTTTGCAACCTAGAAATCCAACTCACTGATGTTCCACCTACAGTAAAGACATAACCTGTAGTACTCCACCCGGTATCAATATCCCCTGCCAAATCTGAGTCTACATAACCTGCTAAATCAGTATTAGAGCCCCCAAAACATAAGTGTTTATTAGATGTACCTCTCAAATATCTGAGAATCCATTTGACCGCATTCCAATGCTCAAATCCGGGATGACTCATATACCTACTAATGACTCCAACAGCATGTGCAATATCCGGTCTTGTGCATACCATGGCATACATTAAACTTCCTACAGCTGAAGCATAGGGTATCTTGGACATTTTCTCTTCCTCCTCTTGTGTCTTTGGACACATCTCCTTAGTCAATTTCAAATGACTAGGCAAAGGTGTACTGACAGCTTTGGCATTCTCCATATGGAATCTCTGCAACACCTTTTCAACATAAGCAGCCTGAGATAGAGTCAATTTTCTGTTCTTCCTATCTCTGCAAATTTTCATACCAAGGATTTGTTTTGCTTCCCCCAAATCCTTCATATCAAATGACTGTGATAACTGATGTTGTAACTCTCTGATGTGATCCATGTTAGACCCAGCTACAAGCATGTCATCAACATATAAACATAAAATGATGTAGCTGTCATTATCCAACCTCTTAAAATAAACACAATGGTCAGAATTACACCTACTGTAGCCTTGCTCAGCCATAAAACTATCAAATTTCAAATACCATACAAGCTTTTCTTCAATCTGCACACTTGTTTCTCCTTACCTTTGACCTCAAATCCCTGTGGTTGTGCCATGTATATCTCCTCCTCCAAATCACCATGGAGAAAGGCAGTTTTCACATCTAGCTATTCCAAATGCAAATCTTCAGTAGCCACAATACTTAAAACAGTACGAATAGAAGTCATCTTGACAACCGGAGAAAATATCTCATCAAAATCAATGCCCTGTTTCTATGCAAATCCTTTTACAACTAACCTGGCCTTAAATCATTTCTTACCTCCATCTTCCTCTTTCAGCCTGTAAACCCATTTGTTTGGTAAAGCCTTTTTACCTACATGTAACTTACATAATTCCCAAGTCTGATTTTTCAGCAAGGAGTCCATTTCTTCTTGCATGGCAAGCTCCCACTGAACTTGTGTATTCACCTGCATAGCTTCATCATACCCTTCTGGTTCACCAGCATCTATTAACAAAATAGAATACAAAGAGGGAGAAAACATTTCAGGAGGTCTACTTATCCTTGTTGACCGTCTAACATTCACTGGAGTTTGTGGTATTTCTGGTTGTTGTTGCAGAGCATGAGGAGCCACTGGAACATCACTATTTGGAGTATCATCCAGCACCACATAATCCTTTTCTTTCTTCTCATGCTGCTGCAACTGATCTTTGTACAACACCTTCTCATTGAATATAACATCCCTGCTTCTCACAATTTTCTGATTTTCAAAATCCCAAAGCCTATAACCAAATTCATCAATGCCATATCCAACGAAGGTACATTTTTTTGATTTCGCATCCAGCTTGGTTCTATTTTCAGAATCTATATGTGCAAATGCTTCACAGCCAAAGGTTTTCAGAAAAGAATAACTCACCTTCTTGCCAGTCCATGCTTCCTCTGGAATACTACAGCCCAAAGGAACTGAAGGACCTCTGTTAATTAAATATACAGTAGTGTTGACAGCCTCTGCCCACATGTTTAAAGGCAGTCCAGCATGCAATCTCATGGTCCTTGCACGCTCCATTATTGTCCTATTCATGCGTTCAGCCACTCCATTTTCTTGTGGAGTCCCTAGAACCATTTTCTGCCTACGAATTCCATTAAAGGAACAATAGTCTTCAAATTCTTTGCTGCAATACTCACCGCCATTATCAGATCTGAGACATTTTAATCTTTTACCTGTCTTATTTTCAACCAAGCTTTTCCATTTCTTAAATGTTTCAAATACATCAGATTTCTGTCTAAGGAAATAAATCTAGACCTTCCTAGTTGCATCATCTATGAATGTAACATAATACCGAGAGCCACCAAAAGAAGATACCTGAGCTGGTCCCCATACATCTGTATGCACAAGCTCCAACTTTTCATTTTTCTTTTGCTTCCCATCTCTGAGAAAACTGACTCTCTTTTGTTTTCCATACACACAACTTTCACAGAAATCCATATTAATACATTTCAGACCTGGTAAAACTTTCTTAGAATGAAGTACCTTCATACCTTTTTCACTCATATGCCCAAGTCTGTTATGCCACAGTGTTGTTTCAGAACATGCAGTAACTTTTCCAGTCTCTTCCTGCAAACCTGCAGCAACTATTCCTAAACCTGTTTGTTTTTCCTCTATAAAATCTAAAGTAGAAGGAACAATATGACCTGTACAAAGATATAAGGTGCCTACTTTTACACCTTTTGCTACTACTAAGGCACCTTTTGAAACCTTCCAATTTTTATCAGTAAATGTAACAGTGCAACCTTGTTCAGTTAGCTGCCCTGCTGAAATTAAATTCCTACTGAGCCTTGGAACATGCCTCACCTCTTGTAGTAGCCAATGATTCCCATTCTACAACTTAATCTTGATTCTTCCCTTTCCAACAATCTGACAGGGTTCATTATCTCCCAAATAAACCAGCCCAAAATCCCCTTGGACATAATCAAGGAAATAACTTCTATGGGGCGTAGCATGAAATGAGGCCCCTGAATCTAAAACCCATGAATCATCAACATTATCTAGGGAAAGAATCAAAGCATCATCTTCAGACTTATTGCTTACCACATTTGCTTCCTTATTGCCTTCTTGTTTGTCTCCTTTATTTTTCTGAGACCAGCAATCTTTCTTCAGATGACCTGGTTTTCCATAGTACCAGCAATCCTTCTGTCCTCTGGTTTGGGATCTTTTGTCCTTTGATTTTCCTCATGACTTCCCATGACCTCCAGAACCTTTTCCTCTCTCCTTTGATCTACCCCTGCTTTCTACGTTTAAAACACTACCTGATTTGGATCCACCTAAGCTTTTCTTACGAATTTCGTCACTCAGAATAACACCAACAACATCATCAAATTTTAGGGTATTGGAACCAGAAACAGAGTTACTAACCGCCATTACCAAACTATCCCAGCTTTCAGGCAATGAACATAATATCAAGAGAGCTCTAACTTCTTCATCAAATTTTACATTTATAGAAGTCAATTGATTGACAATCGTATTAAATTCATTTAAATGACCTGTCACAGATCCACCTTCAACCATTTTCAAATTAAACAACTGCTTCATGAGAAATACCTTATTTGAGGCTGAGGGTTTTTCATACAATTTAGCCAAAGCTTTCATCAGACCATCTGTTGTCTTCGCTTCTGTTATATTGAATGCCACCGACAGTGCCAGGCACAACCGAATGGTTCCCAGTGCCTTTCTGTCAAGAAGATTCCAATCCTCATCAGACATTGTTGCCAGTTTCTTGGCTACTCCTTCCAATGGCCTCCATAAATCCTTTTGATAGAGGTAGTCTTCCATCTACATCTTCCATAACTGATAGTTCTGCCCATTGAATTTATCAACCTTCATTTTACCCTCGTCCGCCATTGCTCCCACTCAACCGTGAGACTTTCCTGTAGACGATAATCGAACACAACCCACTCTGATACCACTTGTTAGGGTTAGCCGGCAGAAGATATCAATTAAATGCAAATAAAGATTAAATAGAGAAATGGAAATACATAGAATTAATAATAGCGAGAGACAAGATTTAACGTGGTTCACCCAAACTCGGGCTACATCCACCAAACAGAGAGTCCAATATTATTATCCAGTAAATCAAACCAATTACAATCAGCAATCCCTGCAACTCAATACCGCTGCAAATGCTACAATACAATACTCAAACCCTAACCCTTGGCCACTTTTTATCAAGCCTTTTTGTCAGTTACAAAAATTAGGGTTTTCTTATGTCGGTCATAAAAAAAATTTTCTCCCCCGAACCCCCGCTCGGGGCCCGGCCCGGCCCCGAACCCCGGCGAGGATACATGGCTAGTGTACAGTACTTTCCTGATCAGTCGCCACCTACCAACACAATTTCTACTGTGCAAATTACCTTTAACAAATTTCTTGTTGGATCATCAACTTGGCATGATGAATTGAATGAGATTATTTAATATGATTTTATGGACTTAGTTTTAGGCTTCGATGCACATGGAGATTTTGAATAAAATGCACTTGACAATTAACCTTCCCACTCATTTTCCAAACTAGGGGTTTATAAAAATAGTCACACAAACTAGAGAAACCCTACTTTTGTCCCTTGAATACTAATCATTCATTGCTAAATAGGTTTGTAGAATCATTTGAAGAAATTGAAACTCGCTTGGACGCAGCAAACCCGTGCTTTATTTGTAAACCCTAGCTTTGAAGCAAGAAACCCTAGGCCTGGAAATAGAATACCTCCCTGGTTTGTGAAAATGAGATGTCATGAAATGCTCAAGAGGTAAGATCCTCGATTCGAATCTGCTAGCGATTTCGCGATTGACTGGCTTCACATTTTGTCAAGGAGCTCCTCAATTGATCTTAAATGCAACATGAGCTCTGTTAAATAAAAAAACACATGTTATTCTCCCTATTTGATAGCCATAAATTGAGGAGTACGATGTGTTAGTTAGGCATGTGGCAAAGTTTTAGGGTCTTACGTGGAAACTTGAGACCATGGACCTTGCGGGACATTTGAGGGTTACCGACATAGTCAGTTGTCAAGACTTTTAGTGTAAAATTGGTCTTTGATACTTTTAGCAATTTACGATAGTTTTGGGATCGTCAGACTTGCAGAAGTTTCACCATGGTTTGACTCAGTCAGAGGATGTGCTTTGTAGTGCAAAGTTGGATGAGAAGGATTTTAGCGCTTAGTTAGTGGATGGTGAAGACATCGCTAAGTTGGTGGGTCATGAATTTAGTGCAACAGGCAGTTGGAAAGGTTTTTGGTGCAAAGGTTAGTCGGGCATGAAAATAGTGCTAAGTCAGATGACTTGGATTTCAGTGCAAAAGTCAAATGAAGGGATTTTTAATGTAAATGACACTCAGACTTGATTTTAATAAAGGAAAACACTTAGACTTAGCAGATTTTTGAATGAATTAATGATACTAACCTTCTAGCATGCTAAGAAATGAAATTTGATAATTTTGACAACTTAGGAGGTGAAAACCTAACTGATGCTTTAAATCAAAGCTTGAAAGAGGGGGTCCCTATTTCATGAAATGGGGCATGTGTGCAAGGCACAACAATTCCTTAACAAAACCTGTGAGCATAGAGAAGTTAATATGGTGTTTAGAGTCTATGGGCCTCACGACACCTAGCAATTAAATCATGGTGTTGATACTCCCTTTTCTCTTGCAAGGTGTTTGACAAGAGGGAGAATGTTAGGAAAAGTGTCTTAAGCTCACAACCTCGAAAGGTTACTATTCTTCCCAGTTTTGGTCTTTTTGAATACCCTTTATGATGACGAATGATCTAGAACTTTCAAAGTTTCCAAAAGGGCTAAAAATAGCGGGGCTTACTATTTTTAGTAAGTTTGCATTTGACCTCTGATTGACCTAAAATTTCCCCAGAAGGCACGGAACAGCTAAGTAAACGTCTCGAGTGAGTTTCAACTCAAGATCATATCTAGATTGTGAGATATTAAAGTTTCTATTTTTTTGAAACTGTCGAAAAAGTTTTGAACTCAATTATCAGAATCAAAACTTCTCTAAATGTCCTAAAAATTGTCATAACTAGCATAGCAGGTTATAGGGTGATAGATCTCTTCACAAGCTTTTTGAGGCATCAAATGGTTCATCAATCAGACACCCGGATCAAAAGTTATGGCCTCTAGAAGTTGGACCTTCTGTTTTGGGAAATGAAAAAATGTGTTGGACACATAAAAGAGCTATAAAGGGGAGAGTTACATGTGCTGGTGTCAGTTTTGTACATCACAAGGCATCTTTGATTGGAGATAATTTGGGCACCATTGTTTGGTGGTTTTGGCTCATGGTTTTGTAATTATTGTTGGTGGTATACTGTATTGTATCTCCTATATATCAAGAACTTGAGATGGAGGTTGTATGTAAGAATCTTATAGATGTCTAATTACCTCCTGGATCTCTGGTTGGATATACTCCTGTAAAATCTTACTTTGCAAGTATATTGTAATCTTCGTTGTTCCTAAATAATATATTGGGCAGCTTTGGAGTGTGGGGTTTTTACTTGAAAGGGTTTTCTCCACGTATATCCTGTGTTGTGAGTTTTGTGTTTACATTTGGAAGTTGTTATTATCTTTCTGTTAATGTACATCTTAATATATAACTATAAAAGAAAAAAATGGCATAAATCTTTCCTCATTAGATCAATGTAGGAAGTGTTTTCCACATACCTTGGTTGCTTTCATTTCTCTACCCTGATCACATATACTCTGTTCTTCAGTCTTCTAATCCCTTAAGTACTTTTTAGATCACAAGAATCACATACACAACAACTTCACAACACATTTACATGATATCATCTCTCCAAAATCAAAATCTATCAAGTATATATATCTGCAACAAGATTTAACTCAAAACTAGGTCAGCATGCCAGATATGAAACATGTACACAAAAGTTATACTTTGTCTGCTTGATCTTTTAGAAAATAAGCAATGAAAACTTATAAAATCCTTCAAGAACCTTCATATAGGTGTGGACCTATTATAGAACCACTTAGGATAATGATCCAAGTAATATATCTTCACTGCACAATGATCCAACATAAGTGTTGGCTTCATTCTTAAGTATACACTTAACCATGTTGTCTGTCATATCACAACTTCTAATGCGGACCACACTGAACTCCAAAATTCATATGAAACATTAATTATGCATCACCAATCATACCTTCATAACCAAAGGTCATAATATTCTTGTGTGACAAGATGTGGATCTCAGAACTATTGACTTTGTCTTTGTGAAACTCTTAAACTGAATGCTGATACTTAGGAACTTGTATATGATCATTTGATGAACCCCAGATTCTACAAATATGGAATTAGATACTTCTCATATGTGTTTACAACACCTTGAAACCATAAATCAAAATAACCAATCATGGAGGAATGTGGACTGAAATCCTTAGGTGACCTACATTGTTTATAACTGAACTCTGCTTACCCAGACTTAGGCAATTCATAGTATGGCTTTCAGAGATTGTCAAGACATGAAAATTGGAATATAATACCACCAAACAGCTATATGCAACATAACAAAACCACGAACCAAATTCTTCATCTGTGGAGGAGTATCAATCAATTCTCTGTCACTGACTCAATAAGCTACCAACACTTAGCCAATTTGACTAAGTTATTCTTTCTGGACCAAAAATGTTGTGCACAACTTGTCTCAAGAACTATTTCAAGTCATATCTGATTGTTGCCATCAATGACAACATCAAATCTTCAACATACCAGTAGTGTCTCTTAACCATGTTGTCAACAATCTCCCCCTTTGGTTTTGATTGCAACACGTAGTGAAAAATTCTCATATTGGTGCCCCTTACTATGTACACTCTATTTTTCTTTTTCCCTTAAGATGTTTGGCCATTTTTCACTAGTTCTTCTTCTCCCCCTTTGACATCAATGGCAAAGGTGTATGTACAAGTGACAAAATTGTATCAAAATTGCAAAACTGTTATACTTTGTCGCATATGTACAAGTGCAATCATATAGCTTACCTACTAAAAAGTGGAGAGGATGTTTGTGTATATAGATTTCAATTAAGCAATTTCTCCATCCCACTTAGCCTTAGCATTGCTCAAAATTTAAATGTTTCCATTCACTTAAAATACCAATTCCTTTGCTTTCTCTACAGTGGTAGGCACATCAATTATTGCCTTTATTTTTGCTACCTCTGCAAGAAGACCAGTTATAGAATCAATCTTGGATTCTATTATTTCTTTGAGTTGGCACATTCTACTCTTAGTGGTCTCTTTCTTACTTTGCAAACTGCCTATCTTTGCATGAATGCCTTCAATTTCTTCTTTCTTGTTGATGATGGAGTCAGATGCTGGATCAAATATTTCTGAGATTTTTACCAATTGAAGCTCCAAGTCATCTATTTTCTCCTTCATTTCTTTTATGGTTTCTATTGGGAATTAAGGTGTCTCAACCTTGGTAATTCCTTGTATTATTTCATTGTATTTATTTATTTATTTCCTATTGTGTAATTAGGATGCAAATCCTATGTTGTCATCTTGTGGGAGTTGGCACGGTGATGTGTCATCCTACATGGAAGATGACCAAATATAAATTTTTCCTCACATGAAGAGATAGGCATCCCACTTAGTGATAGGAATATTTTGCCATATTTTAGCATCTTGTATAGTGTGTAAGGGAATATTGACCAAAACGGTCATGATAGATTCCTATGACAAATCTATGACATGTAAGAGTCAAAAATGGAAGATTCTATGACAGGTGAAGACATGTGTTGAGAAGCATATTTGAAAAAGGTATCTTTGGGTACCCCAAGGAGGGTTATGACATGTAAGAGAATATGTTATTTATAGCCTGTTTATGACAGATTCTCTTACAGGTGTAAGATATGTCAGTATGACGGATTCAATGACAGTTGTAAGAGTTGTAAGAGCATCTGTCATTACCCAAATTAGGAATAGGTGACCTCTTTAGGATGGGGTGACTTGACAAGTGTTAAGAACATTCTACAATGTTAGACAAGTGCCCATAGGCATGGGTTTGGGCCATGAGGCCATATTGAATGCCCATCCCAAGATAGAGCCATTTTTGCCTTGTATTTTCTTTATAAATAGGTGCTTTGGAGAGGAGATGTATTATGTGATTGACATGTATTGTTATGCTACTGGATTGTCTCTAGATACAAGTGTCAAAGACTCCTGCAAGAGCATTGGTCTGTAACTATATTATAACCTTCATTGTTTACGGAATACATTTGAGCTATGTTTTAGAGTGGGGTTTTTCACCCATAAGGGTTTTCCCCATGTATATCTTGTCTCTCTCTTCTTCTGTCTTACATTCTTGTGTATGTGTTTGCTGTAATATCTCTGTTAGTGGGTTAACATTGTTGTAACTATAAAGATTAAAATAAATTTGCACTCATCTCTCCTCATTAGATTAGTGTAGGAAGCGATTTCCACACACCTAGCTTCCTTTCAGTTGGTATCAGAGCTTGATCACCTTTGCTCCTAGTTGTTGGGTAGGGGTTTTTTGAGCTAATCTCAGGTTGAGTGGGAGCTTTGTATAGAGCATTCTATAATCTTGTTGCAGGAAAGAGATGGTAGGCACATCTAGAAGATTAAAGGTGGAGAAATTCAATGGCACTAATTTTGAGTTATGAAAACTTAAGATGGAAGACATGCTTGTTGATTGTGACCTATGGGAAACTGTATCCGGTGTAAAACCAGCTACAATGGCACAAGCTGATTGGGATCTCAAAGATCAGAAGGCTAAGGGTCTCATAAGATTCAGTCTAGCTAATTCTGTCATGTTAAATGTCCATGAGGAGAAGAGCACAAAAGACCTTTGGAAGAAGTTGGGTGATGTTTATCAGGCCAAATCCCTGGTGAAAAAAATTTTATGAGAAAGAAGCTGTATTCTCTAAGGATGGAGGATGGAGGATTGGTTGCAGATCACCTGAATGCTTTTAACATGTTAGTTGCACAATTGATATCCATTGGTGTGAAGATGGAGGAGGAGGATCATTGTATGACCTTGCTTTGTTCTTTGCTAGACTCATGGGATCATCTTGTGATGTCTATTGGGAGCACCACATCCACATTCAAAATGGATGACATGGTATCTTTGTTGTTATCTGAAGAGATGTAGAGAAAGTCTTCTAAGGTAGCCAAAGAGTCTCTTACAGTTTGTCGAAGACCCAAGGAGAAAGGGAAAAAGGACGAAAAATGAGAAGGATAGATCCAAATCCCATGGGAGATCCAAATCTCTTGAAAATTCCAAGGCTCTCTATTGGAACTGTGGCAAAACTAGGTATTTCTGAAAGGAATGCAAGGAAGAAAAGAAAAAGAAGAAGAATGTCCCAGATTTAGATTCTGACAAATCTCAAGATGATGGTGATGCCTTCATCGTAGCCCTGGCCACCCATGCATTTGATTATGTGTGGTTGATTGATTCTGGTGCATCATTCCACATGACGTCGCATCGAAGCTGGTTCACGAAGTATGAAGAGTTTGATGGTGGAAGAGTGTACCTGGGTGATGATTCTCATCTAAAGATTATTGGTTGTGGAAGAGTCTCAATCCAATTCCCTGATGGATGAGTGAAGGGGATCACTGGGGTTGTGCACATCCCATGCCTTGCATGAAACTTGTTTTCTATAAGTATGTTGAATGATGTAGGCATGCAGGTTGTCTTTTCAAAGGATGGATGCAAGATGACTAGAGGATCTATGGTGCTTGTGAAGGGTACTCAGAGAGGTACTCTATTTCAGCTGGAGGCATGTACTTCACAGTGCAATAGTTCTTCTGACTCAAAGAAAAGAGCTGCAGTTACTTCATCCCCACCATTTGAATGAGTAGTGAAGAAATCTATTGTAACACATTTTGATGATAGTGCACATGCTTTGGAAGTTAAACTTCCTGCTGAAAAGACTATGTTATGGCATTTGAGATATGGCCACATTGGTGAGAAGGGTTTGCAAACCCTAAAAAATAAAAACATCATTGAGGGGTTAAATGATTGTAATCTCAAGTTCAACTTTTGTGAACATTATGTATATGGAAAGAAAAATTGTGTTCAGTTTTACTCTAGTTCTCACAAGTCTTTTGGTGTATTGGATCTTATTCATTTTGATGTGTTTGGTCTTGTTAATGTTCCTTCAATTTTCAAATTTGTATACTTTGTATCTTTCATAAATGATTACAGTAGAAGGACATGGGTTTATTTTATCATAAACAAGACCGAAGTCTTTAGTTAGTTTAGAGAGTTTAAAGATTTTGCTAAAAATTAGATTAGTAAAAAGATTAAGTGTTTGAGAACTGATAACAGTGGTGAGTTTTGTTCGGCAAAGTTCGATAAGTTCTATAAAGAGCAAGGGATTGAAAGACATAACACAACTCCATACACCCCGCAGCAAAATGGATTTGTAGAGAGGATGAACAAGACACTGATGGAGAAGGCTAGGAGTATGCTTAGTGGAGCAAGCCTCGAACAAAAGTTTTGGGCTAAAGTTGTAGCCACCGCTTGCTATCTGGTAAACAGATCTCCTACATCAGTGCTTGTTGGTAAGATACCTATGGAGGTGTGGTCTGGTAAGAAGCCTTTAGTTAGACATCTTCATTTTTTTAGTTGTGAGGCATATGCACATGTGCCTAGGGAGAAACAATCTAAATTAGAGAACAAAGTTGTTAAGTGTATCTTCATTGGCTATGGCGTCAGTGTGAAAGGATACAAGCTTTGGTATCTTGTGGCTGAAAAAGTGTTGTATAGGAGAAGTGTTATCTTTAGAGAGCTAACACCTTCTCCCATTATTTTATATCTAGAACAAATAGAAAAGAAAGAAGATGTGGTTCAGTTTCCTTCTACCCTCTGAGAAGACTGAATAGATAGACCTTGTGAGACTTGATGATGAGGAGAGCTCTAGCAGCTCTGAAAGTTCAGAAGAAGAAGTAGAACCTCAACCTCAGCCATTGAGGAGGTCTACACGAACAAGAAAGCAACTTGATAGGTTTGGTTATTCATTGCTTGATTCTAGTTGTGCTTTTGCCTTGCTTACTAACACTGATGAGCTTAGAATTGTGATAGAGGCTATGGGCATCAAAGATGTAGGTTCTTGGAAGGAGGCCATGGAAGATGAGATGGCTTCTTTGGAAAAGAATAAAACATGGGACTTGGTGCCTTTGCTTGAAGGACAAAAACATGTTGATACAAATGGGTGTTCAAGAAGAAATTCTATGCAGATGGTAGTGTTGAAAAGTACAAGGGCAGACTGGTTGCAAAGGGGTACTCACAAGTGGAGGGAATTGATTATGGTGAAATTTTCTCTCCTGTTGCAAAGTTGACATCTATTTAGTTCCTGTTATCTTTTGCAACAACTTATGAATTAGAGGTGGAGCAGATGGATGTTAAGATAGCATTCCTTCATGGTGATTTGGAGGAAGAGATTTACATGTCACAACCAGAGCATTACATAGAAAAAGGTAAAGAAAATTTGGTTTGTAAGTTAAAAAAGTCTTTGTATGGTTTGAAGCAGTCTCCTAGGATATGGTACTTGAAGTTTGATGCCTTTGTGTTGTTGATTAGATATTTGAGATCGAAATCAAATCATTGTGTGTATTACAAGTTTGATAATGATCACATTCTCGTTATTGCATTATATGTTGATGATATGTTTTTGATTGGGGATGGTAAGAATATGATTTCTAATTTGAAGTCTTAGTTGTTAGCACAGTTTGAGATGAAAAATCTAGGGGCAGCTAGGTACATTCTAGGAATGGAAATCAGAAGAGATAGAGCTAATAGAAAAACTTTGGTTAAGCTAGAGTAAGTATGTGAAGACCATGTTGGATAGGTTCAGCATGGAAGATTGTAGACTGTTGTGTGTTCATGTTTCATTGGGGACAAAGTTGTCTGTTAATGATTGTCCAAAATCTCCTAGTGAGGTGGAGGACATAAGCAGAGTACCTTATGCCAGTACTGTTGGTAGTTTGATGTATGCTATGGTCTGCACAAGACCAGACATTGCCCAAGCAGTGGGAGTCCTTAGTCAATTTATGGCTAATCTTGGATGGGTACATTAGGATGCAATTAAGCGAGTATTCAGATATTTGAGGGATACTTATGAGTATTCCATATGTTATCATGGTAATGTTACATGACCTCTGCATTCTATTTGTATTCATGGATTTGTGGATTCTGATTGGGTAGGTGACTTTAACAGTAGGAGATCCACCAGTGCATATGTGTTCACAATGTTTAGTGGTGCAATTAGTTGGATGAGTAAGCAATAACTTGTGGTTTCTTTGTCCATGATAGAAGCTAAGTATATGGAAGCAACTCATGCTTGCAAGAAAGCCATTTGGCTTAAGAGAATGTGTTCAGATATTGGTGTTGATGTAGGATAGATTACGATTTGTTGTGATAGTCAGAGTGCGATTTGTCTAGCAAAGAATTTGACTTTCCATGCTAGAACAAAGCACATTGATGTATAGTTTCACTTCATGCGAGACATGGTAGAGGATGGAAAGGTGAATTTGGAGAAGGTAGAAACTTTGAAGAATGTTGTGGATGCATTAACAAAACCAGTGGGCAAAGAGAAGTTCAGATGGTGTTCGGAGTCTATGGGCCTCTCAGCCTATAGCAGTTAAATCTTGTTAATTCCATTGGCTCTTACAAGGTGTTCAACAAGTGGGAGAATGTTGGGAATTAAGGTGTCTCAACATTGGTAATTCCTTGTATAATTTCATTGTATTTATTTATTTATTACCTATTGTGTAATTAGGATGCAAATCCTATGTTGTCATCTTGTGGGAGTTGGCACGGTGATGTGTCATCCTACATGGAAGATGACAAAATGTAAATTTGTCCTTACATGAGGAGATAGGCATCCCACTTAGTGGTAGGAATATTTTTCCATGTGTTGGCATCTTGTATAGTGTGTAAGGGAATATTGACTGAAACGATCATGACAGATTCCTATGATAAGTCTATGACATGTAAGAGTCAGAAATGGAAGATTCTATGATAGGTGAAGACATGTGTCAAGAAGCATCTTTGAAAAAGGAATCTTTGGGTGCCCCAAGGAGGGTTATGACATGTTGTAAGAGAATATGCTATTTATAGCCTGTTTATGATAGATTCTCTTACAACTGTAAGATATGTGAGTATGACAGATTCTATGATGGTTGGAAGAGTCGTAAGAGCATCTGTCATTACTCAAATTTAGAATAAGAAACAAACTCTTTGGGATGGGGTGACCTAATAAGTGTCAGGAACATTCTACAGTGTTGGAAAAGTGTCCATAGGCATGGGTTTTGGGCCATGAGGCCATGTTGAATGCCCATCCCAAGATAGAGCCATTTTTGCATTGTATTTTCTTTATAAACATGTGCTTTGGAGAGGAGATGTATCATGTGATTGATAGGTACTTGTTGTCTCTCAGATTTGCACCCTTGCTAAGTTGTAAAACTTGGTGATCTAGAGAAACATGGGATCTTTCTAGGTCTATGGGTCACCTAAGTTGGAAAGAAGCTCTGGAGAAGGCCAGCTTCCTTTAACTGGTTATCACCTAAAATCTACTGGATTTACAGAGGAAAAGGGAGAAGGAATGCTTTTAAAAATGAAAGATAAAATAGGAAAACTTGAAAATAAGGGTGATTCACTAGGTTGAATAAAAGAGTTGTAACAGAACTGAGAAAATACATAAAATGACTAGATACAACTAATAAACATACACAGATCAAACTAATTTTAACAAAGGCAAGGAGCAAAAGATGACTAGAAGGAATTAAACATTCACAAACACATCATCCTTAGATCACACAGAGTCAAAATAGCATGAAGAGGTAAAATAACCAGCATGTATTTAATCAAAAGGCAAGGTTATAGTAGATGAATGCTTTGTTTGGAATCAAAAGCACAGATTACTCAATCTTCCAACCTCCTTTACATCTCATGTTTATGCATATATAGTATTTTAATTGAGCTAAGTCAGTTACAATCAATTCACCCCATGGGCTCTATTAGAAAATATCTGCACCTGAAGGGAGTGTTGACCTATGGCATAAAATATCTGGAACAGGGGTAGATGGAAGATATTTTGAATCTTCAATGTGAGCTACTGAATCATCGACCTGCACCAAAAAATACCACCAATATCTGTATTGAAGGACCTCTACAAAAACTTAATTCAGCCGTTGAGATGTCCTATCACCAAACATAGGAAGATCTGCCAGCGGGACACAGAGCCCATGCGCATTGAAGAGTTTGACCACCCACCATGAATTCACCCACAAAGCTCACCAACCGGAGTTACTGTGAAAATATCAGCCCCTGCACATGCCAAAATGGTCACTGAGACGTCTAATCAGCTGAGCATGCAAATCCAGATCATATTTTGAAAGTGAGAAAATTCCCCTCAAAAGCCCACCAGATGAAAGAGGAGACAAAAACAAACACTTTTACCTTTTGAAGCATGTTAAAATTTGCTAGAATGAGGGAGATATCCATGGCCAAAGCTACGATCAACTGCACCCTGCACTTGTATATCGCTTTGCATATGCAATACATTGCTAAGTTCACTTTATGCATTTATGCAATTTCTTTCCTTTCGCCTTTTGCATATTCAACTTTTGTATATCTTTGAATCTCCCCTTGTATATGCTTTTGTATGTGCAATTGTATATACAATTCAATGGCCAACATACAAAAGTGGGCCTTTACCTTTTACACCACCTTTTGCATCTTCCGCCATTGCCACATTTCATCACTCCATTGGTCGTTGAGCTGAACCTGAGACCCATCGCTGAACAATTGTATCCTCCTTATCGGCCGTCGGAAAAACCACAAACTGAGCCACTGATACATATTATCTCGCCGAAAATCCATTGTATGTGACCTTTTGTATATCTGATTGTATATGAGATACAATCGCATGTACATACAATGCGAAACTCAGAGGATTATCAACCAAAATGAAACTTTGAAAAAGGTCCATCCATTGCATCTCATGCTTTTGCATATTGGTATCTACATGCACTTCAACATACAACTGCAGACTCGACCACTAAGTTTGCCAATTTTAATTTCCCAGTCGGGTCCGCATTGTATATTCCCTTGTTGTATCTAACCTTTTGTATACCGCATATACAATGTGAAATATACAGACAAAACTACATACAATCACTTGTACCTACAAACATTGCATCTAACTTTTGTATGTGACCTTGTATCTTCCCTTTGTATCTGCCAACATACAATGCGAACATACAAACAAAGATGCATACAATCGTATCTACCTTTATAAACCAAATTGCATATTCTTTCATGTCCAGGATTGTATCTCAGGATGTACATGCCATTGTATATAGGATTGAATGTGCAAAGATACAATCACATACACATACAATAGGTGGACCCCACCCTTTGTATCTGACCCTTGCATGTTGCCTTGTATATGCACTTTGTATATTGAATTGCATATACAAGGATAACCCGATTCACTTTTGTATCCCACCTTGTATATTCCCTTTGCATCTTCCTTTGTATGTGACCTTTGTATGTGCGATTGTATATGTGATACAACAGATATACATATAATGAAACATACAATTGTATATGCATATAAAAATGACTAAGTATAAAACTAAGAATTATCTGCAATGGAAGGTACTTGAGGACAAAAGATTTTTGGGTTTTTCTGGGTTTTTTGCAAGGAATCTCTAGGAAAGATTTTGGGATTTTTGGTAAGGCAGAGCATGGATAATTGAAGGATTTAAGCTTTGTAGGGTCATTTTCTAAAGAATATTCAAGGAATATACAAGGTGAACTATTTAACTCTGGACAGAAGAAAATAGGTCAATAGTACTATTATGCTACCGGATTGTCTCCAGATACGAGTGTCGAAGACTCTTGCAAGAGCATTGGCTCTGTAACTATATTATAACCTTCATTGTTTATGGAATACATTTGAGCTATGTTTTAGAGTGTGGGGTTTTTCACCCGTAAGGGTTTTCCCCACGTATATCTTGTCTCTCTCTTCTTCTGTCTTACATTCTTGTGTATGTGTTTGCTATAATATCTCTATTAGTGGGTTAAGATTGCTATAACTGTAAAGATAAAAATGAATTTGCACTCATCTCTCCTCATTAGATTAGTGTAGGAAGCAATTTCTATACACCTAGCTTCCTTTCAGTTTCAGGCCATGTTAGACAAAATTTATATTTATCATTGGCTTTCTTTATAGAAGTATCTATGTTCTTAATGTTGTTGTTGAACATAATTGTATCCTTAACTAACTTATCATTCAGCTCAATTTGTCTCTTATCATTTATTTCTGCCCTAACCTTATTATCTGTAGCTTTTTCCAAAGATTGAAAATGTGAACTTACAAAATTTATGAGCCTTTTAAGTTGCTTAGATGGTGCTAGGGATGTGTCCTTCTGTAGTCCAGGCATCAACTTTTCCAAAACATCAGATGCCTTATCAATGAACTCACTATCCTGAATATGAGACTTCAAGATTTCTTACTAAGATTTGGCTTGAACAATTGACACTAATTTAAATTTATGCAGAGGTGATATTGAGGCTAAGTTTATTGGTCCTTGCAGTAACTCAGTGAATCAAAAATATATCCTTCTTGCTGCATCTCTAAAAATTCTCTGATAGTGTCAACCAGATCATGAGTGGTAGTACTATCTCTTACCACTTCTTCTTTGTTCTACTCTGGTGGATCTTTCTCCATAGGTTCTTGATGCAGGAGCATCCAGTGGTGTAAGGGCAATCTTGCATCACCCAAAAAAATATGTGTTTCAAAACTGTTGATGTTCTTTCCATTTCTTTTCAAAATTTGTGGTTCTAGTTCCATAATCGCTTGAATAATAATGTAGAACTTTCAGTTTTTCCAAACTGCTAAAAATAGTAACCTACTATTTTTAGAAAGTTTACATTTGGGCACGGAATGAAGTCAAAAATTTACAGGAAGTTACATAACAGAAATATAAGATCTTTGGCGAAGGAATCACGAAAAGATCATTTGCAAGTTGAAAGATATTAAAGTTTTTGTTTCCTAAAAAATACCTAAAAATTATTCAAACTCAAGTTTGAGGCACTAAACGGCCTCGTACGGGCCCAAAAATGGCTGAAACGAGCAGAGCCTATTTTCAACATGTAGAACACTCCGCGAGCTTTCTGACACATGAAATGGTTTGTCAATCGGACTCCTAGATCAAAAGTTATGGCTCCCAGAAGTTGACCTATTTTTAGAGGGAGATGCAAATTTCAAAATTAGGTTGTTGGCCACCAAAAAGTCTATTAATAACCATTTTTGGGAACCCTGGGTAGTAGTAGAGTTAAGGGGGCAAGTGTGGAGTCAAGAATAGGTGGGAAAATAGAAACCCTAGCTGATTTGGGGTTACAGAAGGTAGGTGATTCTAGAGTCTGGGAATAGGAAGTTGTAATGTGTTGTAGCTTGTAGATGGTTGATTCCTCTGATTGTAATTGAGCTTCTGTAATGTAATAAGTTGTCCAAATCAATAAAGAAGGTTCTATTTTCTGTGTACAATTTTTGTTGTTGTGTGTTTTATGATTTACCCCTTCATCAAGTGGTATCAGAGCTAGGTTTCCTAAGTGTGTAGACAAATTGCCGACCGTGAGGTAGTTTGCACTAGGACCTGAGGTTGTGGGTTTGTTGCGAAGACCAAGATGCCTCCACGAAGGAATCATGTTGGGAGGAATGCTTTGATGGAAGATGGTTTTAGAGCCCTACAAACACAAATCGATGCATTACAAGAGGAGCTACGAAGAGGGTTTGAGCCAAGGACGAGAGAAGAAAGTGAAGATGAAGTTGAAGAAGAGCTATCTAAGGAAGAACAAGAAGCTGCTAGAGATCCTACAGAAGTTAGGTTGTTGAGGGCTATTTCAAAGATCAGAAAGAGGCCCAGCATCGAAGTTTCTACATATTCTGGAGATTTGAATCCAAAACAGCTTATTGATTGGATCAATGACAGGGAGGAGTATTTTGAGTATGAAGATGTGGAGGACCCAGATCGGGTTAAGTTTGCAAAAACAAAGTTGAAGGGCCACGCCAATATTTGGTGGAAGGAGGTCCAATTAGAGAGGAATAGAAGATGAAAAGGGAAGATCACCAGATGGGATCAGATGGTGGAGAAACTAAAGAAGTAGTTCATTCCTGTGGACTATGAGATGGAGTTGGTGAAGAAGCTGCAAGGAATGAAGCAAGGTAACAAGTCTGTTAAGGAGTATACAGAAGAGTTTTATAAAATTACTATCAGGACAGGCCATGTAGAGCCCAACAAGAAGAAGGTAGCCCATTACATTAATGGATTTGAGGCTGAGTATTCAAGAGGAGTTGAGCCTGGTTAGAATGACCACCATAGAAGATGCGTACTAGTTTTCCCTGAAGGTGGAAGAGAAGTTGAACAAAAGATTTGATAGGAAGCAAAGGGGAAGAGGTTAAGGTGGAAGGACTGGTGGAAGACCCTATGGAGGCCGTAATGAAGATCAAAAGAAAAGTGAAGAAGTAGGCACTAGTCAAAATCAAAGAGGGGATAATACCTACCACCCTCGTGACCAGAACAATGGTGAGCAAAGAGGAAGAGGAAGAGGCAGACCTAGGCAAGGACCTGGAAGAGGAGGTTTCAGAGGAACCTGTTTCCAATGTGGAGAAGAAGGGCATTGAGCATATGAGTGTCTGCAAAATCAAGGAAGGACAAATAGAAGACCTAAAGGTAATGCACATGTTGCACATGTAGATGAAGATGCACATTCTGAGCATTCTGAAGATGCTGAAAGGGGAGAAACCCTAGTTGTCAGAAGAACCTTGCTGAATGAGGAGAAAGAACCCAATCAGAGGAAGAGTTTATTCCACACAAGGTGCAAATGTGAAGGTAAGTGTTGTGATATTATGATTGACAGTGGAAGCACTGATAATCTTGTTTCAGAGGAGATGGTTGACAAGAAGAAAGCATCCGCATCCATATCAGATTGCATGGTTGCAGAAGGACCATAGAGCTTTGGTCAATGAGCAGTGTTTAGTGAAGTTCAAGATTGGTGACTACCATGATGAGGTACTATGTGATATAATACCGATGGATGCATGTCATATGTTGTTGGGGAGGCTATGGCAGTATGATAGGAGCGCTATCCATGATGGCCGTGCAAACACATATTATCTAACAAAGGATGGAGTTCATCATAAGTTGAAGCCCTTGAAGGAGGTAGAAGAAAAGGTTTGTAGTACTACCAGAATTTGTTTGGTAGATGGTAGGAAATTTTTGGAAGGTATGAAGCATGAGCATCGTTGCTTTGCATTGATTCCTAAGATCAGTCAAGAGAAATGTGAAGATGTACCAGCAGAAATCTCAGATATATTGGAAGAATTTCAGGACATTATCTTTGATAATGTACAAGAAGGTTTACCACCAGTAAGGAAGATAAGTCATCAAATAGATTTGATACCAAGAGCTAGTTTGCCGAATAAGGCAGCCCATAGAATGACCCCTGTAGAGAATGAAGAGCTAAACAGACAAGTTCGGGAGTTGTTGAGGAAGGGACTAATAAGGGACAGCCTAAGTCCATGTGCAGTACCTACAGTACTAGCACCAAAGAAAGATGGAGAGTGCAGAATGTGTACAGACTCTTGAGCCATCAATAAGATCACGATCAAGTACATATTTCCATTGCCCAGAATGGATGACATAATGGACTGTTTGAGTGAAGCCAAGTACTTCACGAAGATTGACCTGAAGAGTGGGTATCACTAGATCTGTATCAGAGAAGGAGACGAGTGGAAGACAGCCTTCAAAACCAAAGAAGGTTTGTATGAGTGGTTAGTCATGCCATTTGGGATAACCAATGCGCCAAGCACATTCATGCGGCTCATGAACAAGGTACTGAAAGAATTTTTGGGAAGTTTTTTTATTGTTTATTTGGATGATATTTTGATTTTCAGTAAGACTTGGGATGAGCATTTGATGCATATTAGAAGAGTTCTAGAGAAGCTGAGGGAGGAGAAGTTGCTAATTAATCTGAAGAAATGTAGTTTTGCAAAGAAGGAGTTGGTATACCTAAGATTTGTTGTCTTAGAGGAAGGTCTTAAGATGGACCCAGAAAAAGTAAGGGCTATCATTGAATGGCCTACGCCAAGGAGTGCAATAGAGGTAAGATCTTTTCATGGTTTGGCAAGTTTTTACAAAAAGTTTATCAAGAATTTTAGTAGCATTTGTGCACCCCTAACTGAGACAATGAGAGGGGATAGAAAATAGTTTAGATGGACTAAAGGAGGAGACAAGAGCTTTGATACATTGAAGCAGAAAGTTGTAGAACAACCTATTTTGGCACTTCCAAATTTCAATAAGGTATTTCAGGTAGATTGTGATGCTAGTGGTAGTGGTATAGGAGTTGTTTTGAGCCAAGAAGGTAAGCCCATTGCCTATTTTAGTGAGAAGCTTAATGATGCCAAGAAAAAGTATTTTGTTTATGATCAGGAATTTTATGCAATAGTTTAGGCTTTGAAGAGATGGAGACATTATTTGTTGCCAAAAGAGTTTATTTTATATACTGATCATTAGGCTTTGCAGTATCTTAATAGTCAAGGGAAGTTGAACCAAAGGCACTTAAAATGGGTTGAGTTTTTGCAGAGTTATACTTTTTTTTTGAAGCACAGGAGTGGGAAGTCCAATACAGTTGCAGTTTCCTTGAGCAGAAGGCAAAATTTGTTGACAGAAATGAAGATAGAAGTTGTTGGGTTTAATGAGCTCAAAAGTTTGTATCCTGAAGATCCAGATTTTGCAAAGGCTTGGAAAGGTTGTTTGGAGCCTCTTACTTTGGACAGGACAAAATGGTTGGATTTCATAATCCAAGATGGCATGTTGTTTAGAGGAAGCCAGTTGTGCATTCCGAGGAGTTCCATGAGAGAGAACTTGATTAAGGAGAAGCATAGCGGAGGATTGGATGGACACTTTGGTCGAGACAAGACCATTTCTATTGTTGGTGAAAATTATTATTGGCCATAGTTGTAGCAGGATGTGAGGAGGTTTTTGTAGAGTTGCAGAGTATGTCAGATGGCAAAAGGAACAAGTCAGAATATAGGGTTGTATCAACCATTACCTGTACCAAAGAAGCCATGGGATGATATTAGTATGGATTTTGTTCTTGGTTTACCAAGGACACATGGAGGGCATGATTCTATTTTTGTGGTGGTGGACGGATTCTCAAAGATGGCACATTTTATTCCTTGTAAGAAGACTAATGATGCTATTCATATCACAGAGTTATTTTTTAGGGAAGTGATGAGACTACATGGTCTACCAAAGAGCATAGTTTCAGATCGAGATACCAAGTTTGTTGGTTATTTCTGGAGGACATTGTGGAAGAAGTTGAAGACATATTTGAAGTTTAGTTCTACAGACCATCCACAAACTGATGGACAAACTGAAGTGGTGAATAGGAGTTTGGGTAACCTGCTATGATGCTTAGTAGGAGATAAGCCCAAGGGATGGGATTTGATTTTACCATAGGTAGAATTTGCTTACAACAATTCTGTCAATAGGAGTACTGGTAAATCACCATTCCAGATTGTATAGTCCAATAAATGCTTTAGATTTAAGGAACTTGGACAAAGGAGAAAAGACAAGTGCCGAGCCTGAAGACTTTGCATAACACATGAAGAATTTGCATGAAGAGGTGAAAAAGCACATTAATAACATGAATATTCAGTACAAGGCTAAGGCAGATCAGAAGAGGAGATATAAGGAATTCTAGGTAGGAGATGAAGTCATGGTTCACTTGAGAAAAGAAAGGTTCCCAATTGGAACATATAATAAGCTGAAAATGAAGAAATTTGGACCAGGTAAAATTTTGAAGAAACATGATTCAGGAAATGCATATGAGGTAGAGTTGCCGAGTGGGATCAACATTTCCCCTATTTTTAACATTGTTGATTTATCAGAATATCATTAAGGTGGAATAGAGGATGGACCAATAGAAGAACAGTGGAGCATTCTGGCATCTACTTCAATAGAGGAGATAGAAGAGATCTTGGATAGCTGTGTGGGAAGAAGTACTCAGAACAAGCAATATGAAGAATATATAGTGAAATGGAAAGGAAGACCTATTGAAGATTCTTCTTGGTTGTCTAAGGCAGAGGTTGACTGTTTGGGTTTTCCTCACACAAACACCTAAGACGTGATAGGGTCACTTCTCAAATTATCCTGGGTGTCTGATGTAGGAGCATCCAGTGGTGTAAGGGCAGTCTTGCATCACCCAAAAAAAAGATGTGTTTCAAAACTATTGATGTTCTTTCCATTTCTTTTCAAAATTTGTGGTTCTGGTTCCATAATCACTTGAATAATAATGTAGAACTTTCAGTTTTTCCAAACTGCTAAAAATAGTAACCTGCTATTTTTAGAAAGTTTGCATTTGGGCATGGAATGAAGTCAAAATTTATAGGAAGTTACATAACGGAAATATAAGACCTTTGGTGAAGGAATCACAAAAAGATCATTTGCGAGCTGAAAGATATTAAAGTTTCTGTTTCCCAAAAAATACCTAAAAATTATTCAAACTCATGTTTGAGGCACTAAACGGCCAGAACTAGTAGAGCTAGTTTGTATCACGTAGAGCACTCCGTGAGCTTTCTGACACATAAAACGGTTCATCAATCAAACTCCCAGATCAAAAGTTATGGCTCCCAGAAGTTGACCTATTTTTGGAGGGAGATGCAAATTTTGAAATTAGGTTGTTGGCCACCAAAAAGGCTATTAATAACCATTTTTGGGAACCTTGGGCAATAGTAGAGTTAAGGGGGCAAGTGTGGAGTCAAGAATAGGTGGGAAAATAGAAACCCTAGTTGATTTGGGGTTATAGAAGGTAGGTGATTCTGGAGTTTGAGAATAGGAAGTTGTAATGTGTTGCAACCTGTGGAGGGTTGATTCATCTGATTGTATTTGAGCTTCTATAATGTAATAAGTTGTCCAAATCAATAAAGAAGGTTCTATTTTCTGTGTACATTTTTTGTTGTTGTGTGTTTTAGGATTCACCCCTTCATCACTTCTTGCTCATCAATTTTGTGTTCCAGAGAACGACTTACCTTGGCTTGTTCACCATCTTTCTCTTCCTAATCACCAGTTTCATTTCACTATGGAGGGATTTCAGCATTTTTAGGAGTTTTATCCTCATCTTTCTCCTTCATCTCTTCATCCTTCCTTGGGCTTACCAGAGGAGTCTATGTTTGATTCAAGTCTTGTTTAGAGATGAATTCCAAAAGGGAACTATCGTCACCAACATTTTGTTCTTCCTTGTCATGAATAGTTGGGATGTTGAGTTCTTTTAGGACATCAAGAGTTATTTGTTATGTGTCCTTTACCAACTTCTCTATGTCTCCAGACATCAAAATGTTGGTCCTTATTTTTATTTCAAGATTTCTCCCAAGTATCTTGCTGACTCTTATTTTTTCTTCAACAGTTATATTTGGGCACAATTGTATCAATGTATGTCCTCTTAATTCCAAGTCTTTAGCCATTGCTACTTCTTTTCTAGAAGATATGATACTACCCAAGCTATCAGGTAGATCTGTAATTACCTAAAGGAGGGCTTTGTTAAACATTTCTAAAAATATGATCACTATAGTTTTAATGATGTTTTTATCTGCATCATTATACTCATCATACAGGTCTGCTATTGGCTTTATATTACCATGTGCTACCATAGCATTTAAGACATCTTCCAAATTTAGTGTAGCCTCTGCTTTCTTAGGCTCTGCTTGCCTTGGCTTTTTCTTACTTCTGCCCTTGTTGGAGGGCTTGTCTTGTTTCTCCTAGGCACTTCACTAGCCTCAGTCTTCATTTTATTTACCTTTTCATCTATCTTAGTCTCCTCATCATCAAATGCTACACTAACATACATCCTTGTTGGCCATGATGTTAGTCATAAGAAAACATAGATAAAGAAATGCATATCAAACCTTTATCATCTTGAAAGATATGATGCATTTACATAATTCATGATCCCAAGTCTTCGTGGATTAGTTCATAATCTACTGATATCACTCAGTGGTTTGATGTGCTTTGTTGTCTTCTCATTTAAGGGGTCTTACATTTTTGCTGCTAAGAATCGATGTCTGAACATTAGGTTTGACACCTTCTTTCTGTTAATCTTGAACAAACAAGGTTAATCCTACTGTATTCTATAGATGATGAATATACTTAAGAAGTTTGATCAATTCTTCTGATCATCAACTGTAATTGATTATTTTCACTCCTACACTATAAATTTGCTCAAATAATGTGCCTATGAGTAGATATTCACATGATCATTATTGATATTTATATGTATTTGCATGGCATTTTCAATTATACATGCAGATTAGTTAAAATATGCCATTAATGTTTAGTTTCCTCTGCGATATCAACATATTTATGTATTTTGCTTAAGATTGTCTATGTTTTTGCAATGATGATGATGATGAGTCAATGAAATTTAAGAAAATGAACTCAAACATTCTAGATTTAATGAAATTAAATGAGTCTTTGATAGTTGATCCATATGCACCATTTAATATTTCACAAAATAGAGATAAAGTCAAACCATGTGTTGCTAGGCCATTCCACAACTTCACACAGATGATGCTAGTCTTCTAAGGTAAAATATGACAATAATATCCACCAGTTGATATGCACTCCAAGGGACACAACACATCACAGTGAAATATCCAGATGACACTCACAAAGATTACTCAGAATTTATGATTGTATGTAATCTGATCTCTATTTCATTAATATTCAAAAGCATGCATATTTACAATCTGTCTTGAGAAAGTATCATGACATTCAACAATCCTATCTCAATTAAGTCTTGAATGAATTAATATGATGCACTCCATCTCCTCTTATAGGATAAAGAGAGGAGGTAGTTACAATGATCTAATGATCAGGATTTGACAATTAAAATCAACGGTCTCCAAAATCTCTAACTTGGTCAACACAAATTGTCATGGCATAGGTTGCCAGCTGGCAACCATCTAGTGGTACATGATCCTCCTTTGATAAATGGTATACATGACTCCAATAGATGCACCTTTACTCACTCTTCATCTTTCTCTTCATCAGATGGGTCATCCTCTATATTAGTGCTAATGATCCCCCTGATGGGTTCGTATGCTTGGACTATCTTCTCAATTTCTCCCCCATCTTGGACTTTAGCCTTAGTTGCTACATGTTCTTGTGAATGGAACTATGTCTGTAAAGCAACCCATTTTATTTTCATGTTGTTTAATCTCTCATTATACTCTTCCACCTTAGCCTTCATGCTCATGGATTTACTTATTACATTTGCTATTAAGTGGTGGAGAGGATCCTCTGATGCCTATCTAAAAACATCATGGGATGCTCTAACAGCAATATCAGTATCCTGATTCTCTATTTTTCCTTCTACTTTATCTTCAAGTGCTTCCAAGACATTTATCTCTTCTGACATAAGATGATGTAGTTTTAGACTGATATCCCTAAGCTTTAAATTACATTTCTTTAGTATATCAGTCTCAAATTTAGTATCTTTATACTAGATATCCAATAGCTATACAGTATGATTGTTCAACACTTTATTATAAATGAACACTTTTGCATCTATCTTTTTCATTTATGTCAAGGCAATCAAGTTCTTTTCCACTTTAATTGATCTTTGCCCCACCTCCTTTTGTAAGTTATCCACATTGCTCCTTAAAGTACTGAGCAAATTCTAATTATTGAGGGACACCTCTAGTACCTTTTCAGCTTTAGTAATAAGTTGAAGAAAGCTACTATCCATCACATGTGCTTTGTGTTTCATGATGTCCAATCCAATCACCTCATCTTGAGATACAATAGTCAAAGGAGTGGCGGTGCTGATAGGCATGTGATTGGGATCAATTAATCCTTTTATAAATGTATGCAACTGAGCAATGTGCTCTTTGTGAATTTTATTTTTATTCTTTTCTCTTTCCATACTTTTTAATAAACCATCAATAATATCTTTGGCTTTTTGGCCCTCCTGCTGCTCTGTAGCAAAACCTAAATCAATAGTAGTTAGCTAAAATTCATTAACATTGATCTCACCATTGGCCTTATCTACCGTAGGCAGAGCTACCTGAGCAGTCCTCCTTCCAGTAATTGGATCCCTCTTTATTGTTGAAGTGGATCTGGCCTTTCTCTTTGGTTTATTTATCTCTGTTGAAAATAATGAGGAAACTTCAAATTCAGGCACCTCTGTGTCTTGAGGTGTTTCTAACTCTTGCCTCAGCCAATTTGGTATTTCATCAGTGGACCCTTGCTGGTTTGGATGCTCAATGTGAACATCATGAGATTGTACATTCTCTTCCACCCTTTGTCATGATGGTTCTTTCCTCTGTTCATCCTGAATCTCCTCCTGAGGAATCTCTTTGTGTACAGGGACCTCTTGCTGTGCTGGCACTTCTTATTACTCTTCTACATTTTGGTCCTGTGCATTATGTGCTGCCTGATTCTCCTAAGGATCTTGAGCTTCTTTATTTGGCATGCCTGGATGACTATCCTGATTATTCTTATTCATATCACTTTCATCTTGTTTTCTTTGATTGTCACCCATCTAGAGATCTTGTTCTCCATCCCTTGGTACATCAGCTCTTCTATTGTTTTGGGTGTCATCTACCCCTTCTTTATTTGTTTCCTTCTCTGGTTCTTGATCATGGCCTTGATCTAGCATTTCTACATCCTCCTTTTATTTATTTACTTCTTCTTTGTTATGCTCTAGAGAGATATCTGCATCTTTGTTCTGATCCTCATTATCCTGATATGTCAGATCTATGGCTATAGGGTTGGTGACCTGATCAACCAAATTAGCCAATCCTATTTGTTGTGCTATTACTTCAGGGTTTCCCTCTTCTATATCTTCCACATCAACCTCCTCATGATGAATTTCCTTCTATCCCATGGGGGTACCATGTGGGGTCATCCTAGTATTCTTCACTAATGTCTCGATAGAGCTGGTAGAGACATCATTCACAACACCATTGCCAGAGAGTTCCACTATGTTATCCAGTAGGAATCCTTGATCATCCTTCATTTCATGCATCTCTCTCTTTTGTTCCTTTGCCTTCTCAACTTTAAATTGTATAATATCTAGAAGGGGAACCTCATGCTATTAAGTCCTCTAAATACCTTCTCCACCGGCTACTTTTAACATGATAAGGGGAGTTGGGTCTACCACCCCTCTCATTATAGGTGTTTGTCTTTTCTGTGGGTGCTCCTGAATCTTCTTTTTCTTTCTCTTTATCAAGAGTTTATCATCAAATATATCTTCCTCCTCTTCTTCAACAATAGGTGTTGGGTTTGCAATATGACTCTTCTACTTTGTAGGTGTTTGTGATGTGGTTGCACCAGAATCAACAGCAGCAGAAGTAGAAGCTATGTGCTAGTAGAAGCTATGTCCTCCTTTTCTTGAGGCTAGAAGATGGTGTTCACCCCAATTACTTAACTTCCCTTCTTAACTTTACTTTGTTGCCTCTCTCCCTTTGATTGTCTCTTTTCTTGGAAGATGTCACCATACTCCTCATTTGATAACTCTTGTCTTTTTCTCTTGTTGTCGACAGTAAGTACTACTCCTTTATTTTTTAGCTTGGTGGTCTCTTCCTCCACCCATTTCTTAGTCAACTGTATAACATTCATGGTTATTTCATCTAAAGAAATGACCTTTGGCTTGCTCCAGTCTGGAGCTGATATTGTTTCATTGTAAACTTTGTTGTCCTCATATTCCCTAGACATGATTAAATCATCATCTTCATGCAATTGAGCAGGCACCAACATGCAATCCAAGGTATGTATCTAATTTAAAGTGAGCCTTTGATATCCTCTACTTCTAACTTCCACCTCATCATCACAATCTGCACAATAGTCTTCAAGGTGCTTCTGATGCATTGGTTTCTTCAGTAGGGTTTGCATCTTGTCATAAGGATCATACGGCCTAGCCAATGAGAATGGCTGTAGATGCATCAGTTTGAGCCCTCTAATTACATCTTTCACACTCTCCTTATCAGGGCACATATACCATCCAATTATGACTGGAAACAATACATGAGGTATCTTCTTTTCAATGTAGGCCTCCACAGAAGGTAATGTCTACTTGCAGAACTCCATCAGGATAACTTTGTCATTAGGGCATTTGGGTAACATAAGGGGTTGGTCAGTGAAACCCTCTACTCTTATGTATGAAAAGGTGGGAAACTGGATGAACGAGGCCCCATGTTTATATATCAATGCTTGAGCTTCAATGCTCAATCTCTTGGCTCTGTCTTCTTCCATCATCTTGACAAGGTGCATGGAGAGGGAATCATTTACTCTCCTATAGTGTTGGAGATACTCTCTTATTTTCAGTCATGGGTAGTGATCCCAAATGTTCACATCTCCAGGGTTAGTTCCAACCCTACGTACCGTCTGTAGTCCATCAAAAGTATACCTATATGCACAGGCAT
This sequence comes from Cunninghamia lanceolata, assembly GCA_027924645.1. Taxonomy (NCBI): domain Eukaryota; kingdom Viridiplantae; phylum Streptophyta; class Pinopsida; order Cupressales; family Cupressaceae; genus Cunninghamia; species Cunninghamia lanceolata. The sequence goes on from BSBN01000176.1 coordinate 13,988,985, forward strand.
ATACTACATAGGATGTCATATAAAACATGTTTGTTTTCCCTCCTAATTTTCTCATGCCCTCATCTAGGCTGTCACTTGTGATTTTTACCCATTAAGGTTTCGCTTCAGAGGTTTCTATCATCTTGATCATGCCATTCATCTAGTTGTCGAATGACCTAGCATTTGGTTTTCCTACCATCCTACTAAGCATGACCATCATGTACTGATACTCTGGTGCAAAATCAAATTTTATAGGTATACAGGGAACTTAGCTGAGGCCTTATAAATGCTATCACTGGCCCTCCATTGGTACATGATTCTTCTAGCTTCTTTCTCTTTGCTAGTATACTCTTTCTCCATTTTAGTGAGGTTTAACTTGACCACCTAAGGTCCTCTAGGCAGATTGAAGGCTGCAGTGATGCCTTCGATTGAAAAGTTGGTGTAAACCCTATCATGCTTCTCCACCTTCCGGGTCTAGGTATTGTAATTTCTAGCACACTCCACCACTAATTCCGTGGCTTCCATAGCATACAAGAATCCTGCTATGTGCCACATTCCAGAACTGTATATGTTTATGAGCAAGGGATTACCACCTCCTTTCTCCAGTTTTACTGTCCATGTGTCTAGGTCGGTGGTCCCTAGGTGTGTATCATCAATCTACCCATATTTGACGGTTATCCCTTTGGGTTGAATGCACATGGGCTTCAAAAATTTTGTATCAAACTTGTTCTTTCGTGCAACCATTGGATCCTGCAATGAAACATATATGTCTTACCCTATGTGTTGTGTGTAGGTTGGATTCAATGACTACATGAATTTCATGTGATAATTCTTTCAATTTAGTATAATTCATGCATCATCAGGTTGATTTACTTTGATAAAATCCATTTTTACCTGATTATTCACCATAAATGACAAAAGGAGGGTTTACCGGCACATACTCAATATCTATTATTTTTACTATTTGAGTGATAGACGGATCAATTAGTATCACCTTCCAATCATCGTTCTCTATTTGTTGTTTACTGTGTCTCTTGTTCTATTAGCTTGCAAGTTGCAGTAATGGCATTTTACCTTTGCAGGTTTTTGTAATCTTCCGTACAAACGTTTAAATGAATTCAAATGAGCTTAAATCTTTATTTTAACCAAAAGAATAGCAAATGAGGATGAGATTAATGTCACCCTATTGTCCTCCATTGATCGACACCTGAGGTTCTAAGATGTTAATAAGTGACGGACATTCATTTGAAATTTTGAAGGTTTAAGCTAACATTGCGAAGGTATTTAATGTAGGGGTGCACATTCGTAAGATCGGGGATATCGAGGAATGTGATTGATTTTTGAAAATATGAGGGTGACATCATCATCATGGGGATGGCCAACTATTGACCAATCGATCAAAGTCAGGTCATCACACCTTTACATAATTGATTGTGATAGCATACTATGTTTATATGAGCAGGTCAATGTGCCACGTGGCAGTGTTATATTGGTTAAGGAGGATCCTCACATTCAGGGCTCAAAGGTTCATATGAGGGACATTAAGAAATATCTGGATGTAAAAATGTCACCTTTGTCTCAGATGTGGGAATGACATCATCATTTTATATCGAGCTTCAAATTGGTTGGGGATATGATGTCATCGTCATATTAACGAAGGTTAGGGATATTAGAAAAGATGACAAATATTACAAAATATGACCCTCTTCGACTATCAAGTTTATGATGGCATCATCATCATATCTAGTCCTTTGTCAAGAAGAACATGGTGATGCCATCGTCATGTCACTTAAGATGAGGGATGTTAGGAAATATGACAGATATTAAGAAATGTGACCCTCTTCACATATCGGGGTTATGATGATGTCATCATCATGTCAGGTCTTTTATAAATCCAAACAAGGTGACATCAGCATCATATTAACGAAGATCAAGGATGTTAAGAAATATGAGGGATATTGAAAAATATGACCCTCGAAAGATGACCCTTGCTGAAAGATGACCCTCGGATACTTGACGGGTAAATGTTTTTGCACTTAAACTTGACGTTTGCATATCAGAAAATATGCGGATATTGGATTTCCCACATTAAAAGATAGATCATGGATATTAGCAAATATTAAGGATATTAGAGAATATGACCCTCATTGAGAGATCCAGTTTGACGAAACTTTGACCACACATAACTTCTTATCCCTAAGGAATTTCAGGGTGATCCAAAAGGCAAACCTTCTTAGAATTTTGCACTCTTTCACATCATGAGGTTCATGATGACAAAAACTAACTCTGACATTTGACCCTTCCTTATGAGGCATATGCATGCACAAGGGTGATATTCCAGTGTTCCTGACTTTTACCAAACTATCCAAAGCAAGAAAGCAAAGAACAAGTAGATGCAAAAAGTTGGGTCCCTATTTTGCTTAGGCAAAATGGGGCATGTTGTGTAACCACACAACTTTCCACCAAAGAAAACAACAAAATTCCAATAATTCAAGAGATGTAGACAAATTGAAACATAATGTTCTAACTCTTACTAGACATAAGCAACTTGATCTTCCTGAATGATATCATGTTCATCAATATAACAATCTTGACAAGGAATCATGTGTGTGCATGTGATTAATAATCCTCATCTTGAAAATAAGTTGAAGACACTAGTAACTAGTGTTAAGCTACATGGTTAGGGTTCATCCCTCATAACCAACCTAGATAGAGCCTTGCTGCTAGGAGGTGTCCATAGCCCTAGCAAGGTTATCTTTGCAATTACCCTAAGTAGAGCCCCACTGCCAGCAGGCATCCATAGCCCCGGTAGAGTTACTTAGATGGCCTAATTTGGATTTTCAGTATAATCCTTTATCTTTTTCTTTTGTTTTTTTTGTATGATATATAGATTCATGAGAGATTATCATGTAAGCTCATTATGCAAGGTGTGGTCACTTGCTGCTTTAGGTTGGAAATTGCAATGGTAGCAAGGGTGACCTTTGGATTTTTCACTTAACACCTATACTAATGTTTTCAACAAACCCAAGGCTATTAGGTGTCATTGTGAGGATCTCCTTGAATAAAAGAATTACCATAGATGAATAAAACACCATAGACCTGATTAGAAATGCCTATACTGACATAAGTTACAACCTATGTAAGAATTTGGGATCATTTTTTGAATTCTAACAATTTCACTGGTTTTCTGAACTGGAAAGGTGCACTATCTTGCCTGACCAAAACAAGAACTCAACAACAACAAGCAAAAAGCAAACACACAAAGCAAAACTATACAAGAAACTATACAATATGTACATTATGATACAACAGCCTGACATGACCCTATTTAAGCTTGGAATAATGCTTAAGGAATTGTCCATTGACTGGAAATGGAACATCCTTGCCGGTTAGGGTCTTAAGTCTATAGGTGTTGTCTCCTAGGATCTCTGAAATCTGAAAAGGACCTATCCAAAGTTTATCAAATTTTCCATGATCACCTTTCTTTTCATGTGCTCTATCCTAGGCTAGGACTAAATCTAAAATCCTAAAAGCTTTTATTCTAGCTCTCTTATCAAACCAACTTTTGACAGTAGCCTGATGTTTAGTGAATTGACCAATTTATCTATCTCTCTTTTCCTCTAGGTGCATGAGCTGAATCAATCTAACTTCTTGTTTACTATCTATGCCGAGATACTCTTGTGCAAATTGCAATGTGGGGATCTTTAACTTAATATGGAGGATAGGATCCACCCCATACACTAGTTGGTAGGGAGAGTTTCCTAATGCCACCTTTATTTTGGTTTGATCTACCCACAAGGCATATTTTAGTAGGGCATTCCGTTCCCTTGGATTCTTTTCTATTAGTTTCTTTATGATACTCAACAAGTTCTTGTTTGTGGACTCTGCTAAGCCGTTTCCTTGGGGGTAATAATTTGAAGAGAATTTCAGAATAATTCCATGATCAAAAGCCCAACTGGATAATTTCAATGATGTGAAAGCTAGTCCATTATCACATACTAAAGTATATGGAACTCCATACCTAGTCACTATGTTGCTCTCCAGAAATTTGATCACATCCTCTATAGTGCATGTCTTGATGCTTACTACTTCAGTCCACCTGGTGCAATAGTTAGTGATTGTTAAGACATACCTATGGCCTGAAGATGATGGAGGGTTGATAGGACCTATGAAATCCATGCCCCATTGAGAAAATGGACACATCTCCATGACTGGCTGCAAGGGTTGAGTAATGTATTTTTCTCTGTTGGCAACATTTGATATGCTCAGTAGTGTCTTTGAAAATTGTTGGCCAATAATATCCTGCTCTTAGGATAGCATGTGCAGTAGCTAAGTAAGAACCATATGAAGCTCCAAACTTATCATGTAATTCAACTAGAACCTTGTCTGCTTCTGGTTTATCCAGACATCTGAGGTATATTCCCTCATAATTCCTTCTAAAAAGGACTCCTCCTTTGATCATGTACTTCTGTGATCTTATTTTTAGAGCTCTCCTCTATGAAGCTTACATCTTTAATGGGCATCTCCTAGTGATCAGAGTATTTCTGATATCAAAATACCACTCTTTATCCTCTTTAGTAACCACTACATACTGTTGACTCACTATGTTGGGGTCAATATTAGAAATCATTTGGCGTAAGGCTTGGCCTCTTACCAGTTTCATGGGTGTCATATCCATGTCATATTCTTGGAGAACCGTTATCCACTTGGCTCTCTTCTCTCTAGGCTCACTTTGCATCAGGAGCATTTTTATTGTTGCATCTAATACTACAACAATTATCTTACTTCTTAGGATGTAGTGTCTAAATTTCTTGACGAGTCTAACTAAAGCAAGAGCTTGTCTCTCAACATCCATGTATCTAAGCTTTGTATCTTTGAATGGGCAGATCATGAAGGCTATGGGTTTTTCTTCTTTGGCTTCATTTCTTTGTGTCAGTACTACTGTACATGTATGTTCTGAAGCAAATGAGTAGATATAGAATTATTTTGTATAATTTGGGCTGATCAGGATAGGTGCATCTGATATGGCTTTCTTGATGTCCTCAAATGCAGCCTTTGCTTCAAGAGTCCATTCAATCTTAACATCTTTCTTAAGAATTGTATTAAGCAGTTTGGCAATCTCTGCAAACCCGGTAATGAACTTCCTGACAAAGTTTATCTTACCAAAATAGGATTTAAGTTCTTTCTTGCTTGTAGGAAGTTTCAACCTCATGATAGATTCTACCCTAGCAGGATCAATGGTGGTCCCATTTTCTATTATCAGGTGACCTAGTAGCTTACCTATGGTTACTCCAAAAATGCACTTCTTTGGATTTAGGGAGATACTGTACTGCTCACATTTCTTAAGTACCCTCCTGAGGTCTTCTATGTGATCATCCCTCTCTTTTGAAAAGATGGTCAAGAACACTAGAAGGTGGCTCCATCATTTATCAAACCAAATGGCATGCGTCTGTAAGCAAATATTTCCCACTTGGTGGTGAATGTTGTCTTTAGTCTATCTATTTTGTCTACCATGACTTGGTAATATCCTGAAAAACCATCCAAGAACGACATCATTTTGGCTCCATTTACTATTTGTAAAACCTCAGCCAATGAAGGTAAAGGGTAATTATCCTTCTTAGAATCTCTATTCAGATTCCTGAAGTCTACACATAAGCATATATCCCCATTCTTCTTTCTTACAGGAACTAGATTAGCTATCCATGTTGAGTGCTTCAAAGGAAATATGACTCTAGCATTGAACAACTTATTGACTTCTTCAAAGATGATAGGTTCTAATAAAGTATTGACATGTCTTTGCTTTTGTCTGAAAGGCTTAGCATCTGGTTTCAATGGTATAGTGGGTGATTATTGAAGTATGATAGGTCTTCAATTCATCATAAGTCGAGGCAATAACATGTATGAAATCTTTCAATGCTTGGGTTATTCCTACCTTTTCTTCTTCAGTGCACACTTTACCAATTAGGACATCTTTACATCTTCATTTTGTCCTATATTGATCGGTAAGTATTCTCCTCCATTAGTCTTTAAGAGGTCTTTTTGTTTCATCATATTGTGTAGATCAAAGGCCTTTTCCAGTTCTATCATACCTTTGGGAATCCTATTACATGGTAGTTCCATGATCTCTTCTTCTTCCCATATATGATCTTGCAAATTCCTTTCATCTAAGATCTGTGTGAAATACATCCCTATTTGCTATGAAATCCAATATATGTTGATCATCATCGAACACTTGGAGATTTGTGACATTGTCTGGTATGGAAGGTACTGATACCAATTCAACTAAAAATCTTTTCAATTCAGAGATGGACAATGGCTCTAATGTGCTAGTAGCTTGTGCCAAGGCACCTACTCTGTGATTCTGTTCTCTAGGAACATGGGTGATGTTAAATGCATCAAATTCTTCTATCAAGTCCCACACCCTATGTCTATAGTTAGACAATTTCTTGTAATTGCAAGCGCATATGCTTCTCACTTGCCTTAGTACTAATTCTGAGTCTCCATAGACATGCAGAATCCTTACTCTTCTTTAGGGCAAACAATAACTGAATTAACACTTCATATTCTATCACGTTGTTGGTGCATGGGAATTACAGTTTATATGTTGCCAAATAGGACTTTCCTATTGGATCATTGAGATCTATACCTACCCCAGCTCCTTTCTTTGACTTTGACCCATCAAACCTAAGGATCCAATGTTTATCTTCTATTAAAGGCCAATCAGGACCTTTTCTTTTCCTTTTAGCTCTGGCAGTTGCACCACCTGATATCCACTTTAGCTTTTGGGGATCATTCTTTGTCATTTTTAGTGGTTGATGCAAACATGATACTCCTTTTTCTTCTATACCTTTAGTATCATCACCATCAGTGTCTAGTTGTACTTCAATCTCTCTCTTTTTACCCTTAAGCATATCCCTGCTATTAGATGACTAATTCTTTGAATAAAGCATCTCTTGTTTATTAAATATATGCAAGCATAATGTGCATGTGGTCTTCAAATGTGGTGCTTCATGCATCCTGTACCATCCCTCAATCAGAGCATGATGTGGGGAAATCTCCTGCAACATAAGCCTTTGAATTTGCTTAGATAGAAATTCTTCAAACTTTGTTAAATTACTCCCTTTATCTTCATTAGATATTTCATAATCTGACTCAATCAGACAATTAGTCCCAGGGGTGATGTTATTTTCATCTTTGGAAGTATCCTCATCATACATTAGGATCTCCTCTAAACTGTGAGTGTAACTTTCATCCTGATATGTATCCTCTTCTGTATCTGCATATGACAAACAAGATTTAGCATCATTATAATTAAATGCATTACTTACCTCAGTTGAAGATAATCCCTTTTCACTACAAGTTCGTTTAAACTCCATCATATCCAAGCAAGCATCACAAGTTCTCTTTGAATGTGCTTCATCATGTAACCTACACCAACCTTCAATTAAAATATCCTCATTGGATATGTTCAATATCTGGCAACGTTGCATTTCTCTTGACAAGTGAAATTCAAAGTCTTTGAAGTGATCCAATTCATCATTATCATCTGAACTATAATCAAATTCTATGATCACTCTTTTGTCCTGATGGACATCTTTATAGATATGTGCATTATACATGAGAACTTCCTCTATCTTGGTCGTTTGAGGTCTAATGACATAAACCCCGGGTTCAACATCTATGTACAATACCTCATTGGTATTATTGTACTTAGTGATCATGTGTTTCATTCAAGGTTTAGCCTCTATCTTGATTTTATTAGGAATCCCCTTCCAAGGTAACCACATATCGCTAAAATTGGTAGACATATAACCATTAAGTGTCTTAGACCAATCTCTACTGAGTAGCATTCCATAAGTGTCAGGGATATCCACCACTTGGATGTCAATGTAATATTGAATCCTTGGATATGATGCTAACTACATGTGGATATGGGTTAACTCTCCTACTACACTTACTTCAGTCTTGTCTAGTTGTGTCACCTTCTTGAGAGACTTAGCAGGATGTAACCCTAAGGCATTGCAAATGGATAAAGGCATCACGTTGGTAGATGCACCTGAGTCTACTAGGCAGTTGTGTAGGTTCTTATCAAAAACCCTCAAGGTGAGCAGGAATGGAGGTGACTCGGTCTAATCTCTATAGAGAGTCATATGAGAAGTTATAGCAGCTTGAACCATGGCTAGAACTTTATGTTTGACATTGTTCTCCTTAGTTACATGATCATTGTTCAAGATCTGACTTGGATTATGAGCATGATTATCTTCCTTTGGTATAGTTTCATCTATGGACCTCATAAAAGCCTTCTTGATGGTTGGAGTTTTAAGCAATTCTAATGTGTGCACATATTTGTGGGTATATACATATATATGTATATACCCATATACACATGTATATCTCTATTTTGTCTTCTTTCTTTCTTCTATCTTCCTCTTCTCCTTTATCGATCCTTTTTTGCAATTTTTCGCACACATTTATCTCACTTTTTTACTATTTCTTCTTTTTCCTTTTGTTTCTTCTTTGTTTTCATTTTCTCTTATACATTGGTATGCACTTTCTTTCATGTTTTCTTATCTTTAGTTCCTAGGATACACATCTATATGTATATCCCATTTCTCTTCCTTACCTTTTGGTACTTTTTCGGTCTCATGTTTTTGCTTGTCTTTTTATTTTTCTTCTCCTTATCCATAATGAAATTCTTACTTATTTGTTTCTTTATTTATGTTTCTTGGATCGTGTTTTTCTCTTCTCTTTGTGCATTGTTAACTTCTTACATGTTTGTGTGCTTTTTCATAGTTCTTGTGATATGCACTCTCAGGGATATCTCTTTGCATATATATACATATATATAGGTGTTTTTTCATTTTTTCTTCTTCCTTTTATCTAATTACTTATCTATATTTATGGTTGTTTATTCATTTTCCTCTTTCTCTCTTTTTTCTTTTTTCTCCTTCATTTCTCTTTTTTATATTTATATTTGTGCCTATATAATCACCCATATATATTTATTGTCTCTCATCTAATTTCATTTACTCTTTTGCTTAGATTCACTCTTTATTTCATTTATTCCTTTCTTGGATCCTTAGATATACATTCATATGTATATCCCCTTGCTTATTTTTACTTTGTGATATAATAATATTCCTTTCTATTATATTTATTTATTATTATTTATTTTCCTCTCATTATGGATTTTTCAATTCTTACTTATTTAATTTGCATCCTTTTGTTTAGTGGAGTCTTGCTTTCTTTTTTGAGTCTCATGTTTCCCAATTTTTATCTCTTTTTATTTGCATTATATTTATCTCTTTTTCCTTTGGTTGATTTGCCTTTTGTTCTCCTATTTTAGCTTGTCCTTGGCCTAGTCTCCCTACCTCCCTAGACTACTCTTGTAACCCGTACCCCCTTCTCTCTCTTTTTAAGAGTCTAGCTCAGTAATTTCATCTCAAATTTCATCTCTTCTTTCCTCTTGAAGTTGGATCATGGAGTGTGATCCAAAACGTTGAGGCAAAAAAAGCAATACACAGTTTTTCCAGAAGCATTACAATTTCATCTACATGGACTATGGAAATATCATGTCTACAGTGTTAAACTAATTTTAACTCTTTTCATTTCCTCTACTAAATATGTGACTAATTTGTTAGATTCAGGAGATTGATTTCTATGTTTCAACACTATATTCTGAGGTGCAAAATACTGAGTATTAACCTTGGGAAGACCAGGATTATTACTAGCTTTTGGATCTGGGGAAGTGTTGAAGTTATTAGGAGGTAGGGATGTGGTCAAAGGACTAGGCTATCTATTAGGATTACTCCTGAGGTTGTAATTGTGTCTACCCTAATATTGCTACTGATAAACATGAATTTCCTCATGTTCTACTACTAATTCATTTTCATCCTCAAAAGAAATCACATATTTTGTCTCAAATGCCAACATAGATTCTTCACATGCTAGTGTGTAGTTCTTGTGAGTTGAGGTTGTTTGATAATGAGGTTGGTTTAAAAAACTCTCTAACATAAGGGCAGAGTCATATCCACAAGGAACAATCTCATTTCCTTCAATGAAAGGATGGTCACTTGTGGTGCTGGATACTTTAGCCTAAAAAATGGTAGCTACTATTTTGAATTGAGGACAATCTATCTCAGCATGTGCATTGGTGTTGTGTATTCTACACCAATTTGTAAGTACTACCTTTGCCAAATTAACCCTAGTAGTCTATTTTGGTTCACCCGAGGGTTGATTATCTAAGGGTGATGGCAAAGAACCATTGTTTGGCCTAGTATTCTATACTCTAGGTTATCTAGTTGCATTATTGTTATTGCCATTATTGTTGTTATAGTTTCTATCATTATTGTATCCTCTGTCAGGATATCCAGATCTATCATTATTATTTGCATATCTTCAGTTCTAGTTTGACTGAGAATAAAAGTTCTAACCTCTCAAGTGTGTAATTTATGTCATCAATTTTCTCAATTGTGTAGATATCTCCTTGATGTCTTCCTTCTCTTCTTGAACTTTAGCCACTACATTTTCTTGCTGAGGTTTAAAGAAAGAAGAGCCATTTCTATGATTTTGTCCTACATCCTGAGATGCATGAGTATGTCCAGGATACTGTATGACCTGACCATTCCCATTCAGAGGAGGCATGATACTAAGTGGAGGTATTTGTAATGGACCAAGCATTGTGACAGGAGGCATCATGACTCCATTAGTCTGCTGCTGAGCAGGGTATGCAGGATATGTAGGATATGCTATGTTAGGTGTTGTAGTAGGAATCAATTGTTGATTAACTTTTATTGCTTCTTCATAAGCTCCTGTTAGGGTTGTAACCCCAGGATGAGTTCTCCTTATGAACATAGAGGTCAAGGGTTCCACAGATGAATAATATAGCATTTTGGCTACCTCATCTACTACATTGTATGGAGTTACTAATTTGGAGTACATTTTCTAAAATTTAGCATTGAAGTTTGAAATAGGTTCCCCTTCTAATCTTTTAATTGTGGCAAAAAGATGATAATTCATCAAAGGATCTATAGGTATTTTAAACCTATCCTTAAAGGCTTTCTCCAAGGCATCCCATGAATTAATTGAGCCTTGAGCTAGGCTGATGTACCAATTGTATGCTTCCTCTCCCAAGGAGTATGGAAATAATCTACATACCATGTCTTGATGTTCAATCCTTGCTCTAAATCAAGCTTCCTTATATGTTCAAATATGATCATCTGCATCCTGATATTGATGATATTTAGGGCAAATTTTATTAGGATTCTTAGGCAATGGATGTTATGCAATAAAAGCCAAGGGTGAATCATCAGCAAAGAATGACATTATGACTGGTGCTTGATGCCCTTGAGGTGTAACTGGTGATCTTGGAGGTGTATGAAGTAAAACTAGAGATACTGGAGGTGTTACAATATGTCTTGATGAGGATGTTGATGCACCTGAGTTAGAAGTATGATGAATGTCTATGGTACGGGGTCTAAGTCCATGAATAGGCAATTCTTCCAAGAGTCCAATAGATCTAGAACTCGTATTAGGCCTGTGAGCTAGGATTCTGATAGCTTATGATAGAAAATGGATATTTGACTAAACCTTTACAAAGATCAGAAGAGATGATCTTCTAGAGTGGATATCTATGGTCTAGACTTTGTAATAACTAGATATTTATGCAATGTTTGTACCAAAAATGAAAATATGAGCAAAGGTTGAACTTCTGATCATGGATATCAGGATATTTAGTCAGGCAGGTAGGTTACTATGGGAAATTTGTAGGACAACTTGAATAATAACTCAATATTTAAAGATTTCAAGGAATTTACTGCAAAGATTGAAGTATTTATGCATGAAACAAGCAAATCTTTGTACAAATGTTCAAAGCATAAGCAATTCTAGTGAGCTTTGAAAAGATTACCTTGTGCAAATGTAGGAATTTTCATAGGGATGTGGATGATTCATATTAAACAAGAACAAAATGCTTCTTCAGACAAATTTATTTGTTGAGGCCCTCCTTCTAGCACCAATTTATGTTGGTCATGATGTTAGTCATAATAAAACATAGATAAATAAATGCATATCAAACCTTTATCATCTTGAAAGATAGGATGAATTTACAAAATTCATGATCCCAAATCTTCATGGATTAGTTCATAATCTATTGGTATCACTCAATGGTTTGATGTGCTTTGTTATTTTCTCATTCAAGGGGTCTTACATTTTTGCTGCTAAGAACCGATGTCTAAACATCAGGTTTGACACTTGCTTTCTGTTAATCTTGAACAAACAAGGTTAATCCTACTGTATTCTACAGATGATGAAGATATTTTATAAGTTTGATAAATTCTTCTGATCACCAACTATAATTGATTATTTTCACTCCTGCACTATAAATTTGCTCAAATAATGTGCTTATGAGTAGATATTCACATGATCATTGTTGATATTTATATGTATTTGCATGGCATTTTCAATTATACATTCAAATTAGTTCAAATATGCTATTAATGTTCAGTTTCCTATGAGATATCTACATATTTATGTATTTTGCTTAAGATTGTCTGTGTATTTGCAATGATGATGATGTTGAGTCAATGAAATTTAAGAAAATGAACTCAAACATTCTAGATTTAATGAAATTAAATGAGTCCTTGACAATTGATCCATATGCACCATTTAATATTTCACAAAATAGAGATAAAATCAAACCATGTGTTACTAGGCCATTCCACAACTTCACACAACTGATGCTAATCTTTTAAGGTAAAGAATGACAACAATATCCACCAGTTGATATGTACTCCAAGGGACACAACACATCACAATGAAATATCTAGATGACATTCACAAAGATTACTTAGATTTTGTGATTGTATGTAATCTAATCTCCATTTCATTAATATTTAAAAGCATGCATATTTACAATATGTCTTGAGAAAGTATCATGACATTCAACAATCCTATCTCAATTAAGTCTTGAATGAATTAACATGATGCACTTCATCTCCTTTTATAGGATAAAGAGAGGAGGCAGTTACAATGATCTAACGATTAGGATTTGACATTTAAAATAATAGTTTCCAAAATCTCTGACTTGGTCAACACAAATTGTCGTGGCACAAGTTGCCAACTGGCAACCATTTGGCGGTACATGATCCTCCTTTGATAAATGATATACATGACTCTAGTAGATGCACCTTTACTCACTCTTCATCTTCCTCTTCATCAGATGGGTCATCCTCTATACTAGTGCTAATGATCCCCCTTATGGGTTCGTATTGCTTGGACTATCTTCTCAATTTTTCCCCCATCTTGGACTTTAGCCTTAGATGTTGCATGTTCTTGTGAATGGAATTGTGTTTGTACAGGAACCCATTTTCTTTTCTTGCTATTTATCCTCTCATTATACTCTTCCACCTTAGCCTTCATCCTCATGGCTTTACTTATTACATCTGCTATTAAGTGGTGGAGAGGATCCTCTGATGCCTATCTAAAAGCGTCATGGAATGCTCTAACTACAAAAGCAGTATCTTGATTCTCTATTTTTCCTTCTACTTTATCTTCAAGTGCTTCCAAGACATTTACCTCTTTTGACATAAGATGATGCAGTTTTAGACTGATATCCCTAAGCTTTAAATTACATTTCTATTGGGTGAATATTTTGTCTTCAAGTAACTGAAGGTAAAATGGTTATATCAACCACAGTGTAATGAGATAAATCTCTCCTCTCAGCAAGGGGAGATTCCCTATCAACTATCACAAAATTATTTAAACTAAATACTAACTTGGGGGCAAGACCATATCATCCATTTCTCTTTTTTCAGAAATGATGTTTACAAAATGAAATGGCACTTTCTTGATACAAATTGAATAACCAAGAAACCCACGAGACCACAAAGTCTATTGTTGCTTCATTTATGAGTTTATAAGAATCAAGTAGAATGAGGTGCAGCCCAAAGTCTTCACCGAAAACTACAACAAAATATAAGATCACAAAAGATAATAGTAGTTCAAAGCCTTTCCAATATCTTTTACTTTAAAACACAAAATCACAAAGTAAAGATAATTGTTGTAGCTCAAAGTCTCCACAATCAACTTTAGAATATCTCCCAAATTATTCTCACTCACACTACAATTTGACCAAAAGGATAAGATAGTATTAGGAAAAGGACACAAGAACAATTTCCAATATACCACAAGATATTCCAACATAAAGATTGAATGATCACTTGCTCTCTTATTCACTTGATAAAATTTGATTTACAATTTGAACACAAAGTCTCAAAATGTTCTTCAATTTGGTAGAGTCTCGCTTCAATAACTAAAAGATGATAATTACAATGGGGGTTCTTATTTATAAGAGGAACCCAGAGAAAAAATAGGAAAAGAAAAACTAACTATGACTTATTCAACAAAGGAGTTCTTATTTATTTGGGATGTCCTATGTTTTTACATGTAATTACATATCAGAAAAGTACACGTAAACATGTCCAAAACTGTTTCAAAAGTACATCTGAAAAGTAGAAAATAAACTAAGGGAAAATTTGCTTCAACTTGTATTGCCATCTTTCTTCATATGACAATCATACATGGTGAAAGATGCTTGCATCCCAATACTATCTAGACTAATCGTGTTCTTGAAAATCATCTTGGCTCTAACTATGGCATCTTTGACAGTGGTGACTAATTTTGCATGACTAGTTAGGTTGGTCTTCAGATTATCCAAGGTTAATTGATTGTCAAGAATATTGTCCACGGAGGCCATTGAAAATGTTTTGTCCTCGAACTCTTTTTGGAACATATCTTCAAATTACTGAACCATCTCTTCTGTAGAGAGAAATTGGTTATCTTGTGACACAAGCTTGCATGGTAGCTCCTCCAATTTATGCAAAAGACTAACATCACTCTGTTCACTGAGTTTCCTTGTAGCTTCCAGGTCATTGATCAAATCTTTTGTTAGATCTAGGGCACACAACTGAGAGGGGGGGTGAATCAGTTGTATAAAAACCTGTTGCTACTTCAAACACTTGATTCTTCTTTGTTAGTTAATAGCATATCAATTAACCATTCATGAAAGCATAAAGCATTAACACCGGAGCAGATAAACTTCAACACATTAGACACCAAGATTTTGACGTGGAAAACTCAGTTAAGGGAAAAACCATGGGGTGATTAACCTAAGGATTATTCTCTATTAGAAGAATAAGAAAAATGGATGGCACATGCCAATTAGGGCTCATTGCCTGAGTACACTGCTCACAAGGAGGCACACTGCCTACAAGAGACACATTGTCTACAAGATCATAAGTATTACAAACTTGAACTGGAGATTGACATCTTTACCATGTCTGGATCAGTTCCATTTAAGCCCGAGACACACCTACTCTACCTTTCGCTCTCTCACTATGCCACTCTCATTCGCCACACCACACACTTCGAAATGAATTCACAAAGCTTTATTTATACAAGGCATCGACTTAGGAACAATCATCTAAGTCAGCAATCATCCACAAGAACATTTGCAAGATGAATAACTCATCTGGTCAGCCACCACAAGAACATTCGCAAGATGAACAACTCATCTGGTCGACCAGTCTGAACAAGAACATCTTCATCTGAAAGTATATCTCCAATTCTGGGCTCTAATACTAATACAGACTAACAACACAAACTCAACATGATCCAAGAACCTTCATAGGCTTGCCTAAATGACTAGGTACATCCACACTTCCTCCACTTACTAGAATTCTTTTCTTCTTCATTTGAAACTTCAAGAACACAGTCTATCGTCACTATCATACTGAAAAAGGTGCTTCCAAACCTCCAAACTAAGTACAAATCGAGATGACATATCACAAGGACATCCCAAACACTCCTTCCAATCCGCAGAATAGGACAATGCACTTCCGGATCTCACCAGACCTTTTTGTAACACTCTGTCACTCCGGAGCATCTCCCAGAACTGGTTCTACTTGATTGATCATAGCTTCTTCATATCTTCATGCGGACCTCTAAAATTTTAACTGGAACATCTCAAGACTCATATCTACAAACCATTTAATCTGTATCCTTTGATCCTCAACCTATTGAGTACTTTTGCCTTTTTCTCATCATTGTTCTTCACTATTCCTGATTGAGACTAATTTTCTCAATATCCTCCACACACAGCTCATCCAATCCTTATTATCAATGCAATATGAGTATGTTGACATCAATGACAACACTGATTAACCTCATACTTACAACAATCTCCCCCTTTGTCATTGAAGGCAACATATGATGTGAAAAACCATTAAGACAAGAACTTCTCCTTTCTGTCACAGCTCCCCCTATCAGCAACAACTCTTCACATGTCTTCTCTTCCTTTATTACTCCCCCTTTGATCATCAACCACTTGTTTTTCACATGTCTTCTATACCCCTTTGACATCAATGGCAAAGGGCTCATACTTGCAACTCTAACACATCAGAATCATACCAGCTGCTACCCCTTAGTAGCAGCTCCCCATCATCAATCTAGATCACAAGATATGACTATGATATCTACCAGACTGATGCACATCAGTGCATGCTAGTTCATCACCGGAGGGGCCATGACCCCTAACTTCTCCCAGAGCTACTCAAAAGAGTCCTTGGGAAGAGATTTAGTAAAAATATCTGTAATCTAATCCTTGGAGGGTACATATTCCAATCTGACTTCATCCTTGTTCACTTGTTCTCTCAGAAAGTGAAACTTGATAGATATGTGCTTGGTCTTAGAATGCAACACTGGATTCTTAGAAATATTTATTGCACTTGAATTATCATAGAAAATTGTGATAGGCTCCTCATATTCTACTTTAATGTCTCTTAACATCTACTTCATCCATAAGATTTGAGTGCAACTACCTGCTGCTGCAATGTATTCTACTTCAATTGTAGACAGAGATATTGCCTCTTGTTTCTTGCTTAGCCAAGAAACCAACCTTTTTCCCAAAAAGAAAGCTCCACCACTGGTGCTCTTCCGGTCATCCACATCTCTTGCCCAATCTGCATCTGTATATGCATGAAGAGAGAAATCATGATCTCTAGGATACCATAGACCATACTCAACTGTCCCCTTTAGATATCTAAAAATCCTCTTGATTGCCATAACATGAGATTCTCTAGGATCAGCCTGAAATCTTGCCACAAGACCAATAGCCTGCATTATATCTGGTCTAGTCTGAGTGAGATACAATAGTCCTCCAATCATTGATCTGTACTTGGTCTGATCTGTCTTAGGAGAGTCATCATCTTTGCTCAACTTACATCCAGTTGCCATAGGAGTGTTCATTGGCTTTGAATCTTCCATTCCAAATTTCCTCAACAATTCTTTCACATATTTGGTCTGAGAGATAAAGATGCCTTTCTTTGTCTGAGTAATTTGCAGACCCAAGAAGAAATTCATTTCACCAAGCATTGACATTTCAAACTCACTTTTAATTTGATTTGCAAAGGTTTTACACATACTGTCTCTTCCTCCAAAGATGATATCATCAACGAATACTTCAACAATCAAGATGTTTTCATTATCTATTTGGAAATATAGATTACTATCAACAGTACCTTTGTTGAAACCAATTTGCACAAGATGCTTATCCAACCTTTCATACCATGCTCTTGGGGCTTGCTTCAATCCATACATTGCTTTCTTCAACTTGCAGACCATATCATCATGATCAGACAATTGAAATCCATCCGGTTGTTCAACGTATACTTCTTCCAAATCACCATTTAGGAAGGTAGACTTGACATCCATCTGATATACCTTGAAGTCTTTGAAGACAGCAAATGCAAGAAATAATCTGACTACTTCAATTCTTGCCACCGGAGCAAAGGTTTCTTCAAAATCAATTCCTTCTATTTGAGAGTAGCCTTTGCAGACCAATCTGGCTTTGTTTCTGATTACTTCACCAACTTCATTTAGTTTATTCCAAAATACCCATTTGGTTCCAATCACATTCTTGTTTCTAGGTCTGGGAACAAGATCCCAAGTATGATTTTTCTCAATTTGCATCAACTTTTCCTCCATTGCTTTGGTCCAGTTTTCATCATTGCAAGCTTCATTAATTGTCTTAGGTTCAATCTTTGAAATCAGATAGTATTCATTTGAATTTTGAGCAATTCTCCTCCTTGTTTGTACCCATCTGCTTTTGTCACCTATGATTTGATCTTCAAAATGGTTTAGAGTTACATACCTTGGAACTTTGGGAGTTTCTTGCAGTATTATTTCTTTATTAGGCTCATTCAGACAAACCTCTTCTTCCTGATTTATCGGATCAGTCTAAATCTAAATTTCAGAGGAGGATTGAGCTCCCTGCACTAGAGAATCATTCTGATCATCTTCATCATATTCATAAAACCTTGAGGGCATCTCAATTCCTTCATCAACCTTCACATTTGTACTTTCTATCATCTTTCTCAATCTCATATTGTAACACCAGTATGCTTTGTTTTGAGTGGAGTAACCCAAGAAAATTCCTTCATCACTTGTAGCATCAAACTTTTCTAGATCTTTATCTCTTTTGATGTAACACTTGCTACCAAACACTCTGAAATATCTCATAGTGGGAGTTATACCAAACCAAAGCTCATAAGGTGTCTTACCGATATTACTTCTGATTTGAACTCGATTGAGAGTATAAACTGCAGTACTGATAGATTCTCTCCAAAACATCTGGGGAACATTTGCTTCCATCATCATTGTCCTAGATGCTTCCTAGATGGTCCATTTCTTTCTCTCAACTACTCCATTCTACTGTGGAGTCCTAGGAGCAGATAACTATCTCTTTATACCATGCTTCTCACAAAAGTCTATGAATTCACCGGATGTGAATTCACCACCTCTATCAGACCTCAGACATTTCAGTTTCAATTTGGTTTGATTCTCTACCATAGCCTTGAATATTTTGAACTTCTCAAAGGCTTCTAATTTCTCTTTTAGAAAGGTAACCCACATCATCCGAGAATGGTCATCAATCAGTAACATAAAATATCTATCACCTTGCATACTCTTGATTCTTGTCGGACCATAGAGATCAGTATGAACTAATTCCAATAATCCAGTAGAGGACTGATCCTTGCTTTTGAAAGAGACTCTGCTCTATTTACCTAGCTGACATTCTTTGCACAAACTATTTGTAGGTTTCACCAATTTTGGAAGATCTCTTACAGCCTGAGTATTGCTTATCTTGATGATGTTGTCAAAATTCACATGACACATCCTTCTATGCCATAACCAACTCTGATCAACTTGAACAAACAAACAACTTTTATTAGAACCAACTAGACGGAAGATATTACCTTTTGTTTAAGTGCCAGATGCAATCTCAATTTTGGAACTTTCAAAGATCTCGCATCTTCCATTTTTGAACCAGAGATCATAACCTTTGTCTACCAACTGACCAACACTGAGAAGATTCTGCTTCAATCCTTCAACATACAGTACATTACCGGTTTTGCTCTTTCCATCAAAAGAAATAGTTCCCCTACCTCTGATTCTACCAGCAGAATTATAACCAAACTTTACCATTCCTCCTTCATACCTTTCCAAATCTAAGAACTTGTTCTTGTCACTTGTCATATGGTGAGAGCATCCACTGTCAATAACCCAATCATCCTTGTCTTCAACTTGGGCAGCCATTTCTACAACCTTATGATTGACAGATTCAGAGGATATTGGATCTTCTTCCTTGATGGCAATAAACACCCATTCATTTTTGGATATGTTTCCTATTTCTAATTCATCATCTATTACACCTTCATTATCATCTTCTTCATGAACATAATAACAGTTCTTTTGGAACCTTTGTCTATTAGAATTGGACCTTGCAGATCTTTCCGGACATCTTGAAGCAAAATGACCAATCTTATTGTAGTTGAAGCACTTGAAGGGTAATTTTCCTTCATACTTACCGGATCCTCTTGGTAGTCTCTTTGTAATGAGGGCTTCACGTTGAGTTGTTTCTGCTTCTTCCTCTTCCATGTCTTTCCTTGCTTGATCATACCATGACAGCTTCCTTGAAGAGTTCTCTCCCAGTTCAAATCTTTGTTTGCCTTTCACATAGGCACTGGCTTTGAATGCAGATTCAGTCTTGGGGTGATCATCTCCAAACTTAGTCATTTCAAATGCAGCCAGTTTGCCAACCAATTGCTCTCTTGTGGCAGTTATATGGGTTCTGAATTCATCAATGGCAGCAACCTTGATTTTGTAGGTAGCAGGAAGGGATCTGAGAATTTTGCAAACAATCTCATTTTCATCGATAACTCCACCAGCATTCCTGATTCCACACACTAGCTCATTTACTCTTGGCATAAAGGTAGTGATATTTTCATCATCTCTCATCTTCAATCTTTCAAATTTCCCTTTGAGACTTTGCAACCTTGCACTCTTAACAAACTCATCTCCTTCATGTAGAAGTTCTAGTTTAACCTAGATCTCATAGGCAGTTGGTAGGTCAATAACATTTGAGAGTTCTGAGTCAGTCAATGCGCTTAGAAGAGCCTCTTTGGTCTGTAGATTGTTTTCAGAATCTGTGATTTCATTCGGAGTTGTCGGACCACCTTGTCGAGGTACATATGCTTTTGTGACCATGGACAAGTATGCTTTTCCCATACACTCCAAGTGACATTTCATGTAACCTTTCCAGAGAGAGAAGTTGGTTCCATCGAACTTCAGACTATCCTTCTTGTATGACGACATCCTGGATCTCCTCAAGCGGTTAAGCTCCTTTTAGAGGAACTTGGCTCTGATACCAATTGTTAGATCTAGGACACACAACTGAGAGGGGGGGTGAATCAGTTGTATAAAAACCTACTGCTACTTCAAACACTTGATTCTTCTTTGTTAGTTAATAGCATATCAATTAACCATTCATCAAAGCATAAAGCATTAACACCGGAGCAGATAAACATCAACACATTAGACACCAAGATTTTGACGTGGAAAACCTGGTTAAGGGAATAACCATGGGGTGATTAACCCAAGGATTATTCTCTGTTAGAAGAATTAAAAAAATGGATAGCACATGCCAATTAGGGCTCACTGCCCGACCACACTGCTCAGAAGGAGGCACATTGCCTACAAGAGACACACTGTCTACAAGATCATAAGTATTACAAACTTGAACTGGAGATTGACATCTTTGCCATGTCTGGATCAGTTCCATTTAAGCCCGAGACACACCTGCTCTGCCTTTTGCTCTCTTGCTATGCCACTCTCAGCCGCCACACCACACACTTCGAAATGAATTCACAAACCTTTATTTATACAAGGCATCGACTTAGGAATAATCATCTAAGTCGGCAATCATCCACAAGAACATTCGCAAGATGAATAACTCATCCGGTCGGGAACCACAAGAACATTCACAAGATGAATAACTCATCCAGTCGGCCAATTTGAACAAGAACATCTTCATCTGGAAGTATATCTCCAATACCGGGCTCTAACACTAATGCGGACTAACAACACAACCTCAACATGATCCAAGAACCTTCATAGGCTTGCCTGAATGACCAAGTACATTCACACTTCCTCCACTTACTAGAATTCTTTTCTTCTTCATCTGGAACTTCAAGAACACAGTCTATCGTCACTGTCATATTGAAAAAGGTGCTCCAGAACTCCAAACTAACTACAAATTGAGATGACATATCACAAGGACATCCCAAACACTCCTTCCAATCTGCAGAATAGGACAATGCACTTTGGATCTCACCAAACCTTTTTGTAACACTCTGTCACTCCGGAGCATCTCCCGAAACTGGTTCTACTTGATTGATCACAACTTCTTCATATCTTCATGCGGACCTCTGAAATCTTAACTGGAACATCTCAAGACTCATTTCTACAAACCCTTTAATCCGCATCCTCTGATCCTCAACTTATTGAGTACTTTTGCCTTCTTCTCATCACTGCTCTTCACTGTTCCTAATTGAGACTAATTTTCTCAATATCCTCAACACACAACTCATCCAATCCTTCTTATCAATGCAATATGAGTATGTTGACATCAATGACAACACTGATTAACCTCATACTTGCAACACGTTTTAGGACATGGCTTCCATATGTCAATGCCTCTTTGGTTTCAATATATGAATCTTTATTTGGAATGACACCAATTGATATCAGAGTGCTTATTTTCATCTTTCTCATTTCCACCCACTTATCATGATTCTTTTCTATGCGTTTGATATCTTGAGAAATAACATTGATCAGATCATCAAGTTCTGCTCTTATTTTCTCCATCTTGTTTGTCTTCTTAGATAGCTCAGTAAGTAGAGAGATTCCTTGGGTGCATATCCTTTATAGATATTCTTCAAGTACCCTTCCTTTAAGATGAGTCTTTTCTACTTTCTAGATAATAGGGCCTTCTACAGAAACGACCTTGGGAGTTACTGCTTCTGAATTCAAAGTGATTTTCCTCACCACTGCAGTCAACTATTCAACCATTGCCTTGTAATGATCTTTCATTTCTTTCTCTTTGTCAAATTTCTAAATTAGAATGTCCATCTTGCCTAACTCAACTCTAGAGATAGAGTAATCATTCATACTAAAATTTTCCATGGTTGCATCCTGCGGAGGTCTTGCAATCTCTAGAAATTTGTGTCCCTTGTCCTTGAGCATTCTCGAAAGAATCTTCAGCTTCTTTGGCATCTTAGCTTTGGCAGGCACCAACTTACTAAAATCAAAGTCATCTAGGGAGATGGCTTGTTTCTTCCTTTTGGGTGTATAAACTAACAACCATGGTGGAAGCACAGAAGTACTCACATTAGGATCTATTCCCATTGCTGGTGTTGCCAAGACTACACTTGCATTGGTAGTGGAAACAATAGGTGGAGTATTAGTAAAAATTGCACCTATTATATTTACATTGGAAACCTGTTCAATATTCTTTACAAAGTGATCAAATATGGAAGTATCCCAAATATCAAAAGATGAAGAAGACAAGCTAGGAATAGACTCTGAGGAGGGAAGAACATCTTCAAAAGTATTTTGATGATTGTCAAAAATTGTTTTAGAAGGTGAGGGAGATTCAGAAGAGGGAATATCAATGGGTGAGATAGACAAAGGAACTAAAACAGGTGTGTCTAGCAAAGGATAAGAGACTCCAGTTTCTTGTTGTACATTCTCCTATGGGGACAAAGCTTCCTCTTCTTGTTGATCTGTAGGTCTGTCTTCAACCTCCATTTCCTTAGTGGTTGGTTCTTCAGTGTTCTATTTCTCACCTTCCATATCTTCTATTTCAGACTCTTGCTCCACAGCCTTTGACTTCTTCGTCACAAATTTGATTCTAGGCTTATGTGGCTTGGAAGAAGAGGGAACATCACTCTTGTTCTTTGTCCTATTCTCCACCTTTTTACCTGTTTGTTCTTGGATCTTAGTCTCTGATCTTGTAAGGAATTCTTTCAAAGCAATTCCCTTGTCTGCTAGCCAGTTATTGGTGTTAGCTAATATAGGCTCAAATCTTTTCCTCAGAGAGGTCAATTTTTTTTGAGACATTGGATTGGAGGGAAAGGAGTATCAGCAACCTGCTTGGTGTTATATTTGTCATTGATCAACTCTCCATCATCCCCTAGATCTTTAGGAATATCAGCAAGTCCTAGATATTCAATCTACTCTAGAGACAACTTACTATAATCCAATTTTCTGATATCTTCTTCTGTTCTCAAATCCACCCAAACATCTTCTACCATAGGTTCATGGAATTGGGTTTTCCTCTTGATTTTGTCTTTCATGCCCCTGTAGTCAAACTTTGGCCTTCTCTTGAATTGCTTCATGGTTACAAGCTACATCTCAGTTTCCATGATCCTAGCCTTTACAGCAGTTAATACTGAAAACCTGCCAATTTCAACTGGAAACCTAAAACCAGGCTTCTTGATCTCCATTTGTTTATTATGCATGATGATCATTTGTCTACATAATTCGATTAAGACAAGTTTGTTTGAGGGAAATCTTGGCAACATATAGGGATGACCTTGGAAAAACCAACCCTTAGATATGAGAAAGAAGGAAATTGTAAGAACATGCATCCAAAATCATTTACCACTGACCAAGCTTCATTTGACACTCTTCTTTGTGCTAGCTGAGGGTCAAAAAGACACAAGAAAACTGCAAAGAAAGCATCATTTACCCTCCTGAAATGGTGAATAGAACCCTTCAATGTCAATTGAGAATAGTATTGATACACATGAATTACCCTCCTATCTCCTTTTGATGTTAGACCTAGAAAGATTCTCATAGAGGCTTCTATATACACCAGGTAAGAAGTCATGTAGAATTTGAAGGTAGTGGACACCTTTGTTAATTGCTCATGCAGAGCATTGCTGATTTGCTCCCCCAGAAGATAGCTTGTTTGCCTTGGAGTATTACCTTGATGAAAGGATACATCCACTCATGAAATAGTGAGGAAGAGGCCACTTCCCTTATCCTGCTGAGAAGAGTTATAAGGTCACCAACTTCTTCTATAAAGTCACTTCTAGGAAAACTCTATGGCCCCCTGGACAAGTTTGACCTTGAAGTTTTGAGCCATTTAGTATTGATTACCTTCTTAGCTTTCTCAGGATTTTTGTCATACTCTTTTTGTGCTTCAGTAAAATCAAGCTTTATCACTTCTGTAGCCAGAGGGCACATAAAAACCTTATCAATGAATTCAGGATCTAGTCTGATTATCACATTGCCACTTGCATCCATCACTGCCCTTGTATCTCCGTTATAAAACTGAGCACACTGAAGAACAAACTCTGTGTTATGGGCTGCCACTGGGAAAGATGACACCAAATGGATGTTACTGTCAATAATCTTCTTCATTGCAAAGCTAGGATTATTTGACTTGGTTCTTTCCACAAATTTGGCCATGTCCACATGGCCGATCTTTGTATCCCTAATGTCATTGACATTAGAAGTAATCGAGGTGATTGGGAAAACACCTTGATATTTATACTTCATCGCCTTCGACTTCTTCGGAGACAACTCAGTCATCTAAACAAAATATCACCAGAAGGATGTTGATGAAGAGAGAAGATTCGTAGAAGAAACTACAACAAAAAGTCATGATCATGCAATTAGGGGAAATATTGGTAATCTGGGAAAATTGCATGTCGACGATCAGGACTATGAGGATATGCTTGAAATGGCTAGAGTGCGAGTAGGTCAAAAAATGGAGGAAATTAGGCTTGGAAAATCAAAATTTAAAATATCTCAGAGTTAGAAAAATTTGGGAGAATGTGGGCACGGGCAGCAAAATTTGCCACCCTTGCATATAAGGGATAATTTGCAAGTGTTAGGGCGGCAAATTTTGTCGACCCTGCAGGTAGCTTGAAAATACATGTGTGTCGGTGGTGAAATTTACCGCTTTGACATGTTCTTTGAAGAATTGCAAGTGCATGATGTTTTAGCGGCACAAAATGCTGATACTGCATGTGATGGGAGAATTGTAAGTGTATTGGTGGCAAATTTTGCTGACGATGCATGTGGGTATTTCAGGGTTTTCTTCATGTAAGGGCGGCAAATTTTTCTACCCATACACTTGCAAATGGATACATCTTCAAATGCAAAAGTGGCAGATTCCGCTGACTTCGCATTCACTTACAAGCTTAAGGAAAGATTTCAAGCAGCTATTATCGCCGACATTGAAAATGTTGAAAGATGGTTTTGGTGTTTGGTTGGGACAAACCACCGACGACACATATCAACTTAAAACCTAGGGCACAAGTATTGGTCGGTGATTTTTGCCATTTGGACTCACTAGTTTACAATCTAGGGCATAAGTGTATTGAAGAACAAGGATTCAATATAAAATATCAAGCAAAAATGACAATATCAATTAGAAATGTAACGTATTACAAAGGTTTTTGACAAATTCAAAATAATAAAACTATTGAACAATCAAGTTAACGAAACCCTAGAAATTGAAAGTGGTTTAACAACTTACCTGTCGAAAGATTGAAACCCTAAGTGTGACGGCGGCAATTCAAAATCCGTTTGAATCCAAGGTCACCATGGCCGAGCGGTTTGAGGAGGGTTCAAGAATCAACTAGGAAGCTTTGAAGAAAAAAAAATGATGAAAAACAATGAGATTACACATTAAAAAGGCCAAGAACAAGCTCTTAATGCTTAACACAAGTGGCCATTAATGCCACTGAAGTTTGAGATCTTGAAGATCTTTCTTAGGTTGTAATTTTTGTTGACATGGCATGTGCTAATCATTAATGCAATGGCGGAAAAAATCACCGCTTATGTGTTTTCTTTCAAAGGAGAATATGTAACGGTGGCGAAAAGTGTCACTCAGGCATGTGTAAATGAAAACTATGTAAAAGTGGTAAGACTTATTGACATAACACAAGCAAACAAAAAGATATGCAAATTCGGCAAATTTTTCCACCATTGCATATATAGTTTCAAAATTTAACTAACACCTAAAAATGATCAAAATTAATATTTTGGTTAGTTTACAACTTAATCGATTTGTACAAACTTTAAGGAATCGATTCGAGGGAATGTCACAAACTAGTTTAGGATGCCATACAACTTCATATGGGACCAAGAGAATCTTGTCTTGATTTGCAAACTTAGAGTGTAGATCATGAAACAGACAAGTTTTGTAAGGGTTGTCTACAAAAACGAGCGTAGCTAATTTTGAGAACAACAGCTGGCTCTAACTGGGGAACTTCCATCAATCAAACTTTGAAACAATTGAAGGGAGGAGAATCCAGTCTCTAAGTGCCTTCATCCATGCCATTGGGCCATAGAGTTAAGCTACCAAAAAGAAAAAGATACAAAAGACTAAACAAAAACACAAAAATATACAAATGTACAAATGAACTTATCTGATACTTCAAGGATTGAAGTGTTTCAGATGTTGCCCACTGTGAGGTAGTAAGAATGGTGTTCCATCCAGATACTCCAGAAAAAAGCTATTTTCACCACAGAACTGATGAATGGTGAATGGACCTCTCCATAGGGAATCAAACTTCCCATGCATTCCTTTTGGTTCCCTCCGCTTGTCCCATAACAAGACTTGATCTCCAATCTGAAACTCACATGCCTTTTCTTTTTTGTCAAAGAGTTTCTTCACCTGACTTGAATGTTTAGCCATACGATCTACCACCATAGCTTGTTGTTCCTCAAGTTCAGTTAGGTACATGATTCTTTTGTCAATAGAACTTTCAAAAGTTCTATCTTCTACTGCCTTTGCCAACTTCAGTGCTGACAATTCCAAGGTAATAGGTATCTCTGCATTCAGACCATACAGAAGCTAAAATGGTGACATAGCTATTGCCCTTTTGGGGGTAATCCTGTCTACCCATAAAGCATCAAACAACGCTTTATACCAAGTTCTCTGATTCTCTTCCACCAGCTTCCTGATAATAGTAACCAGATTTTTGTTACTTGATTCTGCTTGACCATTTCCTTGTGGATAATAGTCTGAAGAGTGGGAAAGAATGATCCCATGCTTGTAGAAAAAGCCAGTAATCTCATGGGAAGAGAAACAAGTAGCATTATCTACTACAATCTTGTTTAGAACTCCAAACTGGGAAATAATGTTTTCCTTAAGGAAATTACATACCACTTCAGAAGTAGCATGCTTAACTGGGATGGCTTCCACCCACTTGGTAAAATAATATGTTGCGGTGAGAACATAGTTGTGTCCCACACTTGATGATGGGTTCACAGTGCTAATGAAGTCGATGCCCCATTGCTGAAAAGGTTCTTCAATCACCACCGGCTTGAGAGGTAATGTAGCCAATTTAGGTTTCCCAACAAACTATTGACACAACTCACACCTACGTACCCAATTGTATGCATCCTGAAATAGTGTGGGCCAATAGTATCTGGCTTGCAGAATCTTATGAGCCATCACAGGTGTATAAAAATGTCCTCCATAGGCCAAATTGTGGAAAGACTCCAGAAGCCTACTTTGTTGCGCTTTATCCACGCAACAGAGAAATACTCCATCAAGATTCCTCTTATACAAACCATTATCCCATAAGACATAGTTAGCAGCCTTCAATTTGATAGTTCTTTTCTCCTTATAAGGAAGATGAGAAGGACACTCACCATAGGTAAGAAAATGAGCAATATTTGAATACCACTCATCAGTAGTAGTGACAAAAAGAACAGTTGGCATATCTTCAACTTCTTCTTCTTCATCCCCTATCTCCTTTGGTACATTATCAGCAATCAATTGACACAAACCTCTACCACACACAAGCTTGGTAGGTTTGATATCAAGATCAAACTCTTGGATCTTAGCAATCCAATTGGCTCTTTTGGTTTCAAACTCCTATTGAGTCAGAATTGACTTTACTATTGGATCAGGCACTAAAACAATAGTATGTGAATTTAGAATATAGAACCAGAAATGCTTTACCGCCTTGAACATGACATAAGTGTGTTTCTCCATATTCAAATATTTCAATTCATGAGCTTTGAGAGGACAACTCATAAATGATATGGGGGATTCCACACCTTCTTCATTCTACTAAACAAGAATGGATGAAAGTGTATGTTCAGAAGCATAGCTGTAAACTATGAAATCTTTGGTATATTCAAGACAAACAAGGATTGGAGCATGAGCAATAGCCCTCTTGATATCCTCAAATGCCACTTTTCCTTCCATACTCCAATGGAAAGTAACCTTACCCTTCATCATGTTGACGATGTGACAAGTTTTCTCTATGAATTCTAGAATGAACCTTCGCAGAAAATTCACCTTTCCAAAGAAAGAATTAACTGTAGTCTTACTAGTAGGCAAAGTAAGACTTTGAATGGATTTGACTCTTTCTAAGTCAATTTGAGTGCCTTCTCGGGATACAATGTGACCAAGAAGTTTACCTTCTGTAACCCCAAAAATTGATTTCTTAGGGTTGAGAGAGATACCATTTTGCCGACATCTTTCCAGCACCTGTCATAAATGATATGATCATGACACTGTTTGGCAAAAAAATCAAGTCATCAAGATATGGCACGATGAACTTCCCCATCTCATCTCTGAAGGCAAGGTCCATTTCTCTCTAGAATGTGGCGCCAACATTGATCAAACCAAAAGGCATCCTACAATATACAAACGTGTCCCAAGGTGTTGTGAAAGCAGTCTTGTACTGATCTACTTCATTGACCTCCACTTGATTATACCCCAAAAAATTGTCTAACATAGACAACATTTCTGAACCAGTTCTTGTTTGCAACACTTGATCCATGATGGGTAGGGGATAATTATCCTTTAGAGAAGATTGGTTGAGATTCCTGAAATTAACGCAGATACAGATTTCTCTATTCTTCTTCCTTATAGGAACTATATTTGCGATCCAGGTGGAATGATGAATTGGAAAGATTATTCTCGCATTCAACATCTTCTGAATCTCAGATAGAATAGTACCTAATATTTTAGGGTTGTATTGCCTTTATTTCTGCTTGTGAGGTAATGACCTAGCTTTGAGGGGAATTTCATGCTAAATTTCCTTAGGCCTGTAGGACTTTAGATCATCATAGAAATATGCCAAGACATCAATGTAATGGCAAAGGAGTGTAATGAATTTAAACTTCTCATCGGCAGTGCAACATTTCCCAATGTTGACCATTTTGGGATCTACCTCCGAACTCAAATTTATTTGCTCAAATTCCATAGAGGAAATTGAATCTAGTCGTTACTGCTACTTGATATATCTGTCATGCTTATCAAATAGCTTTTCAAGGCAAACCAAACCTTTTGGAATCTTATTCCCTTTCAGTTGAAGAAACTCTTCACCAGTTTGTGAATCTATTTCAGAAACATATTCCCGTGGTGGAGATTCACTACCTTCAAAATAGAGCTCATCAAAGCTATCTGTCTTTTCCAAGAAAGCTATGATTTGGTTATCACCATTGAATTCCTGCCAATGGTCAGCATTATCAGATACACTTGGTCAGAAGACTAGCTCAATTGTGTACTTTTTTCCTTTGAAATCCTTATGGGGAACCATAAGGGTTGCGGAGACAACTAATGAATCTACACGATCATTAAACTCTCTTGGCACTGTAGAAATCTTGAAAGCATCAAAACCTTTAATGCAATCCCACACACGATTGCGATAATGTTTCAATCTTTCATTCTTGGTTTGATACAAATTTCTCACTTGACAAACCACTAATTTGGCATCTCCTTGAGTATGAAGATTTTTAACACCTCTAGCATGAGCAGCCTCTAATCCAAGAAACAATGACTCATATTTAGTGGTGTTGTTGGTATTGTCGAATTGCAACTTGTATGAGAGAGGGAAGATATCACCTTGTGGAGATATCAAAACAACTCCAGCTCCAGAATTGGTAGAGGAACAACTGCCATCAAATTCTAAAACCCATACCTCATTAGAATTTGATTTTTTGGAATTTCTTTGACCAGAAGATTCTTCTTCATCAGTGAGGGAAGAATCTGGCATTACTATACCTTCACTTAAACTTTCATCTAAGTACTATTTTGATTCTCCATCTGAATTGTCTAAACTCTCACCTGATGAGCTCTCATCTGATGAGCTCTCATATGATGAAATAGGAATATCTTCAGTAGACAGGAAATAATTACCCATTCCCGAAGATTCAAACAAAATTTGAGCTTTGGGATTTACCGTTTGGGTAACAATGTATTTTACCTCTTTCTCTGGAAGAAACTTTTGTATGACACCTTTAACAAGTATCCTTGCTTCAAATAGTTCCATGTTCAATTCCCCACCCACATCTTTGCAAAAATTATACCTGAGCAGAATGCCATAAGAAGTTGGAACATTAGCTACTAGGACAGTCATTTTAATCCTCTTGTCTGGAAAGGCTGTAAATGCAAATTGGGCATCTTTGATTTGACCCAACAATGGTACTTGCTTATTTTCCATGGAGAAACACCTCCCAAAGGTCTTGGTTAAGGTGAGGCCAAGGGTGTCTATGACTTTGGTGGGCATAACATTATCAAAGGCTCTAGAATCTATTATGCAATTGCTCAACTTATGACCATTTACCAATAAAGAAACATAGAAAGGTTCTATTTTTCTGAAGGCAACAAGGGGAGTAGTGACAAGATTATTTTGAGTAAATTTGTTCTTTGAGGAATCATGGGAAACTCTTGGAAAATCTTGTCCTGTAGGGACAGTCTTGTTTTTGATGTATTTAGCTAACCTATCAAACTATTTAGGATTAGCTTGTAAATACTCAACCTCAGACATTTGGATTTTGGTCTTCCTAGTATGATCTATTATATCAAATTGCTGAAATTAATTAGGAACAGAGGAAGGAAATCCATCATTCTGAGTTTTATTATGGGTAGCACCTGTCTGAGGGACAGAAGTAGAAGATATAGGATTGTTAGATGTACTTACTTGCTTATTGCCCACTAGGTCCTTCAACTGAAAAGGCAACAGAGTTGCTGGTTTAGTAATTGAGATCACTGGTTGAGGTTCTTCTCTTACTTTTCCTTTATCAGCTTGTTGAGTTGACTGATTTTAGGACCTAGTAACATATGCTCCATCATACACTTCTCCTTCTTTTTCAGCTTCATCTTGGTAATTCATAAAGCCAATGGTAGAGTCGCTAGCTAATTCTTCTTCTTCTTCTATAAAAAGATTAGCATCATTCTCTTGGTCCAACTCAGGTTGGAAAGAATGATCATGTTCTACTTCATAATAGCCAACTGCTGAGTTGACTGGCACTACTTCAATGGAGAGCTTCCCCTGTGTGGGTGGAAGATGATTGTGTTGCCCTTGATTTTTAGTAGTGTTACCTTGATATGAATTGTTGGGAAATGTCCTCCTTGGTATATCCTAATAAGAAGGAGGGGCAAACATACCTTGTGACATTTGCCTTTTCAGAGCTAGCAATTCATTTGCTAACTTTTGCACCATAGGGTCCATGGTGCTTGTAGAAGAACTATCAGTAGGAGAAGGACCTTTATTTCCATTAGAATCTCTTCTTATCTTACCCACAAGGATAAGATCATCTTCCACTTCAATAGCCAAATTTTGAGCTGCAAGAAGATCTGCAGGACCAGCCCGTCTTAGTAGAAAACTCACTTCAGGAAGCTGAGTATTGATAAAGAAACACTTAAGATTTTCTGTTGTTGGCTGAGTGGTGGTAGAAATCCTATTTCTCAGCTTATTGAACTTAGCGATGAAATATTGTATGGGTTCATGCGGCTCTTTCTTCATCTATGTTAGTTGTGCTAACAAGGCATGTGCATCTTCTATAGGTTTGAACCTAGCCTCAAACTTGGTCTTGACAGTGTTCCAATTGGTTATAGTTTGAGCTTGAAAATGGTAAAACCAATCTGCAGCAAGACCTTGTAGTGTTTCCACAAAAAGTCTTACTACTACATCTTCATGCTCAACACCTATTACACCACAAGCTATGCAGAAAGCTGCAATGTGTTCATCCAGGTGAACTTTTCCATCACCATAGAACTTAGGAAAATTCTTCCTCAAACTATGAGGTAGTTCATGCAAAGGTGGAGTTAAATTCAAAGGACCAAAAGTATTACCCCAAAGGCCTTGAGCTACCATGGTGCACTGATTAAAGGGTGGGATAACAAACCTCTATGGAGTATGAATAGTCAAAATTCTACTAGTTCTAGAATTAGAAGCTTCACCTAGTATTGGAGACCTGGCATTGGTAGGAGGAAAACTCTTAGTTCGCTGAAGTCAAGGTCGTGGAGGCAAAAGACCAAAGTTATTTTGCTGCATCCACTCAAATACAGAATCAATAATGCCTTGAGCTCTCTTGCTTCTTGTATACCGTGAACCTACCAGAATGTAGTGTACTCAACAAAATTTTCAAAAGTCTTGAAACAATGGAAAAGAACTGTAATGCTTCAACTCAGAGCGTGAGGCTCCAAGTTGCACGTTCCTTCCCCAGTAGAGTCACCAAAAATTGTTGGGTGAATATTTTGTCTTCAAATAACTAAAGGCAAAATAGTTATATCGACCATAGTGTAATGAGATAAATCTCTACTCTCAGCAAGGGGAGGCTTCCTATCAACTATCACAAACTTATTTAAACTAAATACTAACTTGGGGGTGAGACCATATCATCCATTTCTCTTTTTTCAGAAATGATGTTTACAAATGAAATAGTACTTTCTTGATACAAATTGAATAGCCAAGAAACCCATGAGAGCACAAAGTCTAATGTTGCTTCTTTTACTAGTTTATACTTCGAATCAAGTAGAATGAGGTGCAACCCAAATTCTTCACCGAAAACTATGACAAAATATATGATCACAAAAGATAATAGTATTTCAAAGCCTTTCCAGTATCTTTTACTTTAAAACACAAAATCACAAACTAAAGATAATTGTTGTGGCACAAAGTCTCCACAATCAACTTTAGAACATCTCCTAGATTATTCTCACTCACACTACAATTTGATCAAAAGGATAAGATAGTATTAGGAAAAGGACACAAGAACAATTTCTAATATACCACAAGATATTCCAACACAAAGATTGAATGATCACTTTCTTTCTTATTCACTTGATAAAATTTGATTTACAATTTGAACACAAAGTCTCAAAATGTTCTTCAATTTGGCATAGTTTTGCTTCAATAACTAAAAGATGATAATTACAATGGGGGTCCTCCTTATTTATAAGAGGAACCTAGAACAAAAATAGGAAAAAAAAACTAACTATGACTTATTCAACAAAGGAGTAATTTTTGATTTGGGACTTCCTATGTTTTTACATGTAATTACATATCAGAAAAGTACACGTAAACATGTCCAAAACTATTTCAAAAGTACATCTAAAAAGTAGAAAATAAACTAAGGGAAAAAATGCTTCAACTTGTATTGCCGTCTTTCTTCATATGACAATCATACATGGTGAAAGCTACTTGCATCCCAATACTATCTAGACTAACCATGTTCTTGAAAATCATCTTGGCTCTAACTATGGCATCTCTGACAGTGGTGACTGATTTTGCATGACTAGTTAGCTTGGGCTTCAAATTATCCAAGGTTAACTAATTGTC
Source organism: Cunninghamia lanceolata (assembly GCA_027924645.1). NCBI lineage: Eukaryota > Viridiplantae > Streptophyta > Pinopsida > Cupressales > Cupressaceae > Cunninghamia > Cunninghamia lanceolata. Next base: position 14,022,968 of record BSBN01000176.1, read on the forward strand.
AAGAATATTGTCAACGGAGGCCATTAAAATGTTTTGTCCTCAAACTCTTTCTGGAACATATCTTCAAATTCTTGAACCATCTCTTCTGCAGAGAGAAATTGGTTATCCTGTGACACGAGCTTGCATGGCAGCTCCTCCAATTTATGCAAAAGACTAACATCACTCTATTCATTGAGTTTCCTTGCAGCTTCTAGGTCATTGATCAAATCTTTCAGCACACGGCTTCTATATGTCAATGCCTCTTTGGTTTTAGTATATGAATCTCTATTTGGAATGACACCAATTGATATTAGAGCACTTATTTTCAGCTTTCTCTTTTCCACCCACTTATCATGATTCTTTTCTATGCGCTCGATATCTTTAAAAATAACATCGATCAGATCATCAAGTTCTACTCTTATTTTCTCCATCTTGTCTGTCTTCTCAGATAGCTCTATAAGCAAAGAGATTCCTTGGGTGCGCATCCTTTCTAGATATTCTTCAAGTACCCTTCCTTTAAGATGAGTCTTTTCTACTTTCTAGATAACAAGGTCTTCTACAAAAACGGCCTCGGGAGTTATTGCTTCTAAATTCAAAGTGATTTTCCTCACCACTGCAGTCAACTGTTCAACCATTGCCTTGTAATGATCTTTCATTTCTTTCTCTTTGTCAAATTTCTGAATTAGAATGTCCATGGCTAACTGCATGTCAGTCTTTGCACTTTCATGAGTTATTTTTCCTAACTCAACTCTAGAGATAGAGTAATCATTCATACTAAAATTTTCCATGGTTGCATCCTGCGGAGGTCTTGCAGTCTCTAGAAATTTGTGTCCCTTGTCCTCGATCATTCTCAAAAGAATCTTCAGCTTCTTCGGTGTCTTAGCTTTCATAGGCAGTAGCTTACTAAAATCAAAGTCATCTTGGGAGATGGCTTGTTTCTTCCTTTTTGGTGTATAAGCTGACAACCATGGTGGAAGCACAGAAGTACTCACATTAGGATTTATTCCCGTTGCTGGTGTTACCGAGACTGCACTTGCACTGGTAGTGGAAACAATAGGTGGAGTATTAGTAAAAACTGCACCTATTACATTTACATTGGAAACCTATTTAGTATTCATTACAAAGTGATCAAATATGGAAGTATCCCCAATATCAAAAGATGAAGAAGACAAGCTAGGAATAGACTTTGAGGAGCAAAGAACATCTTCAAAAGTATTTTGAAGATTGTCAAAAATTGTTTTGGAAGGTGAGGGAGATTCAGAATAGGGAATATCAATGGGTGAGATAGACAAAGGAACTAAGACAAGTGTGTCTGACAAAAGAGAAGAGACTCTGGTTTCTTGTTGTACATTCTCCTATGGGGACAAAGCTTCCTCTTCTTGTTGATCTGTAGGTCTGTCTTCAACCTCCATTTCCTCAGTGGCTGGTTCTTCAGTGTTCTATTTCTCAACTTCCATATCTTCTATTTCAGACTCTTTCTCCACAGCCTTTGACTTCTTTGTCACAAATTTGATTTTGGGATTATGTGGCTTGGAAGAAGAGGGAACATCGCTCTTGTTCTTTGTCCTATTCTCCACCTTTTTACCTATTTGTTCTTGGATCTCAATCTCTGATCCTGTAAGGAATTCTTTCAAAGCAATTCCCTTATCTGCTAGCTAGCTATTGGTGTTAGCCAATATAGGCTCAAATCTTTTCCTCAGAGAGGTCAATTCTTTTTTAGACCATTGGATTGGAGGGAGAGGAGTATCAATAACCTGTTCAGTGTTATATCTGTCATTGATCAACTCTCCATCATCCACTAGATCTTTAGGAATATCAGCAAGTCCCAAATATTCAATCTACTCTAGAGACAACCTGCTATAATCCAAATTTCTGATATCTTCTTCTATTCTCAAATCCACCCAGACATCTTTGGCCATAGGTTCATGGAGCTAGGTTTTCTTCTTAATTTTATCTTTCACGCCCCTGTAGTCAAACTTTGGCCTTCTCTTGAATTGCTTCATGGTTACAAGCTGCATCTTAGTTTCCATGACCCTAGCCTTTGCAGTAGTTAATACTGAAAACTTGCCAATTTCAACTGGAAACCTGAAACCGGGCTTCTTGAGCTCCATTTGTTTATTATGCACGATGATCATTTGTCTACGTAATTCCATTAAGACAAGTTTGTCTTAGGGAAATCTTGGCAACATATAGGGATGACCTTGGAAAAAGCCAACCCTTAGATATGAGAAAGAAGGAAATTGTAAGAACATGCATCCAAAATCATTTACCACTGACCAAGCTTCATCTGACACTCTTCTTTGTTCTAGCTGAGGGTCAAAAAGACACAAGAACACTGCAAAGAAAGCATCATTTACCCTCCTGAAATGGTGAATAGAACCCTTCAATGTCAATTGAGAATAGTATTGATACACAGGAATTACCCTCCTATTTCCTTCTGATGTTAGACCTGGAAAGATTCTCATAGAGGCTGCTATATACACCAGTTAAGAAGTCATGTAGAATTTGAAGGTAGTAGACACCTTTGTCAATTGCTCATGTAGAGCATTGTTGATTTGCTCACCCCAGAAGATAGCTTGTTTGCCTTGGAGTATTACCTTGATGAAAGGATACATCCACTCATGAAATAGTGAGGAAGAGGCCAATCCCCTTATCCTGTTGAGAAGAGTTATAAGGTCACCAACTTCTTCTATAAAGTCACTTCTAGGAAAACTTTGTGGCCACCTGGACAAGTTTGACCTTGAAGTTTTGAGCCATTTAGTATTGATTACCTTCTTAGCTTTCTCAGGATTTTTGTCATACTCTTTTTGTGCTTCAATAAAATCAAGCTTTATCACTTCTATAGCAGGAGGGCACATAAAAACCTTATCAATGAATTCAAGATCTAGTCTGATTATCACATTGCCACTTGTATCCATCACTGCCCTTGTATCTTTGTTATAAACCTAAGCACACTGAAGAACAAACTCTGTGTTATGGGCTGCCATTGTGAAAGATGACACCAAATGGATGTTACTGTCAATAATCTTCTTCATTACAGAGCTGGGATTATTTGACTTGGTTCTTTCCATAAATTCATCCATGTCCACATGGCCAATCTTTGTATCCCTAATGTCATCGACATCAGAAGTAACCGAGGTGATTGGGAAAACACCTTGATATTTATACTTTATCGCCTTAGACTTCTTCGGAGACAACTTAGTCATCTAAACAAGCTATCACCAGAAGGATGTCGATGAAGAGAGAAGATCTGCAGAAGAAAATGCAACAAAAATTCATGATCATGCAATTAGTAGAAATATTGGTAACTAGGAAAATTACATGTTGATGATCACAACTATGAGGATATGCTTGAAATGGCTAGAGTGCAAGCAGTTCAAAAAATAGAGGAAAGCAGGCTTGGAAAATCAAAATTTAAAATATCCCAGAGTTAGAAAAATTTGGGAGAATGTGTGCATAGGTGGTAAAATTTGTCGCCCTTGCATATAAGGGATAATTTGCAAGTTTCAGGATGGCAAATTTTGCCGACCCTGCAAGTAGGTTGAAAATACGTGTATCGGTGGTGAAATTTACCGTTTTGACATGTTCTTTGAAGAATTACAAGTGCATGATGTTTTAGCGGCACAAAATGCTGATACTGCATGTGATGGGAGAATTGTAAGTGTATTGGCGGCAAATTTTGCCGATGATGCATGTGGGTATTTCAAGGTTTTCTTCATGTAAGGGTGGTGAATTTTTTCACCCATACACTACCAAATGGATACATCTTCAAATGTAAAAGTGGCAGATTCTTCTGACTTCGCATTCGCTTACAAGCTTAAGGAAAGATTTCAAGCGGCTATTATCACCGACATTGAAAACATTGAAAGATGGTTTTGGTGTTTGGTCGGGACAAATCACTGACGACACATATCAACTTAAAACCTAGGGCACAAGTATTGGTTGGTGATTTTCACCATTTAGACTCACTAGTTTACAATCTAGGGCACAAGTATATTGAAGAACAAGGATTAAATATAAAAGATCAAGCAAAAATGACAATATCAATAAGAAATGTAACATATTACCAAGGTTTTTGACAAATTCAAAATAATAAAACTATTGAACAATCAAGTTAACGAAACCTTAGAAATTGAAAGTTGTTTAATGACTTACCTGTCGAAAGATTGAAACCCTAAGCATGATGGCGGCGATTCAAAATCCATTTGAATCCAAGGTCATCATGGTCAAGCAGTTTGAGGAGGGTTCAAGAATTGACTAGGAAGCTTTGAAGAAAAAGAAATGATGAAAAATAATGAGATTACACATTAAAAAGGTCAAGAACAAGCTCTTAATGCTTAACATGAGTGGCCATTAATGCCACTGAAGTTTGAGATCTTGAAGATCTTGCTCAGGCAGCAATTTCTGCTGACATGACATGTGCTAATCATTAACGCAACAGCGGCAAAAATCACCGCTTATGCATTTGATTTCAAAGGAGAATATGTAATGGCAGCAAAAAGTGTCACTCGGGCATGTGTAAACAAAAACTATGTAAAAGCGACAAAAATTGCTGACATAATGCAAGCAAACAAAAAGATATGCAAAGTCAGCAAATTTTGCCACCATTGCATATATAGTTTCAAGGGAATGTCGCAAACTAGTTTAGGATGCCATACGACTTCACACGAGACCAAGAGAATCTTGTCTCAATTTGCAAACTTAGAGTGTAGATCACGAAATGGACAAGTTTCGTAAGGGTTGTCTACAAAAACAAGCGTGGCTGATTTTGAGAACAACAATTTCTTTAGTATATTAGTCTCAAATTTAGTATCTTTATACTAGATATCCAATAGCTGTATAGTATGATTGTTTAACACTTTATTATAAATGAGCACTTTTGCATCTATCTTTTTTATTTCTGTTAGGGCAATCATGTTCTTTTCCACTTTAATTGATCTTTGATCCACCTCCTTCTGTAACTTATCCACATTGCTCCTTAAAGTACTGAGCAAATTCCAATTATTGAACCTCTAGTACCTCTTCAACTTCAGTAATAAATTAAAGAAAGCAACTATCCATCACATGTGCTTTGTGTTTCATGATGTCCAATCTAATCACCTCATCCTAAGATACAATAGACAAAGGAGTGGCGGTGCTATTAGGCATGTGATTGGGATCAATTAATCCTTTTATAAATGTATGCAACTGAGCAATGTGCTCTTTGTACATTTTATTTTTTTCTCTTTTCACACTTTTTAATAAACCATCAATAATATCTTTGGCCTCCTGCCCCTCCTACTACTCTGTAGTAAAACCTAAATCAATAGTAGTTAGCTAAAATTCATTAACACGGATCTCACCCTTGGTCTTATCTGCTGTAGGCAGAGCTACCCGAGCAGTCCTCCTTCCAGTGGCTATTTCTTTCTTTATTGCTGAAGTGGCTTTGGCATTTCTCTTTGGTTTATTTATCTCTGCTGAAAATAATGAGGAAACATCAAATTCAGGCACCTTTGTGCCCTAAAGTGTATCTAACTCTTGCCTCATCCAATAGGGTATTTCATCAGTGGACCCTTGTTGGTTTGGGTGCTCAATCTGAACATCATGAAATTATACATTCTCTTCCACCCTTGGTGGTGATGATTTTTTCCTCTGTTCATCCTGAATCTCCTCTTGAGGAATCTCTTTGTGTACTAGGACCTCTTGCTGTGTTGGCGCTTCTTGTTGCTCTTCTACATTTTGGTCCTGATGAAGGGGTAAATCATAAAACACACAACAAAAAAATTGTACATAGAAAATAGAACCTTCTTTATTGATTTGGACAAATTATTACATTACAAAAGCTCAAATACAATTAGAGGAATCAACCCTCCACAGGCAGCAACACATTACAGCTTCTTATTCCTAGACTCTAGAAACACCTGCCTTCTGTAACCCCAAATTAGCTAGGGTTTCTATTTTCCCACCTATTCTTGACTCCACACTTGCCCTCTTAACTCTACTACTGCCTAGGTTTCCAAAAATGGTTATTAATAGCCTTTTTGGCAGCCAACAACCTAATTTCAAAATTTGCATCTCCCTCCAAAAATAGGTCAACTTCTGGGAGCCATAAGTTTTGATCGGGGAGTCTGATTGACGAACTGTTTTATGTGTCAGAAAGCTCGTGAAGTGCTCTACGTGCTAGGAACCAGTTCTACTAGTTCTAGCCATTTTTGGTCTCGTACAAGGCTGTTTAGTGCCTCAAACCTAAGTTTGAATAATTTTCAGTCATTTTTCAGGAAATGGAAACTTTAATATCTTTCAGCTCGCAAATGATCTTTTTGTGATTCCTTCGCCAAAGGTCTTATATTTCTGTTATGTAATTTCTTGTAAATTTTGACTTCATTCTGTGCCCAAATGCAAACTTTCTAAAAATAGCAAGTTACTATTTTTAGCAGTTTGGAAAAACTAAAAGTTCTACATTATTATTCAAGCGATAATGGAACCAGAGCCACAAATTTTGAAAAGAAATGGAAAGAACATCAACAGTTCTGAAACACATCTTTTTTTTGGGTGATGCAAGATTGCCCTTACACCACTGGATGCTCCTACATCAGACACCTAGGGTAATTTGAGAAGTGACCCTGTCACGTCTCAGGTGTTTGTGTGAGGAAAACTCAAATGGTCAACCTCTGCCTTAGACAACCAAGAAGAATCTTCAATAGGTCTTCCTTTCCATTTCACCAAATATTCTTCATATTGCCTGTTCTGAGTACTTCCCACATGGCTATCCAAGATCTCTTCTATCTCCTCTGTTGAAGTAGATGCCAGAATACTCCACTATTCTTCTGTTGGTCCATCCTCTATTCCACCTTCATGATATTTTGATAAATCAGCAATGTTGAAAACATGGGAAATGTTGATCCCACTCAGCAGCTCTACCTCATATGCATTTCTTGAATCATGTTTCTTCAAAATTTTGCATGGTCCAAATTTCTTCATTTTCAGCTTATTACATGTTCCAATTGGGAACGTTTCTTTTCTTAAGTGAACCATGACTTCATCTCCTACCTGGAATTCCTTATATCTCCTCTTCTGATCTGCCTTAGCTTTGTACTAAATATTCGTATTATTAATGTGCTTTTTCACCTCTTCATGCAAATTCTTCATGTGTTCTTCAAAGTCTTCAGCCTCGGCACTTGTCTTTTCTCCTTTGTCCAGGTTCCTTAACTCTGAAGCATTTCTTGGACTATTCGCATATACAATCTGGAATGGTGATTTACCAGTACTCCTATTGACAAAATTGTTGTAAGCAAATTCTACCTGTGGTAAAATCAAAACCCATCCCTTGGGCTTATCTCCTACTAAGCATCGTAGCAGGTTACCCAAACTCCTATTCACCACTTCAATTTGTCCATCAGTTTGTGGATGGTGTGAAGAACTAAAATTCAAATCTGTCTTCAACTTCTTCCACAATTTCCTCCATAAATAACCAACAAACTTGGTATCTCGATCTGAAACTATGCTCTTTGGTAGACCATGTAGTCTCACCACTTCCCTGAAAAATAACTTTGCAATATGAACAACATCATTATTCTTCTTACAAGGAATAAAATGTGTCATCTTTGAGAATTTGTCCACCACCACAAAAATAGAATCATGCCCTCTCTGTGTCCTTGGTAAACCAAGAACAAAATCCATACTAATATCAGCCCATGGCTTCTCTGGTACAGGTAATGGTTGATACAACCCTATATTCTGACTTGTTCCTTTTGTCATCTAACATGCTCAGCAACTCTGTACAAACTTCCTCACATCCTACTGCAACTGTGGCCAATAATAATTTTCACCAACAATAGAAATGGTCTTATCTCAACCAAAGTGTCCAACCAATCCTCCACTATGCTTCTCCTTAATCAGGGTCTCTCTCATGGAACTCCTCGAAATGCACAACTAGCTTCCTCTAAACAACATGCCATCTTGGATTATGAAATCCAACCATTTTGTCATGTCTAAAGTAACAGGCTCCAAACAAGCTTTCCAATCCTTTGCAAAATCTAGATCTTTAGGATACAAACTTTTGAGCTCATTGAACCCAAAAACCTCTATCTTCATTTCTGTCAACAAATTTTGCCTTCTACTCAAGGCATTTGCAACTCTGTTGGACTTCCCACTCCTGTGCTTCAAAACAAAAGTATAACTCTGCAAAAACTAAACCCATTTTAAGTGCCTTTGGTTCAACTTCCCTTGACTATTAAAATACTGCAAAGCCTGATGATCAGTATATAAAACAAACTCTTTTGGCAACAAATAATGTCTCCATTTCTTCAAAGCCTGAACTATTGCATAAAATTCTTGATCATAAACAAAATACTTTTTCTTGGCATCATTAAGCTTCTCACTAAAATAGGCAATGGGCTTACCTTCTTGGCTCAAAATAGCTCCTATACCACTACCACTAGCATCACAATCTACCTGAAATACCTTATTGAAATCTGGAAGTGCCAAAACAGGTTGTTCTACAACTTTTTGCTTCAATGTATCAAAGCTCTTGTCTACTTCTTTAGTCCATCTAAACTCTTTTCTATCCCCTCTCATTGTCTCATTCAGGGGTGCACAAATGCTACTGAAATTCTTGATAAACTTTCTATAAAAACTTGCCAAACCATGAAAAGATCTTACCTTCATTGCACTCCTTGTCGTAGGCCATTCAATGATAGCCCTTACATTTTCTAGGTCCATCTTAAGACCTTCCTCTGAGACAACAAATCCTAGGTATACCAACTCCTTTGCAAAACTACATTTCTTTAGATTAATCAATAACTTCTCCTCCCTCAGCTTCTCTAGAACTCTTTTGATATGCATTAAATGCTCATCCCAAGTCTTACTGAAAATCAAAATATCATCCAAATAAACAATAACAAAACTTCCCAAAAATTCTTTCAGTACCTTGTTCATGAGCTACATGAATGTGCTCGGTGCATTGGTTAGCCCAAATGGCCTGAGTAACCACTCATACAAACCTTCTTTGGTTTTGAAGGCTATCTTCCACTCGTCTTCTTCTCTGATACAGATTTGGTGATACCCACTCTTTAGGTCAATCTTCATGAAGTACTTGGCTCCACTCAAATAGTCCATTATGTCATCCATTCTGGGCAATCAAAATTTGTACTTGATCGTGATCTTATTGATGGCTTGAGAGTCTGTACACATTCTCCACTCTCCATCTTTATTTGGTACAAGTACTACAGGTACTGCACATGGACTTAGGCTTTCTCTTATCAATCCCTTCCTCAACAACTCCTAAACTTGTCTGTTCAACTCTTCACTCTCTACTGGAGTCATTCTATAGGCTGCCTTGTTTGGCAAACTAGCTCCTGGTATCAAATCCATTTGATGACTTATCTTCCTTACTGGTGGTAAACCTTCTAGTACATTATCAGAGATAATGTCCTAAAATTCTTCCAACATATCTGAGACTTCTGCTGGTACATCTTCACATTTCTCTTAACTGATCTTAGGAATCAATGCAAAGCAATGACGCTCATGCATCATACCTTCAAAAAATTTCCTACCATCTACCAAATAAATTCTAGCGGTACTACATACCTTTTCTTCCACCTCTTTCAAGGGTTTCAACTTATGATGAACTCCATCCTTTGTTAGGGAATATGTGTTTGCATGGCCATCATGGACAATGCTCCTATCATATTGCCACGACATACCCAATAGCATATGACATGCATCCATCGGTATGATATCACACAGTACCTCATCATGGTAGTCACCAATCTTGAACTTCACTAAACACTACTCATTGACCAAAGTTCTATGGTCCTTCTGTAACCATGCAATCCAATATGGATGTGGATGCTTTCTTCTTGTCAACTTCAACTTGTCAACCATCTCATCTAAAATAAGATTATCAGTGCTTCCACTGTCAATAATAATATCACAACACTTACCTTCACATTTGCACCTTGTGCAGAATAAAGTCTTCCTCTGATTGGGTTCTTTCTCCTCATTTAGCAAGGTTCTTCTGACAACTAGGGTTTCTCCCCTTTCAGTATCTTTAGAATGCTCAGAATGTGCATCTTCATCTACATGTGCAACTCATGCATTACCTTCAAGTCTTCTATTTGTCCTTCCTTGATGTTACGGACACTCATATGCTTGATGCCCTTGTTCTCCACATTAGAAATAGGTTCCTCTAAAACCTCCTCTTCCAGGTCCTTACCCAGGTCTGCCTCTTTGCTCACCATTGTTTTGGTCACGAGGGTGGTAGGTATTATCCCCTCTTTGATTTAGACTAGTGCCTACTTCTTCACTTTTCTTTTGATCTTCATTACGGCCTCCATAGGGTCTTTCACCAATCCTTCCACCTTGAGCTCTTCCTCTTTGCTTGCTATCAAAACTTTTATTCAGCTTCTCTTCCACCTTCAGGGAAAATGGGTACACATCTTCTATGGTGGTCATTCTAACCAGGCTCAACTCCTCTTGAATAATCAGCCTCAACCCATTAATGTAATGGGCTACCTTCTCCTTGTTGGGCTTTGCATGGCCTGTCCTAATAGTAATTTTATTAAACTCTTCTGTATACTCCTTAACAGACTTGTTACCTTGCTTCAGTCCTTGTGGCTTATTCAGCAACTCCATCTCATAGTCCATAGGAGTGAACCACTTCTTCAGTTTCTCCACCATCCGATCCCATCTGGTGATCTTTCCTTTTCCTCTTCTATTCCTCTCTAATTGGACCTCCTTCCACCAAATATTGGCGTGGCCCTTCAACTTTGTTTTTACAAACTTAACCCGATCTGGGTCCTCCACATCTTCATACTCAAAATACTCCTCCATGTCATTGATCCAATCAATAAGTTGTTCTAGATTCAAATCTCTAGAATATGTAGAAACTTTGATCCTGGGCCTCTTTCTGATCTTTGAAATGGCCCTCAACAACCTAACTTCTGTAGGATCTCTGGCAGCTTCTTGTTCTTCCTTAGATAGCTCTTCTTCAGCTTCATCTTCACTTTCTTCTCTCGTCCTCAGCTCAAACCCTCTTCGTAGCTCCTCTTGCAATCCATCAATTTGCCTTTGTAGGGCTCTAAAACCCTCTTCCGTCAAAGCATTCCTCCCAACACGATTCCTTCATGGAGGCATCTTGGTCTCTGCAGCAAACCCACAACCTCAGGTCCTGGTGCAAACTGCCTGACAGTTGGTGATCTGTCTACACAGTCAGGAAACCTGGCTCTGATACCACTTGATGAAGGGGTAAATCATAAAAAACACAACAACAAAAAATTGTACATAGAAAATAGAACCTTCTTTATTGATTTGGACAACTTATTACATTACAGAAGCTCAAATACAATCAGAGGAATAAACCCTCCACAGGCTGCAACACATTATAGCTTCCTATTCCCAGACTCTAGAATCACCTACCTTCTATAACCCCAAATCAGCTAGGGTTTCTATTTTCCTGCCTATTCTTGACTCCACACTTGCCCCCTTAACTTTACTACTGCCCAGGGTTCCCAAAAATGGTTATTAATAGCCTTTTTAGCGGCCAACAACCTAATTTTGAAATTTGCATCTCCCTCCAAAAATAGGTCAACTTCTGGGAGCCATAACTTTTGATTCAGGAGTCCGATTGATGAACCGTTTTATGCATTGGAAAGCTTACAGAGTGCTCTATGTGATAGGATCTAGATCTGCTAGTTTTGGTCATTTTTAGGTCTGTATAGGGCCGTTTAGTGCCTCAAACCTGAGTTTGAATAATTTTCAAGCATTTTTCTGGAAATGGAAACTTTAATATCTTTCAGCTCGCAAATGATCTTTTTGTGATTCCTTTGCCAAAGGTCTTATATTTCCATTATGTAACTTCCTGTAAATTTTGACTTCATTCCATGCTCAAATACAAACTTTCTAAAAATAGCAGGTTACTATTTTTAGGAGTTTGGAAAAACTGAAAGTTCTACATTATTATTCAAACGATTATGGAACCAGAACCACAAATTTTGAAAAGAAATGGAAAGAACATCAATAGTTTTGAAACACATCTTTTTTTGGGGTGATGCAAGATTGCCCTTACACCACTGGATGCTCCTACATCAAGTCCTGTGCATTATGTGCTACTTGATTCTCCTAAGGAGCCTGAGCTTCTTTATCTGGAATGCTCGGATAACTATCCTGATTATTCTTATCCATATCACTTTCTTCTTGTTTTCTCTGATTGTCACCCATATGAAGATCTTGTTCTCTACCCCTTGCTGCATCAACTCTTCTATTGTTTTGGGTGTCATCTACCCCTTCTTTATTTGTTTCCTTCTCTAGTTCTTGATCATGGCCCTGATCTAGCATTTCTACATCCTCCTTTCATTTATTTACTTCTTCTTTGTTCTGCTCTGGAGGGAAATCTGCATCTTTGTTCTGACCCTCATTATCATGATATGTCAGATCTATGGCTACAAGACTGGTGACTTAATCAACCAAATTAGCAAATCCTATCTATTGTGCTATTACTTCAATGTTTCCCTCTTCTATATCTTCCACATCAACCTCCTCATGATGAATTTCCTTCTGTCCCATGGGGGTACCATGTGGGGTCATCCTAGTATTCTTCACTAATGTCTCCATGGAACTGGAAGAGACATCATTCACAACATCATCGTCAAAGAGTTCCATTGTGTTATCCAGTGGAAAGCCTTGATCATCCTTCATTTCATGCATCTCTTTCTTTTGTTCCTCTGCCTTCTCAAATTTAAATTGTATAATATCTGGAAGGGGAACCTCATGCTGATAAGTCCATTAAATACCTTCTCCACTGGCTCCATTTAACATGATAAGGGGAGTTAGGTCTACTATCCCTCTCATTACAGGTGCTTGCCTTTTCTGTGGGTGCTCATGGATCTTCTTTTTCTTTCTCTTTATCAAGAGTTCATCATCAGATATTTCTTCCTCCTCTTCTTCAACAACAAGTGCTAGATTTGCAACATGACCCTTCTTCTTTGTAGGTGTCTGTGATGTGGTTGCACCAGAATCAACAACAGAAGTAGAAGCTATGTCCTCCTTTTCTTGAGGCTGGCAGATGATGGTCACCCCATTTGCTTGGTTTCCCTTCTTTACTTTACTTTGTTGCCTCTCTCCCTTTGATTGTCTCTTTTCTCAAAGGAAGTCATCATACTCCTCATCTGATAACTCTTGTCTTTTTTCTCTTATTGTTGACAGTGAGTGCTACTCCTTTATTTTTTATCTTGGTGGTCTCTTCCTCCACCCATTGCTCAGTCAACTGTATAAATTTCATGGTTATTTGATCTAAAGAAATGACCTCTGGCTGGCTCCAATCTAGAGCTGATATTGTTTCATTGTAAACTTTGTTGTCCTCATATTCCCTAGACATGATTAAACCATCATCTTCATGCAATTAAGTAGGCATTGGCATGTAATCTAAGGTATGTGTTTGATTTAAAGTAAGCATCTAATATCCTCTCCTTCTAACTTCCACCTCATCATCACAATCTGCCCAATAGTCTTCAAGGTTCTTCTGATGCATTGGTTTCTTCAGTAGGGTTTGCATCTTGTCATAAGGATCATATGGCCTAGCCAATGAGAATGGTTGTAGATGCATTGGTTTTAGCCCTCCAATTACATCTTTCACACTCTCCTTATCTAGGCACATATACCATCCAATTATGACTGGAAACAATACATGAGGTATCTTCTTCTTTTCAATGTAGGCCTCCACAGAAGGTAATATCTACTTGCAGAACTCCATCAAGATAACTTTGTCATTGCGGTATCTGGGTAACATAAGTGGTTGGTCAGTGAAATCCCCTACTCTTATGTATGAAAAGCTGGGAAACTGGATGAACAAGGCCCCATGTTTATATATCAATGCTTGATCTTCAATGCTCAATCTCTTGGCCGTGTCTTCTTCCATCGTCCTAACAAGGTGTATGGAGAAGGAATCATTTACTCTCCTATAGTGTTGGAGATACTCTCTTCTTTTCAGTTGTGGTTAGTGATCCCAAATGTTCACATCTCCAAGGTTAGTTCCAACCCTACCCACCATCTGTAGTCCATCAAAAGTATACCTATATGCACAGGCATATACTACATAGGATGTCATGTAAAACACATTAGTTTTCCCTCCTAATTTCCTCATGCCCTCATCTAGGCTATCACTTATGATTTTCACCCATTGGGGTTTCACTTCAAAGGTTTCTATCATCTTGACAATGCCATACATCCAGTTGTCAAATGACCCAGCATTTGGTTTTCCTACCATCTTGCTAAGCATGACCATCATGTATTGATACTTTGGTACAAAATCAAATTTGTATAGGTATACAAGAAACTTAGCTGAGGCCTTATAAATGCTGTCACTGGCCCTCCATTGGTACATGATTCTTCTGGCTTCTTTCTCTTTGCTAGTATGCTCTTTCTCCATTTTAGTGAGGTTATAACTTGACCACTCAAGGTCCTCTAGGTAGATTGAAGGCTGCAGTGATGCCTTCAATTGAAAAGTTGGTGTAAACCCTACCGTACTTCTCCACCTTCCGAGTCTAGGTATTGTAATTTCTAGCACACTCCACCACTAATTTAGTGGCTTCCATAGCATATAGGAATCCTCCTACGTGTCACATTCCAAAACTGTATATGTTTATGAGTAGGGGATTACCACCTCCTTTCTTCAGTTTTGTTGTCCATGCATCTAGGTCGGTGGTCCTTAGGTGTGTATCATCAATCTACCCATATTTGAAGGTTATCTCATCGGGCTGAATACACATGGGCTTCAAAAATTCTATATCAGACTCGTTCTTTCATGCAGCCATTGGATCCTACAACAAAACATATATGTCTTACCCTATGTGTCGTGTGCAGGTTGGATTCAATTACTATGTGAATTTCATGTGATAATTCTTTGAATTTAGTATAATTCATGTATCATCAGGTTGATTTACTCTGATAAAAACTATTTTTACCTGATTATTCACCATAAATGATAAAAGGAGGGTTTACCAGCACATACCTGATATCTGTTACTTTTACTGTTTGAGTGATATCCAAGTCAAGAAGTATCACCTTGCAATCATCATTCTATGTTTGCAGTTTGTTGTTTCTCCCGTTCAATTAGCTTGCAAGTTGTAGTAATGGCATTTTACCTTCGCATGGTTCTGTAATATTTCATCCAAATGTTTTAATGAATTCAAATGAGCTCAAATCTTTATTTTAACTAAAATAATAGAGAATGAAGATGAGATTAATGTCATCTTGTTGTCCTCCATTGATTGACACCTGAGGTTCTGAGATGTTAACAAGTGGCGGGCATTCATTTGAAATTTTGAAGTTTTAACCTACCATTCGGAAGGTATTTAATGTAGGGGTGCACATTTGTAAGATAAGGGATATTGAGGAATGTTACTAATTTTTGAAAATATGAGGGTGATGTCATCGTCATGGGGATGGTCAACTGTTGACCAATTGATTGAAATCAGGTCATCACACCTTTACTTAATTGATTGTGATAACATATTGTGTTTATATGACTAGGTCGATGTGCCACGTGGAAGTGTTATATTGGTTAAGGAGGATCCTCGTATTAAGGTCTCAAAGGTTCATATGAGGGACATTAAGAAATATCCAGATACAAAAATGTCACCTTTGTCCTAGATGTGGGAATGACATCAACATTTTATATCAGATTTCAAATTGGTTGGGGATATGATGTCATTGTCATATTAACAAAGGTTAGGGATATTAGAAAAGATGACGGATATTATGAAATATGACCCTCTTCGACTATCGGGTTTATGATGACATCATCATCATATATGGTCCTTTGTCAAGAAGAACATGGTGACGTCATTGTCATGTTACTTAAGATGAGGGATGTTGGGAAATATGACAGATATTAAGAAATGTGATATGATGACATCATCATCATGTCAGGTCTTTTATAAATCAGAACAAGGTGACATCATCATAATATTAATGAAGATCAGGGATGTTAAGAAATATGAGGGATATTGAAAAATATGACCCTCTTGAAAGATGACCCTTGGATACTTGACGAGTAAATGTTTTTGCAATTAAACTTGATGTTTGCTTATCGGTAAATATGCAGATATTGGATTTACTACATTAAAAGATAGATCAGGGATATTAGCAAATATCAAGGATATTAGTGAATATGACCCTCATTGAGAGATTCGGTTTGACCAAACTTTGACCACAAATAACTACTTATCCCTATGGAGTTTTAGGGTGATCCAAAAGGCGAACCTACTTAGAATTTTGCACTCTTTCACATCATGAGGTTCATTATGACAAAAACTGAATCTAACACTCAACCCTTCCTTATGAGGCATATGCATGTAGAAGGGTGATATTCCAATGTTTCTAACTTTTACCAAACCACCCAAAGCAAGAAAGCAAAGAACAAGCAGAAGCAAAAAGTTGGGTCCCTATTTTGCTAAGGCAAAATGGGGCATGTTGTGTAACCACACAACAATCCTTTTACCTTTTGTTTTCTTTCTCTTGTGCTCTTTTGCAATGGTTTCCTTTACAGGTGCTTCCACACTCACCGAAGGTGTGGGACCGAAGAATGTAGTTGCAATTTGAGTAGAGGTTGAACCTCTTGTTCTTCTCTTTGGTGTAGTAGTTTTCTCTATTTTCTTTTCAGGCTCTTCCAAAGCCTTTTCTGGTTCATCTTGTTTCTTTTCTCTAGCTTCCCTTGCAGCTTCTACCTTGGCTCATATTTCTGCAATCTATTCTTTAGTGAACCCCTTGCTTTGGGCATATTCCTCTACCATTTTTCTAGCCTTCTTTACAAATTTAGGCTTTCTCAATTCAACATGCACTTTTACTGATATTTCCTCATAAGTGCCAAATCTTTCATCTGTGGTGTCCCTGGGTTTACTCAACATGATCTCAACATAACCATCCAATACATTTTTAGCTACTTCATAACCCATTGGAAGGACCCAAATTGTCCTTAGCTCCACAGCCACCATCATGCATTGATCTTTATTCACAATGAAACATTTTATTTTTGTATTTTTCAACTATTGACTTAGGAATTCTTTCCCTAGATTGCATTGCCTTTTGAAAGTTTTTGGAATACCCCCACAGGGCTACATTCTGTGCATCATGGCTTCCTATGCTATTTAAATGATTCCTTATTTGTGAGGCAATGGGTTGGTTATCAAACCAAAACAAATTCTTTATTCCTGGTAGTTCTTTAATGAAATAGAAAAATAGGCAGATGATCAACGTACCATATTTGAATGCATATTTAGATTGTAGGAGTCCAAAACAACACTAAGAGGGGGGGGTGAATTAGTGTTGTATAAATTTTAACTTTTTGGAAAATTTATCTTACAAGACAAATAGAGAGGAGGACCTTAAAGATCTGTTGAGTTTATATGCACAAGACTTATAATAAAAGATGTAAACAAAAACATGATCAAACGACTAATATGTACACACAAAGAAGAAATCAATGAGAAGCATGACACAAGCTTTTTACTGAGTGGAAAACCCTCTGGGGTAGAAAAACCACTCATGAATTACCTCACTAACTTAACTGAAAAACATGCCTCACTGGCTACATATAGGTCTCACTGACTAGGCAAGCGTCACTGGCTACAAAGAGGTCTCACTGACCATACTAGCCTCACTGGCTACAATGTTTAGAAGCACCAACTTCAAGGAGCACCAACCCCTAATACATACAAACTCAGATTAAAACAAAGAATTAAGAGGTTTTCTTTGTTTCAATACAAATCACTTCTTCTTTCACATGTGTCTATCATATCACCATACTTCTCATCAACTCAAATCACATACAAAACTTATCATCTAAATTTTCTCTTCAAGAGGATATTCAAAATATATCCAACCCTATATGCTGATCCACTCAACAACTTCAATGTTCCTACAAAACCATTATATACAAGATGACTTTTCATATTTTGTCTTCTCTCCACAATTATTTCAATTCTTGATATTCTTGCATCTGCAAAAATGGTCTCTTCAAATTCATTGTCCTACAAATCAATTTCAGTGTGCATAAAACCTTTCATATTCTACAAAAGAAATTCAATCACCTGTAACATAAAAATTCAATTACATAATAAAAAATTTCAATATATCATTTATTTTCTTCTTCTCCTCTCTACAAAATCCCTTCAACTTCTTCTCATTCTATCTGCAAAAACATCTTCAAAGAAAAAAAATTAGATCATAAAAAATCTTTAATCAATTTTATCACTCTCCAAAAACAAACTTTCTTTTTAGAATCTTCAACCTTCACTAGGAACCCACTTGAGTTTAAAAAATAGAAACAAGATCCCCTCAAAACCTGCCTTAACTTCATCCAAAAACTCATTAAAATCTGCCTTTTAATATTTAAAATCTCCTTGCAAAATAAAAGGCATATCACCTTCTTTTGATAGATATCTTAGGAATGTAAAAATTTCTAAAAAAGAAATAAAGCCAATTATGGCTTACTTGGCCTCTCACATTAATCGGGATCCACTCAAGTGATTCTTATGTTTTTTTTATGAATAAAGCTCTCCATATAAATCGGTGACCCCACTCATATTTGTGCCCTTAAATAATGCATAGAGCTTTCCATTTAATAAAGCATATTCAATGCTTTTTATTTCGTTAAATCATTCGATGGCAAATAAAATATGCTTCTAAAACTATGCTCTCTTCAAACATTCGATGCTCCCCATCAAATATTCGATGCATATATAGAAACCATTCTATCTTCCCTCAAATAATTGATGCATTTTGATCGATGTTTTTGATAAATTTTTAATGCCCATTGCATTTAAAAAGGCTGATTTAGGTGGTAGAGGGAGGTGAAAGGGGCTGATACCCATATGATTTAAATGCCCCTTTAACAGGTTATCATTAGTGAAATTACCTCCACTAGCAGGTCAACAACAAATTAGAGGAAAAGTGCATGATATCCATTAAAGGCTCCTTGCATAGACAATGAGAGCTATAATTTAGAGTTTTATTGTTTTGAACACACGAAAACAATCATACACATGTAGTTCTCATCAAGCTGAATCAAATGATGACTGCAATATAATTCTCAAATGATGACTGCAATACAAACCTTAACTTCACCATGAGAAAACCTAAATGACACTGTCATATGTAATGATCCATAAAAACAACTTTGCACTGAGAAATGGGCACTTGAAGAATCTTTGAACAATGAATATTACTGATTTCACTGATCATATTATGAGCCAATTCAACCAATTGAGTTCACTATAAACCAACATGAGCAACTAACATGATGAGGACATAAATACCTCCATGTTGAAGACATAAACTCCTTCAAGCTATGTCACCATAAACTCAATACAAGAAGAATGGAGAATATATGACCATCAACATGAGACAATCTATATGATCATGTATCTTCAAACTAACTCCACAAATCTGACATCCTATAAATACCATAACATGAGCATAACCCACCAATATAACATCTCTCTCATGAACCAAGTGCTAACATTTTGTCACCTTAATAGTTCACCATGAAGTATGAGGTATGAGCATGTGGATTGATGAAGCATGACACACAACATGAACATCATAAAGCAAACATTACCTTAATCAACTAAGGTCCTTTAAAGAAGAGAATAAAAGAACCAAACCAATACCAACTAAGATCTTCTTTGAGGTCTTCTTGAACAACATTGAACAACATCCTTTTTGACATCAATGACAACCTGTCTCCATCAATCTCCCCTTTTGTCATTGATAGCAAAACTATATGATGTAATTTCTCTTTCTCCCCCTTTTTGACATTTGATGACAAAGGCACAAAACTATTTGCTCCCCCTATGTTGAAGATAAAGATGACATATCTCTACAACCAAATACCAACTTCTTGAACACTATGCAAAGAAATCATAAACACATCAATACTCTTGATGAACAATATTGTAGGTAAAAATCATGAAGATTAATATCAATAACATTTGAATTGCAATATCCTGACAACTCAATCTTTGTGAGCACCAACATGATATGAATAGGACAAGACATTCAACATCATCAATCTCTTTGTGCATTAAATACTTTAACACCTTGCATCCACTATGTCACTGATCATGAACACCTATATTACTGACATACACTGAAACTTAGAACTTCATTTCAAACATTATCAGACGAGCATAATAAACAAAACAAGATCATTATATTAATAAGCATCAAATGATCTCCTCCTAAAACTTCTTGGGGATAATTGATAGGACATGAACAACTCTCCCTCACATCATGCTATCTGTTATGCAATTGATGATGTAGCTTGTGCAAGATGCATAAGTTTAGGATTTGTATTCTTTTGTCTTTGTTTCTGCTTCCACACTTTCACAGGATTTTTCTTCCTCCAATCCTTTTTAGCCTCTGTGCTTTTCAAACCTATCAAGTCAAGTGATACAATTCTTCCATACATTTTGCAACTGTGTGATTTGTGTCCAAGAGTGTTGTAATTATAACAAACTATGTTACAATCATAATCAAATGATTGATAGTACTTTTGAGCACTCATGTTAAGATTCCATGCAGGATCATACCTTCTACACACTTTACAATTTCTTTGTATGTGTCCAACATTATTGCACTTGCAACAAACAATATCAGATTCCTTCTGCAATCAACTACTTTGTGTCCAAAATGATTACAAGTATAACAATAACCATTAAATGAATAATTATACCTATACATGTATTCTTGTTTTACAGGAGCAGTTCTTCTAAAATTTCTTCTCTGATTGTGTATTTTGACAAGCTCATCTTTGGTCTTCTCCCCAGCGTCACTCTTCCTTTTACCTTCTGTGGTAGCAACATGATGACTTAAATTAATTTTCCTTCTGGCAGTCTCTCTAGCTTTAGAATACTCTCCTTCTGCATAACCAAATCTAGTTGTGTTCAGATGATGTTTCTGTTTACCTAGTATCTCATGTAGCTTGCTTGTGCTTTCTTCAAACTCCTTATACTTCTTAGATAAATCCTTGAGACCATCATACTCTTTTCTTAGATTGATAATATCACCCTCTAATTTTAGATTCTTAATCCTTCTAACTTCAAGGTAAGATTTTGAAACATCAGTTATCCTCTTAGCTTCCTCAATTTCAGTCTTTAATCTAGTAATTAATTTGTCTGAATCATCAATATATGTCCTTCAACTCATAATCTGGCATCTGGCCTCTTCAAGATCTGAAGATACACTTTCAAGGTCTGAAAATGCCGTCTTTGGATTCTCTTTCTTGTTGTAGTTGCAATTTTAATTTCTGATTCTCTTTCTTACATTTCTTGAGTTCACCCAGAGCACATATGAGCTCTCCTTCAACATCAACTTCAAACTCTTGTTCATCATCACTTATAATGTGATATTCTTCTTCTGGATCTGATTTAGTCTCATCTCCTTCATTTGAAAGTCTACTTTCATTTCCACTTTCTTCACACACCAGTTTGTCCTCTTCTTTATCATCACCTTGATAAATTCTTTTTTGTTTCCTCCATATTTCCTGAGCTGTAACACAATTCATAACTTTACAAAGAACATGATTAGATAATCCAAATAAAATAGCCTTCTTTGCAATGTCATTATATTCATGAGCCTCTTTATGACTTGTATCATTAGGTGATAGAGAAGAAATAAAATAGCCATTCTCTACATACATCCATAAACCATATCCTAATGAAAATAGATATGCTTGCATCCTAAAACACTAAATAGGAAAGTCTAAAGCATCAAAGAAGGGAACATTTGAAAACACTTTCTCTTCAACCTGTGAGACATTTCTATCAACTAATAATGTATTAACATCTACAATTGATATAGACTACATCTTCTCATCAAAATGAGACTAGACATTTCTCATGTTCTTATTTCTTTTGCACTTACCCATTATACTCTACCCTCAAGATCTACCCAAGTTGATTAAGCTTCAAAAAGGAACCTAGGCTCTGATACCAATTGTAGGAGTCTAGAACAACACTGAGAAGGGGGGGTGAATAAGTGTTTTATAAATTTTAACTTTTTGCAAACTTTAGCTTACAAGACAAATAGAGAGGAGGACATTAATGATCTATTGAGTTTATATGCATAAGACTTATAATAAAAAATGTAAACAAAAACATGATCAAACAATTAATATGCACTCACATAGAAGAAATCAATGAGAAGCATGACACAATCTTTTTACTGAGTGGAAGACCATTTGGGGTAGAAAAACCACTCATGAACTGCCTCACTGGCTTAACTAAAAAACATGTCTCACTGGCTACATATAGGTCTCACTGACCAGGCAAGCCTCCCTGACTACAAAGAGGTCTCACTGACCATACTAGCCTCACTGGGTACAATGTTTAAAAGCACCAACTTCAAGGAGCACCAACCCCTAATACATACAAACTTAGATTAAAACAAAGAATTCAAAGGGTTTCTCTATTTCAATACAAATCACTTCTTTCACATGTGTCTGTCATATCACCATACTTCTCATCAACTCAAATCACATACAAAACTTATCATCTGAATTTTCTCTTCAAGAGGATATTCAAAATATATCCAACCCTGTATGCTAATCCACTCAACAACAACTTCAATGTTCCTGCAAAACCATTATATACAAGATGACTTTTCATATTTTGTCTTCTCTCCACAATTATTTCAATTCTTGATATTCTTGCATCTGCAAAAATGGTCTCTTAAAATTCACTGTCCTACAAATCAATTTCAGTGTGCATAAAACCTTTCATATTCTGTAAAAGAAATTCAATCACCTACAACATAAAAATTCATTTGCATAATAAAAAATCTTCAATATATCATTTATTTTCTTCTTCTCCTCTCTACAAAATCCCTTCAACTTCTTCTCATTCTATCTACAAAAACATCTTCAAAGAAAAAAAATTAGATCATAAAAAATCTTTAATCAATTTTATCACTCTCCAAAAAAAAACTTTCTTTTTAGAATCTTCAACCTTCACTAGGAACCCACTCGAGTTTAAAAAATAGAAACAAGATCCCCTCAAAACCTATCTTAACTTCATCCAAAAACTCGTTATTAAAATCTGCCTTTTAATATTTAAAATCTCCTTGCAAAATAAAAGGCATACCACCTTCTTTTGATCGATATCTTACGAATGTAAAAATTTCTAAAAAAGAAATAAAGCCAATTATGGCTTACTTGGCCTCTCACATTAATCAGGATTCACTCAAGTGATTTTTATGTTTTTTTTTTATGAATAAAGCTCTCCATATAAATCGGTGACCCCACTCATATTTGTGCCCTTAAAAAATGCATCGATCTTTCCATTTAGTAAAGCATATTCAATGCTTTTTATTTCATTAAATCATTCGATGGCAAATAAAATATGCTTCCAAAACTATACTCCCTTCAAACATTCGATGCTCCCCTTCACATATTCGATGCATATATAGAAACCATTCTATCTTCCCTCGAATAATCGATGCATTTTGATCAATGTTTTTGATAAATTTTTAATCCCCATTGCATTTAAAAAGACTGATTCAGGTGGTAGAGGGAGGTGAAAGGGGCTAGTCCCCATATGATTTAAATGCCCCTTTAATAGGTTATCATTAGTGAAATTAACCCCACTAGCAGGTCAACAACAAATTAGAGGAAAAGTGCATGATATCCAATGAAGGCTCCTTGTGTAGACAATGAGAGCTATAATTTAGAGTTTTATTGTTTTGAACACTCTAAAACAATAATACATATGTAGTTCTCATCAAGATGAATTAGATGATGATTGCAATATAAATCTCAAATGATGACTGCAATACAAACATTAACTTCACCATGAGCAAACTTAATGACATTGTCATATGCAATGATCCATAAAAACAACTTTGCACTGAGAAAGGGGCACTTGAAGAATATTTCAACAATGAATAGTATTGATTTCACTAATCACATTATGAGCCACTTCAACCAATTGAGTTCACTATAAACCAACATGAGCAACTAACATGATGAGGACATAAATACCTCCATGTTGAAGACATAAATGCTTTCAAGCCATGTCACCATAAACTCAATACAAGAAGAATGGAGAATATATGACCATCAACATGAGACAATCCATATGATCATGTATCTTCAAACTAACTCCACAAATCTAACATCCTATAAATACCATAACATGATCATAAACCACCAAGATAACATCTCTTTCATGAACCAAGTGGTAACATTTTGTCACCTTAATAGTTCACCATGAAGTCTGAGGTATGAGCATGTGGACTGATGAAGCATGACACACAACATGAACATCATAAAGAAAACATTACCTTAATCAACTGAGGTCCTTTAAAGTAGAGAATAAAAGAACCAAATCAATACCAACTAAGATCTTCTCTAAGGTCTTCTTGAACAACATTGAACAATATCTTTTTTGACATCAATGACAAACTGTCTCCATCATACTCTGCTTTTGTCATTGATGGCAAAACTATATGATGGAATTTCTCTTTCTCCCCCTTTTCGACATTTGATGACAAAGGCACAAAACTATTTTCTCCCTCTATGTTGAAGATAAAGATGACATATCTCTACAACCAAATACCAACTTCTTGAACACTATGCAAAGAAATCATAAACACATCAATACTCTTGATGAACAATATTGCAGGTAAAAATCATGAAGGTTAATATCAATAACATTTGAATTGCAATATCCTGACAACTCAATCTTTGTGAGCACCAACATGATATGAATAGGACAAGACATTCAACATCACCAATCTCTTTGTGAACTAAATCCTTTGACACCTTGCATCCACTATGTCACTGATCCTGAACACCTATATTACTGACATACACTGAAACTTAGAACTTCATTTCAAACATTATCAGACAAGCATAATAAACAAAACAAGATCATTATATTGATAAGCATCAAATGATCTCCTCCTAAAACTTCTTGGGGATAATTGATAGGGCACGAACAACTCCCCCTCACATCATGCTATCTGTTATGCAATTGATGATGTAACTTGTGCAAGATGCATAAGTTTAGGATTTGTATTCTTTTGTCTTTGTTTTTGCTTCCACACTTTCACAAGATTTTTCTTCTTCCAATCCTTTCCAACCTCTATCCTTTTCAAACCTATCAAGTCAGGTGATACAATTCTTCCATACATTTTGCAACTATGTGCTTTGTGTCCAAGAGTGTTGCAATTACAACAAACTATGTTACAATCATAAAACAATGACTGATAGTACCTTTGAGCATTCATGTTAAGATTCCATGCAGGATCATACCTTCTATGCATTTTACAATTTCTTTGTATGTGTCCAACATTATTGCACTTGTAACAAACAATATTAGTATTCCTTCTGCAATCAACTACTTTGTGTCCAAAATGATTATAAGTACAATAATAACCATTAAATAAATAATTATACCTATACGTGTATTCTTGTTTTACAGGAGCAGTTCTTCTAAAACAATTTCTCTGATTGTGCATTTTGACAAACTCATCTTTGGTCTTCTCCCCAGCTTCACTCTTCCTTTTAACTTCTATGGAAGCAACATGATGACTTAAATTCATTTTCCTTCTGGCAGTCTCTTTATCTTTGGAACACTCTCCTTCCTCATAACCCAATCTAGTTGTGTTCAAATGATGTTTCTGTTTACCCAGCTTCTCATGTAGCTTGCCTGTGCTTTCTTCAAACTCCTTATACTTCTTAGATAAAGCCTTGAGACCATCATACTCTTTTCTCAGATTGATAATATCACCCTCTAATTTTAGATTCTCAATCCTTCTAACTTCAAGGTAAGATTTTGAAACATCAGCTATCCTCTTAGCTTCCTCAATTTTAGTCTTTAATCTAACAATTAATTTGTCTGAATAATCAATATATGTCCTTAAACTCATAATCTGACATTTGGCCTCTTCAAGATCTGATGATACACTTTCAAGGTCTGAAAGTGCTTTATCTTTGGATTCTCTTTCTTGATGCAGCTGTGATTTTAATTTCTGATTCTCTTTCTTACATTTCTTGAGTTCACCCAAAGCACATATGAGCTCTCCTTCAACACCAACTTCAAACTCTTGTTCATCATCACTTATAATGTGATCTTCTTCTTCTAGATCTGATTGAGTCTCATCTCCTTCATTTGAAAGTCTCCTTTCATTTCCACTTTCTTCACACACTAGTCTGTCCTCTTCTTTATCATCACCTTGATAAATTCTTTACAGTTTCCTCCATATTTCTTGGGCTGCAACACATTTCATAACCTTACAAAGAACATGATTAGATAATCCAGATAAAAAAACCTTCTTTGCAATGTCATTGTATTCATGACCCTCTTTATGACTTGTATCATTAGGTGATAGAGAAGAAATAAAATAGCCATTCTCTACAGACATCCATACACCATATCCTAATGAAAATAGATATGCTTGCATCCTAAAACACCAAATAGGAAAGTTTGAAGTATCAAAGAAGTGAACATCTAAAAACACTTTCTCTTCAACCTGTGAGACATTTCTACCAACTGATAATGTATTAATATCTACAATTGATATAGACTGCATCTACTCATTAGAATGAGACTTGACATTTCTCATGTTCTTATTTATTTTGCACTTACCCATTATACTCCACCCTCAAGATCTACCCAAGCTAATTAAGCTTCAAAAGGGAACCTAGGCTCTGATACCAATTGTAGGAGTCCAGAACAATATTGAGAGGGGGGGGTGATTAAGTATTGTATAAATTTTAACTTTTTACAAACTTTATCTTACAAGACAAATACAGAGGAGGACATTAATGATTTGTTGTGTTTATATGCATAAGACTTATAATAAAAGATGTAAACAAAAACATGATCAAATGATTAATATGCACTGACATAGAAGAAATCAATGAGAAGCATGACACAAGATTTTTACCAATTGGAAAACCCTCTGGGGTAGAAAAACCACTCATGAACTACCTCACTGGCTACATATAGGTCTCACTGACCAGGCAAGCCTCACTAGTTACAAAGAGGTTTCACTGACCATACTAGCCTCACTGGCTACAATGTTTAGAAGTACCAACTTTAAGGAGCACTAACCCCTAATACATACAAACTCAGATTAAAACAAAGAATTCAGAGGGTTTCTCTGTTTCAATACAAATCACTTCTTCTTTCACATGTGTCTGTCATATCACCATACTTCTCATCAACTCAAATCACATACAAAACTTATCATCTAAATTTTCTCTTCAAGAGGATATTCAAAATATATCCATCCCTGTATGCTGATCCACTCAACAACAACTTCAATGTTCCTACAAAACCATTATATACAAGATGACTTTTCATATTTTGTCTTCCCTCCACAATTATTTCAATTCTTGATATTCTTGCATTTGCAAAAATGGTCTCTTCAAATTCATTGTCCTACAAATCAACTTCAGTGTGCATAAAACCTTTCATATTCTGCAAAAGAAATTCAATCACCTACAACATAAAAATTCATTTGCATAATAAATAATCTTCAATATATTATTTATTTTCTTCTTCTCCTCTCTACAAAATCCCTTCAACTTCTTCTCATTCTATTTGCAAAAACATCTTCAAAGAAAAAAAATTAGATCATAAAAAATCTTTAAACAATTTTATCACTCTCCAAAAAAAAACTTTCTTTTTAGAAGCTTCAACCTTCACTAGGAACCCACTTGAGTTTAAAAAATAGAAACAAGATCCCCTCAAAACCTGCCTTAACTTCATCCAAAAACTCCTTATTAAAATCTGCCTTTTAATATTTAAAATCTCCTTGCAAAATAAAAGGCATATCACCTTCTTTTGATTGATATCTTAGGAATGTAAAAATTTCTAAAAAAGAAATAAAGCCAATTATGGCTTACTTGGCCTCTCACATTAATCGGGCTCCACTCAAGTGATTCTTATGTTTTTTTTTAATGAATAAAGCTCTCCATATAAATCGGTGACCCCACTCATATTTGCACCCTTAAAAAATGCATTGAGCTTTCCATTTAATAAAGCATATTCAATGCTTTTTATTTCGTTAAATCATTCGATGGCAAATAAAATATGCTTCCAAAACTATACTCCCTTCAAACATTCGATGCTCCCCTTCACATATTCAATGCATATATAGAAACCATTCTATCTTCCCTTGAATAATCGATTCATTTTGATTGATGTTTTTGATAAATTTTTAATGCCCATTGCATTTAAAAAGACTGATTCAGGTGGTAGAGGGAGGTGAAAGGGGCTGGTCCCCATATGATTTAAATTGCCCTTTAATAGGTCATCATTAGTGAAATTACCTCCACTAGCAGGTCAACAACAAATTAGAGGAAAAGTGCATGATATCTAATGAAGGCTCCTTGTGTAGACAATGAGAGCTATAATTTAGAGTTTTATTGTTTTGAACACTCTAAAACAATCATACACATGTAGTTCTCATCAAGCTGAATCAGATGATGACTGC
Organism: Cunninghamia lanceolata; assembly: GCA_027924645.1. Taxonomy (NCBI): domain Eukaryota; kingdom Viridiplantae; phylum Streptophyta; class Pinopsida; order Cupressales; family Cupressaceae; genus Cunninghamia; species Cunninghamia lanceolata. Next base: position 14,051,426 of record BSBN01000176.1, read on the forward strand.
AATATAAATCTCAAATGATGAATGCAATACAAACCTTAACTTCACCATGAGCAAACCTTAATGACATTGTCATATGCAATGATCCATAAAAAACAACTTTGCACTGAGAAAGGGGCACTTGAAGAATATTTCAACAATGAATATTATTGATTTCACTAATCATATTATGAGCCAATTCAACCAATTGAGTTCACTATAAACCAACATGAGCAACTAACATGATGAGGACATAAATACCTCCATGTTGAAGACATAAAATCTTTCAAGCCCTGTCACCATAAACTCAATACAAGAAGCATGGAGAATATATGACCATCAACATGAGACAATCTATATGATCATGTGTCTTCAAACTGACTCCAAAAATCTGAAATCCTATAAATACCATAACATGATCATAACCCATCAAGATAACATCTCTTTCATGAACCAAGTGCTAACATTTTGTCACCTTAATAGTTCACCATGAAGTCTGAGGTATGAGCATGTGGACTGATGAAGCATGACACACAACATGAACATCATAAACCAAACATTACCTTAATCAACTGAGGTCCTTCAAAGCAGAGAATAAAAGAACCAAACCAATACCAACTAAGATCTTCTCTGAGGTCTTCTTGAACAATATTGAACAACATCCTTTTTGACATCAATGAAAACCTGTCTCCATCATAGATTCCTTTATCTTCTTGAGACTTTCCATCAATTGTTGCTGGAGTAACTCATAGAGGTCATAATCCACATTCTTATTGACCATCTCATAAGTAGTGTAGATGGCTGTACCAGAGATAGAGTTCTCTCAGTTTGTAAAATATATCTTGTATCTAATTACTATCGATGCAAACCTTATTACATGGTCTGCAATTGTGTTGACTGTTAATGCCCTTTTGTTGAATTGAGCTCTGGTGGCCTCCATCACAATGCTACTCTTTACAACCTTTAGCACAAGCACCATTCTAATAGAGTTCAATCCTATTACAGCCCTTATAGCCTCTTTTGTAATCATGAATGGTGTGTCAAGACACATGAATTCATCATGAATTCTTCTAAGCACATACTAGACCCATTCATCCTCTACAAACGTTGGGAAGTCAACATATTGTATGAATTTCTTCCATGACAATGCCTTGTACTCTTCCTTCAATTTGAAATCATCACCAGTTGGATGTTTCAGGTGCAAATCTATAATTTGGCTACCATGAAGTTCTTCTAGGGCAACATGTATGTATGTCATGATGTCTTCCTCATGCATTACACCAAATGGTACTTCTGAAAATGCACCATTAGGATCAACTTCCGTTGATTTGAATGGGTGTTTCTTGAATTTCAGTCAAGGTCTCTCAGTGATATTGATTACTTGTGGTGTCACCATTTTTGTAATAATTCAAACAATTTCATATTAGGGTTTTAACTGTAAATACCTCTTTTTGCTGAAATTAGGGTTTTCTCTGCTTTGAATTGCCAGAAATCACTGAAGTCGCTTAGGTTTCTACTTCTAATCTCCTTGGATGCTTGAAAAGTTGAATGCAAAGTGATTAATCTTTCAGATGCAACCCTTTTTATCCTTTGTTTATGAAAACCTAATCGCCATAAATGCCAATTTCCAAAAAGTTGTCAAACATTTCACTGTCAACGACTATCAAATAGCCTGTTAACTCATATCCTCATGTTGATTCTTAGTACCAACTATCTGGCTAGGGGATCAAGATTTTCAATAAGAGCTCCCCCTAAGCCAAAGCTCCCAATTTACTTCCTGAAGGAAGTATTAGCACCAAAAGTTGGTATGGATCCATCCTTGACCTCTTTTACATCCTTCTTAATTCAAATATTGCTCATTTCCTTCTTGGTTTCTATTAGATCAATCGTATTCTTTCCCTTATCTTCCCTCTGCTATGTTTTCCTCTTTTCTGCAGAATAGTTTCTTTTCACATTCTTGCTTCTACAGAATTTTGCAACATGTCCAAGTCTATTACAATTGTAGCAAACAATATTCCTCTATCCTTGGTTTCTTCCATAGATTGGATTCATTCTTGATCTGCATTGGTTAGCCATATGCCCAAATCTATTGCATGCAAAGCATTTTCCATTGAAAGATTGACCATTCCTTACATTGTTAAAACTATTCCTTACCAATCTTCTACATTCATTTGATCTATCACCAATTTTCTTGCAATTGAAACACTGAATGGAAAATGATGGGACATTTTGATTTATTCTACTCCTACACTGAGTAGCCTTATGACCAAATTTATTGCAATTAAAACAATGGCCATTGAAGGATGGGTACCTCTGAGCATTTGGTTACCTAATCAGAGGTCTTCTAGGTCTATTTCTTTGATTCCAGACCTAGTTCCCTTTGACTCTCTTCATCTCAGTGTTAACTTGTCACGATTTAGAACTTTCTCCCCTTTCAAAACCCAAACCTTGCTTGTCATCTAGAATTTTCTAACTGTCAATCAACTCATCAAACTTTGCAGAGCTTATTTTGAACTTTTCTTTGTAACTGTTAGCTATTTCGAGATCATGTTTTAGAAGCACAACATCTTTTGTCAACTTTTCACATTCCTAAGTCTTGCCTTTCACAACTTGATTTAAATGCTCCTCAAACTTTTCTTTTTCTTCAATTAGCATTGATAATCTATTCAGAGTTTCATTTGCTACTTTCAACTGTTCACTTAGCTCTCTGCTCCTTTCATTAGATTTCTTGACTCTCTCCCTTAGCTTCAAGATGCATTCATCAGCTTCCTTGACATTCTCCTTCTAATCCCAAATATCAGTTTCATATTTATCAAGATCTTCAATGGTAGTTTTTAGTTCTTCATTACTGACATATGTACAGTCATCAAATGTGACAATACCTGGACGAATTGCTTCAAGAGGAGTAGGATATCTTCTAGCTGCCATGTGTTCACTTTCCCAAATCTTCCTTAAGCTATTAGGCTTCTTCCAAGGAACCTTTCTCTGATATCAATTGTTGAACACAAGGAATATTGAGAGGGAGGGGTGAATATCTATTTTATAAAACCATTCTTTCACATGTTCTTTAATCCATTTACCAAATTCAATAACATGAAAGCAAAATAAACATAGGAAAAACAACCACAAAGTCATAACACATAGACACAAGGATTTTTACGTGAAAAACCCCAAAAGGGAAAAACCACAGTGAGTGTTAGCTCACAATATATTATAATATCAAAACAGGATTAGAGAAAGGCTCACTGCCCAAGGACTCACTATCCAAAGAAGTGCTCACTACAATAGGCTCACTGACATAAAGAAAAGAAGATATAGAAAGGATGGCTCACTTCCAAGAAAGAACTATTATAATTGCATCTACTAAAGGCTGGAATATAGTTCCATTGATATTTCAAAATATAGATTTAAAGGTCTTCATTATGTCTACCCTGCTTATCTACCTTGTTCACATATGCTTTGTTCTTCAATCTTCTGATCCCTTACTATACTTTCCAAATCATAAGAATCACATATATAACAACTTCACAACACATTCACATCATATCATCTCTCTAGCATCAAAATCTATCAAGTATATATATCTACAACAAGATTTAACTCAAAACTAGGTCGGCATGCCAGATATGAAAAGTGTACACAAAAATTATACTTTGTCGACTTGATCTTTTACACAAACAACAATTCAAACTTATACAATCCTTCAAGAACATTCATATAGGTGAAGTAATATATCTTCACTGCACAACGATCCAATATAAGTGTCCACTTCATTCTTAAGTATACATTTAACCATGTTGTCTGTCATATCACAACTTCTAATGTAGACCACACTAAACTCCAAAATTCATACCAAACATTAATTATGCATCACCAATCATACCTTCATAACCATAGGTCATAATATTCTTATGTGGTAAGATGTGCATCTATGAACTATTGACTCTTTGTGACCCAGTCAAATTGAATGCTGATACTTAGGAACTTATAGATGATCATCCGATGAACCTTAGACTCTGCAAATTTGGAATTAGATACTTCTCATGTGTGTTTACAATACCTTCAAACCAGAAATCAAAATAACCACTCATGGATTAATGCAGACTGAAATCCTCAGGTGATCTGCACTGTTTATAACTGAACTCTGCTTACCTAGACTTAGGCAATTCATAGTATGGCTTTTGGAGATTTTCAAGAACATGAAACTTGGAATATAATACTATCAAAAAACCTATATGAAACATACCAAAACCATGAAGCAAAGTCTTCATCTGTGGAGGAGTATCTATCAATTCTTTGTCACTGACTCAATAAGCTACCAACACTTAGCCAATTTGACTAAGCCAACACAACCAATTTGACTAAGTTAGTCTTTTCAGACTAAAAATGTTGTGCACAGCTTATCTCAAGAACTATTTCAAGTCATATCTAATTATTTCCATCAATGACAACATAAAATATTCAACATACAATAGTGTCTCTTAACCATGTTGCCAACAGGGTTTTCGTCCATTGAAGAAGCTACAACAAATATGCAAGTATGAGAGAAAATGAGAGATATTGTCAACACCTACAAATGAAAGATTTTACAAATTTTATATGTTGCATGTAATAGAGTTGGGTGATCAAAACCTAATTCATTCTTGGGGAAGATTCCACATGCTCGAGCCAAAGATAGACTATGACAATTGTCATAAAGTTGTCATAATTGTCATAGACGCCTTGATAAAAAATAGCGGTCTAAGATGTCGATTTCAAATTTGGAATTTAATACCCAAGATGCTCCATATCCCAATGCCTCTATTGAGAAAATAATTATTTAATTTCCAAAGAATTTATAAATTATGCTGGGACAATTTAAATATTAAATTAATTATTTTACCTATTTTGACCAATTAACCCATGGGAAAATAGGATGGGTTAATATTAACTCTAGATTTACTACTTTAGAAAGGGCACATGACAAGTCCTCCCTCCTAGAATTTGCTTGTCCTCAAGCAATACAAATTTGGATGGTCAAGTATTTCAGGGCCTTCCTAGGTAGCATCTTCTATTGGCAATTTCTCCCATTTGACCAAATATTTAGTGATACTTCTATTTCTTAACTTTTTCTCCCTGGCATCCAAGACTCTTTCATGTATCAAAACTAATTTTCCTTCCTCATCCAAGAGTGGTAACTCTACCATGGAAACAACTTGTTGTCCAAGAAGATTTTTTCAAACATGATACATGGAAAACATTGTGGATCCTATTGTCCTATGGAAGCTTCAACTCATAGGCTACCTCACCAACCTTCTTGATAATTCTATAGGGTCCAAAATACTTAGGCTTGAGATTTTCATCCCCAGTCTTCTTCAAGGTACTCAACCTACATGGCTGCAATCTCAAAAAAACCAAATCTCCAACCTTAAAAGATCTCTCTGTTCTCTTCCTATTTGCATACATCTTTTTTTGATTCTGTGCATGCTACAAATTATCTTTTAATGACCTCAAAATTTCTTGACTTTGATTAATAAGGTCACTTTCTACAGGTACTCCACTATTTGTAAATATAAAATCAAGAAAACAAAGTGCATCATAACCATAGAGAGCTCAGAATGGAGGCATACCAATTGACATATGATGTGACATATTGTAACAATACTCTCCTAGGTGCAACCATTTTACCCAAGTAATTTTTTGATTTGATACATAATTTATCAAGTATCCCTCTATCCACTTGTTAACAATTCTATTTGTCCATTTATTTGTGGATGATATCTTGTTCTTGGTTTGAGTTCTATTCCTACTAAGTGAAAGAGTTCCAAAAAAAGCTAAGGAATCTACTATCTCTATCACCAACAATGTTTTAGGCAAACCATGCAACTTGAAAACTTCCTTGAAAAATAATTCTACCACTTGGAAAGCTTTAAATTCTAAAGTGATGGGAAAACAATGAGCATACTTTGTTAATTTATCCGCCGCCACATATATACAATCCTTACCTTGGACTTTGGGAAGTCTCATGATAAATTCCATAGAAATGCTCTCCCACTTCTGTTCAGGTATTCGAAGTGGTTGTAGTAGACCAACAAGAAAAAATTGTTCACCTTTATTTCATTAGCAAGTTATGCATTCTTTGATATGCTTGTGGACATCCTCTTTCAGCCCCTTCCATGAAAATATCTCTTAGATCTTCTTGTATGTTTTATGGTATCCTTGATGTCCATCTAAGGGAATGTCATGAAAATCTCTTAAAATCTTCTCCTTCATTTTTGATTCTGGCACTAGGAGGATCCTATTCTTGTAGTAGATCAACTCATCTATCACTGTAGACCTGTCATCCTCCACTAATTCATCCAAGACATTAGAACATTAGATGCAGAAGTTTTCTTAACATATTCAGAAATGATAGTCTTTCCATTCTGTAGAAATAGTAGATATTGAACACAAAGTTGGCTTCCTAGAAAGTGCATCAGCTACCACATTTCTCTTGCCCTTCATGTATTCTATTTCAAAATCATATTCTTGCAAATTGCTCACCCACCTTTGTTGTTGATCATTCAAATATTTTTGATCAAGAAAATACTTCAAACTATTATGATTAGTCTTCACAATAAACTTCCCACAAACAAGATATTGTCTAAATTTTTCTAGTGCATGCATAATTGCCAAAAATTCCTTATCATAGATGGAATATGTCTTTTTTAAATTGTTCAATTTTTATCTCTCAAAATCAATTGGATGGCATCTTTGAGTTAGGACAGCCCCAACACCTTCACCAGAAGCATCACATTCTACTACAAAAGGCAATAAAAAATTAGGAATAGCAAGCATTGGGCATGAACTCATCACCTCCTTAAATTTGTCAAAAGTTTTATGAGTTTCTTTGGACCATGAAAAATCTCTTTTCTTGGTCAAATCAATCAATGGAACAACAAGCTAAGAAAAACCCTTTACAAACCTTCTATAATAACAATATAGCCCAAAGAATCCTTTCAACTGTGTAAGATTGGTTGGTGGAGGCCAATCTAGTATTGCTTAAATTTTTTGTTGGTCTACCTAAACACCTTTGGAGCTTATGACATATCCCAAGTAAATAATCTCAGTCAATCCAAACTCACATTTGGACAACTTAGCATAAAAATATTTTTTCTCCAAAATACCCAAAACTATATCTAGATGTTCCAAGTTTTACTGTAAATCAATATATCATCAAAGAAAACCAAGACAAATTTTCTAATTTGCTTACTAAATATCTTATTCATACATGATTGGAAGGTTTTTGGTGAATTAGTGAGGCCAAAGCACATGAACAAGAACTCAAAATGCCCATAGTGACACCTAAAATCTGTCTTCTCAACATCCTTGTTTCTCATACTAATATGGTGGTACATCGATCTCAAATCAATCTTAGAAAAGTAAATAGCTCCATGCAAATCATTAATGAGATCATATATCCTTGGAATAGGATGCCAATTCTTAGTTCTTCTTATTCAATGCTCTATAGTCTATGCACATCCTCAATGTGCCATCCTAATTTTTTACAAGAACTACTGATGATGCAAATGGACTAGAACTTGGCCTGATGAAACCCATATCCAAAAGTTCTTTGACAGTCTTCTCTATCTCTTCCTTGTATCCCCTTGGATACCTATATGGGGTAGTTATCATAGGTTTGGCATCCTATTATAACTCTATAACATGCTGAAATCCCCTATCGAAAGGTAGCCCTGAAGGTATGCCATTGAAAACTACACTATGCTGATCTAAAATTTCTTGAATTTCAAAATGAAATTTACCTTTTCCATTTGAAGAGATTGTAGGATGAATCAAGCAAGTTGTTGCCCAAAAAACTTGTCCTCTTCAAAAAGTTCTCTCCATCCTCTTTTCTGTCACAAACCTCAATGGTGTGTTCAATGTATTTCTTTCTCTACCACAACCCTCATGGCGCATTTTTTTTCTAAGTTTTCTTCTTTTTCCATCCTTTTGTGGCACCTTTCTTGACGTTCTTGAGTTTGTTTATTCTTCTTTTCTTCCATATTCATCTCCATTGTTAATTGTTTACTTTCACTAATCTCTCTTATCTTCTTGCTATCTCCCTTTGCCATGGGTGTTTTTAATTTAGAGTTTCATTAATCCTTATGTATCCCATGGTTGGCTTACTTTGAATGGTTACATCTTTTCAAAGATCTTTTCAGATTCCTTGCCCATTTCTATTTTTCATCCCTTAAGTGCCTGCCCCCTTCCATAAGGGTAAGACCTAAGAGACTTCTTCTGCAAGTTTTTATAAAAAAAAATTATCTTTTTTAATTCTATTTTCCAATTGTCCTTTCTATTCCATGTTTCCTTTCTTCTATTTTACTTCATCTATTCTTCACTACTCTTACCAGGGTCCTAGAAAGGAAACTAATCTTGGCAAGATAAATTAGGACACAATATGAATATTTAAGCCTACAATACTCTTATGTAGTATATTTATACCTTAGAAGATACAGTGATAGAATGATTGATAATTACGACAGGAAACAACATAATGCAATAATATCTAATCACATATAACATGCTAAACACATCAGTAGAGACTTAATCAATAGTTTATAATCCTTATATCTCCTTATATATTCATATTCTATATTATATAGAAGGCATGTCTAAATCTTTGCTCTGTATATTATATTCCTTACATCCACTTCCTTATGCTTACTCTCTTACATATCTTTATACAATATAATGCTATAGGGATGTGTCCCTTAAAAAAATCCTTAATTCTATCAACCATGTCGGACTTATGCTCTGCACCCCCTTTGTGGTGATTTGCAGTAGCTTTTACTCTATGCCCTATTTCTTGCCAACATTTATCATTATATTTCTACTCTCTCTCTCTCTCTCTTCTTGTGGTGAGGTTAGGTGCTAATATAGCTTCTAGTTGTGTAAGGATGTGTCCTTTTGTATGTCTTTGTGCCTTATCATGCTTCAAATGCTACCGCACATCACTAGATGTTGTCACAATGGCCTTGTGGTGATTGTAGGTAGGTCTACCCTATCTTTGATCGCTTATCCACTAATAGTTATGAATAATTTTGATTTTAATTTTTTAATTTTATGTTAGGGTTTGTAATTAAAAAAATGATGAATCCTTTTTTAATGCAAGGCGAAAATTGGAACATTGATGTTATAATTGCTAAATTGTAAGTTGGAGTTTGTAGTTAATTTGCTAATTTGAAGAACAAAGTGTATGTTTTGATATCAAATTGATATGAGAAATTGATCACTTTTGGGATTAAAATGATGCAGGAGCACCTGAGTAGATGCGCAATCCTGCATCAACAAAAAGAATAGTTATCTCAATTTTGGTTTGATTTCAATCTAGTTTGTTGTTCAATTCTATTTTTGAGGGTGGTGTTGTTGTGGCTACTAGTGACTTTGTGTCGTATTCATTTTTGTGTTGTTTTTGGTTTAGATTAGCAGATTTTAATTCACTTTTGTTGGTTGAGACTATTTTGTGGAGTCATGGATCTTAGTCACATTTTTCATTTGTCATGCATTGTTGCCACTTGGGTTTGATGGTGTACTATGGTATAGTGTCACTAGCCAACATTCATTTTCCAAAATGTAAATACTACTGTAGATTTCATGGTGCACTCAGGTATAACCATTTTCATTCCTATGAAGTTTGAGCTCCTTTTGGAATATGCCAAGTTGTTTAGTGGGGCATATAATCTCGTATGACATTGAAGACTATTTTTATTCATTGAATGAAGGTGTGGACCATATCATAGTCACCCAATTGTGAAGATTATTGAAATATACATCAAATGCCTGTGTGGTGGGGGGCGATGCTTTATTTTATTTCTGATTTCCTAATTTGAAGAGCCGCATATATATGTATAAACCACACAATAGAAGGCACCAAAAGGAGGGTTGACTATGTGAATGGAGCACCCAAAAGAGAAAAATGAAGTCAATAAAACATCAACAACAGAAAATGATTAGAAAACAATGTTGCACTTGTGTTGTCATTGATGTCAACAGTGTGAGATTCAGATGTGTTTTTAATAGTACTAGAATGAAGAAGGCTGGAAGTAAAGTGAACAAGAGGTTAATGCCAAAGGAAGTTTTTGGAAATATGATTAGAGAAGAAGACAAAGAAGATAGATTGGAGATAAGAAGGGTAAGACAATGAATGCCATCAATACCTTCTGAAGTTGTATAGACAACTATGCTAACATGAAGATTCTTTCTTTTTGAAAAGAGTTTTTTGTTGTTGAGAATGAATTCTTTGATGTAGAAAATAATGTATTCATTATTTCTTAAGGAAATGCATTGCTTTAGTTTTGAAAAAAGACTCAAGTTATCTAATGCACCGATGTTTGCACCAAATAAGCTCTAGAGAATGCTCTACATTCCTCCACATTTGATGGTACGACCTTATGGTTTGGGAGTTGGTTAGAGACATGTGAAGATTGTATGTTCTATATTTCAAAGCTTAAAGATTAACACAGAAGATTCTAGAGATTGCAGAGTGAAGATAGTTGTTTAGAGTTGATGCAATCAGGATGCATCTAGGAAATGCTCTGCATTTCTCTACCTTTGAAGTTGTTATCCTATGGTTTGAAGGATGATTATTTATAGATGAGAAGATGATAATATTCAAGATTTAGCTACTAAGGTGTACTGCAGAGGTTCTCCTGGGTCAGAAAAAATAAAGATACATCTTGCTGCTGACTAGGTCTGCCTAGAGGAGAAAGCAAAAGCCACCACATTTCGCTGTAGTTTATTTTTTGGATTTGATGTTTGGAGGTTAAGTTCAAATTTTTAGATAGATTATTCAATTCCAGTTTTAGGTGCCAAAGTGCACTGCAAGTTGGTTTTTCAATGTTCTATCTTAAGACTATGTTTAGTGATTGTTTATGATACCAGGCTCAGTATCTATTTTCTTGTGCCAAAAAGAAAACATATATATATTAGAAGGATTGATTGAGAAGATTTGTGTAAGTATTATGTGGCTTGTGTGAGAATTCACATGATGTAAATTGATCCCTCCGGTACCTCTTTTGGTCTAGAGCTACTAGGCAGAACAATTTGTATTTGTTGGGCTGACTTCATGTGTTTTCAATGTTTTCGCCATATGATTTGAAGTGTGTGCCAACTTGGAAGAATGTGGTAATGAAGAATTGGTCCTGGTTATCACTTGGCTTGAACTGTATTATTTTTCTATATCTTTTGGATGCTGACTTGGAGTGGCTTTGCACGTTTCATGATTATACATTTCATCTTGGCTGACTTGGGAGAAGGAATTTGGAAATTGCGGAAGGTATTGGTTCCCAAATCAGCAGACATTAAACTCTAAAGATTTTCCACTTCTTATGCTCAAGTTCGATGGAAGATTTGGCCAACAAAGATGGGAGATTATTTGCACTTGTCTCCCCTTCACTTTAGGTTCTGTTGCACCTAGGTGGGTATCCCTCATTTAAAACCAAAAGATCTAACCTTGACTAATTTAGGCAGAATGCTCTCATGTATGGACTGAGATTTATAAGATCAATCCCAGGCTGGAAATGTTCCTAGATTATCTAGCTTGACCTAAACCTAAAAAAATAAAACATGAAATGGTTTGATTGATTGATTTGTTTTAAATTGTTGGATTTTCCCCAGACCCTTTGGATGAGCAACTCCTCAGACTTTTGCTTTATCAGGGCAATAGAGTTAGACCCATTACTGCAAATGTTCCCTCACAACAACAAAACTTCATATCTAGAGGACCTAAAACACAATATTACTGCCTAACAATAATATGTCCAAGAAAAAGTATTATCTGTGACTCTATGCTTTAATAATCCCTTGATATAACACATTTCCCCCTATATCTGACTCAAAGCAGTTTAATCCATTCCTTGAATAGATGCAACAAATTAGATATATCACATAGCAAATGTATGTGAATGAGTTCAGAAACCCTTAGCAACTTCACTCAAAAGAAAAATGCTCATACCCAAGGAGACAATCACAGATAACACACACAAACAATGTTTTTCATATAACTCAATCTGGAAAGAATATTGTCATTCAAAAATTTATACATCTACAAAATAGAAAATACCTTTGCACCCAGACGAAGAACTAGGTTTGCAAAAAATGCCTTCCAAAATGTGGATACCTTATATCCAAGGTCTAAAAGAAAAATCCCCCCTTGTAGAATAACCTTAAATTCCCTTTTAAAGGAGCAACAAACTTCCGGCCACATACATTCTAACAAACTACTTAATGAAACAAAAGGATCCTTACAAATTTTCTATGAACTCATTGGATCCTCAATTAATTAAGTAGTTCAAGCAGTTAGATTCTTGGTGAAAACACATCGATGAAATAACCTGGACACTGAAATGATGAGCAGATTTGATATCCTGTCCATGGTCGTGCAACAAATTCATTAACTTCTGAGTGGAGGCACATGAGAATGGTACTGACAGACAACCGCTTCAAGCTTTAAACCTCGGTCATAGATTTGGGCTCCCTTTTTATGAGATCAACAGTCATGCAATACCCACCAAGCTTGAAAATCCACATCCCCAAATATTGAAAAGTCCATCGCCAATAGAAATAGGCTGCATCAGATGCACTCCTTCCACTGACTGCATCACCTCTTTGACTGAACTTGACATGTGGTGCCATCTCGTGACATCGTAGTCAGAAATGGCCCACTACCAAATTGCCCTGCATAGGTGTACAAAAGCCCCCATGCATCCACTCTTCATTTGTCTTTCACTTCTTTACTAGGAGGCAGCCACGTGTTGCCCCATCATGACTGTGCGGTGAATATTCTCTCTGACAGGATCCTCCTATGTGCTCCCATGACCGTTAGATTTTGACTGTCTTCAACAGATCATTTCTTGTTGTGACACCTGATAGCATATGGTTCATTGGTTTGAGAGAGGGGCTGTAAGCCCATGATTGACTAAAAAGTGGTAGTATTTCACAGCTTCGCAGGGGGGTAGATGATGTCACTATAGGTGTGATGCGACACTGCGACATGCACTTTATAAACCCTTTAAACTTAGGACCTAAGGTTTAATTTTTCACGGGCGGCAGCGGGTATAGCTAGGACAAGGGGTCAGTCACCTCATGACTTAAAAGGCTTCAGGTTATAACTTAGATGGCTAAAGACCTGCTGTAGGGGGTCAACAGAGGAAAAGAAGATAAAGTGAATCTCATGACCACAAGATGCATGGTTTTAATGAAAATAAGGATAACACTTGCATGAAACATACTCGAAACCCCAAAACCTAAGCAGGTACCACCAGAAGGTATTTAAATGAATTATCTTGATTTTTGAGGATTGTGTGAGAGTGTAAGGATGTGCAAAGATGTGGGTACAATTGTGAAGGTATGTTAGAGGTGAAAGTGTTCACTGAGCATGAAAAGTGAAGTTTTGTGGTAAGGTGATGTGTACAAATGGTGCAGAGGTACTTTGTTTAGGGAGATCCATTGAATGTAACATTCAAAGGGTATAACCTCTTTCTTTAAGTGTCATTGCATTATATTTTAGGGAGTTGCAGCTTCCTTTGGGTTGTAGCCCATAAATAATATTGTAATCCTATTTTATCTTCATTTGTGAGGCTGGATTTAGATAGTAGATGCAAGCATCTTGTTCACCATGGTTTTTCCCTTCTTGGGTTTTCCACATAAATCTAGCGTTATGGTTGTGTGCTTATGTGTTGTACTTTAATTGGTTTAATTTGTTGATCTTCTGGTTAAAGCAGTTAGAAGTTTTAATTATTGATGATTAACTGAAATAAGTTATAGTGATATACTGGTTCACCCCCCTCTCAATATATCCTTGTGTTCTAACAATCGGTATTAGAGCAAGGTTCCTTTGTGCAACCTAATAGTTGAAGGTAGATCTTCGAATAGAACACATGGCTCAGAAGGAGTCCTCTTCCAAAGCTCCTATCTTTGATGGAAATAACTATGACTTCTAGAGTGTAAGGATGGAAGCTTATCTTACCTCACTAGGGTATGATGTCTAGAGGACAATTGAGACTGATTATGTTGAACCCAGTCATCCCATTATAGATTTAGATGTGAAGAAGGCCCATGAGAATAATGCCAAAGCCTAGAATTCAATCTTAAGTGGTATGACTAGTTCAAAGTTAGTCAAGGTTGTGCTATTTAAGACAACAAAGGAGATATGGGACAAGCTCAAAGGTCTCTATGATAAGCCAAATTGCAATCCTAAAAAATAGTATTTGAGAATCTAAGGATGAAAGAACAAGAAAACATTGCTGGCTAGTGACACTAAGTTGATGAAGTTGTGAATGGAATCAGAAGTACGGGTGAAGATATTACTAAATCAATGGTTGTAAAGAAAATCCTAATATCCCTCCTTCTTAGATTTGATTCAAAAGTTTCTACAATAGAAGAATCCAAAGTCTTAAACAAACTCACCATGGTAGAACTATTCAGATCTCTCATTGCCTATAAAATGAGGAATGAAGTCATTGGTCCATGCTAGAAAGAAGCTACTTTTAAATGTTGTGAAGAATGAAGGAACTTCTGACATATGCAATGAAGTTGAGGAAGAAGAATCAAATTTTGTAAGAAGGATGAAAAGAGGATTAGGTAAATATAAAGGTAAGCTACCTTTCAAATGTTTCAAATGTGGTAGAGTTGGTCATTATGTCTCTAAATGTTCTTTTGGAGAAAGTGAAAATAGCAGCAAGGGGTTCAAGATAAACAATTTCCAGAGGAACCTTCTTTCAAAGGAAGACTACAACTTTGTAGAAGAAGTAGATCACTACTCATTTGACGAAGATAGAGGGGAATCTCTATTCATGGCCATGGTGATCCTGAATGATTCAAACAAGACTAGAAGAAGAAGAATATGAAGTTGATTTTGAAGGTGAACTTGTTTTTGCTCTTGAAGACTTAGACTGTGTAAGGAAGGAAAACCAAGAATAAAGAGCTATGATTGAAGCCAAGACAAAATAATGCATAAAACTTGAGAAAGAAATTATGTTACTCAAAAAGGAGTTGAATATGGAAAAGCTGGAAAGTCTAGATGATACAAAATGTACAGATCTCATCTTACCTCAAGGAAGATCTCTTCATGCAAGACAATTTGCCATGAATAGGTTCAATCATGTTTTCTTTGGTTGTTTATCTACAATAAATTTGGTCATAAGGCTATGGATTGTAAGTTTGTAATGAATGAAAGAAATCTTGTGGATGCTAATATGGTTTGTGAAATTTGCAATAAGTTTAGATACATAGAAAGATATTGCAGGAATAGTCTAGCAAATTTAGAATCCTAGATAATTGATGTCACTGAGCAAGACAAGGAAAGTAACAATGGAGTTGAGAAATCAATGGTTGTCCAAACAACATTTCATGCTCAAGGACAAAAAAATCTCTGGGTGATAGACAATGGATGTACAAATCACATGACAAGTGACAAAAACTATTGAAGCCACAAGACAACTGAGAGGGGGGGTGAATCAGTTGTATAAAAAATTTCAAACCCTCATAAACTTAATCACATTCACATTAGTTCACTTAAACCCTTAATCTGTTATGAAGATTAAACATGAAATAGAGATGACAGAAACTTAAACACATCAACATCATGCACATGAGAACACCAAATTTTTGTGGAAAACCCTAAAACGGAAAAACCACGATGAGGATTAGCTCACAATATAGAGTAGTAGCGATATTGAATTACAAGAGGCTTACTGCCAAAGGGTTCACTGCCCACAAAAGAAAGGCTCACTGCCAAGGACTCACTATCTAGAAGAAGAAGAAAGAAGAAAAGGCTCACTGCCAAGGATGAACTGATATAATTGCATCTAACACATGCATGGGTTTAGTTCCAATGAAGCACAACAAACATCACCTTCACATCTATACTGAAAGATAGTATGCACCTTCTACTCACTACATCCAATCACCTAGCACATGATAGTTCTTACTTCCTTGATTAGATTTTCACCATATTCATCATATCCTTCACACTCATGCACACACACCTGAACTCCTATCACTTATTTATACTACCATAAACCTTAAGTTCAATCTCCAAGGTCGGAAACACAAACTTCAAGCCTTGAAACATTCTCCAAGGTTGGAAAACACATAATATTTGAATTAGGTCTGGACCCAAACATTCCAAAACACAAAGGAATGTAGGAAAACTACTTTACATCATCCAAGCATGCTACACACCATTCACATAATCATCAAATCAAATCCCCAATTATCGCAAACATTCAAGGTTGGCTAAACAGTGTACACATAAGAAATTCTCCATCATATGCTTCCATGATCACAATCATAACTTTCAGACCATGCACATAGCTTTAACACCTTCTAGAAACATCCACAAACAACTGAAAGTCACCTAAGCACTAAAAAATTTAACCACAATGAATTTCACTTAAAGATAGTTCACAAAGTGCTTACAAACAACATTGTCAAACTCTGCTACACAAGAACTTTATTTTCAAAGAACTAAATCAAAAACCCTCATGTATGGACTGAGATTTATAAGATCAATCCCAGGCTGGAAATGTTCCTAGATTATCTAGCTTGACCTAAACCTAAAAAAATAAAACATGAAATGGTTTGATTGATTGATTTGTTTTAAATTGTTGGATTTTCCCCAGACCCTTTGGATGAGCAACTCCTCAGACTTTTGCTTTATCAGGGCAATAGAGTTAGACCCATTACTGCAAATGTTCCCTCACAACAACAAAACTTCATATCTAGAGGACCTAAAACACAATATTACTGCCTAACAATAATATGTCCAAGAAAAAGTATTATCTGTGACTCTATGCTTTAATAATCCCTTGATATAACACATTTCCCCCTATATCTGACTCAAAGCAGTTTAATCCATTCCTTGAATAGATGCAACAAATTAGATATATCACATAGCAAATGTATGTGAATGAGTTCAGAAACCCTTAGCAACTTCACTCAAAAGAAAAATGCTCATACCCAAGGAGACAATCACAGATAACACACACAAACAATGTTTTTCATATAACTCAATCTGGAAAGAATATTGTCATTCAAAAATTTATACATCTACAAAATAGAAAATACCTTTGCACCCAGACGAAGAACTAGGTTTGCAAAAAATGCCTTCCAAAATGTGGATACCTTATATCCAAGGTCTAAAAGAAAAATCCCCCCTTGTAGAATAACCTTAAATTCCCTTTTAAAGGAGCAACAAACTTCCGGCCACATACATTCTAACAAACTACTTAATGAAACAAAAGGATCCTTACAAATTTTCTATGAACTCATTGGATCCTCAATTAATTAAGTAGTTCAAGCAGTTAGATTCTTGGTGAAAACACATCGATGAAATAACCTGGACACTGAAATGATGAGCAGATTTGATATCCTGTCCATGGTCGTGCAACAAATTCATTAACTTCTGAGTGGAGGCACATGAGAATGGTACTGACAGACAACCGCTTCAAGCTTTAAACCTCGGTCATAGATTTGGGCTCCCTTTTTATGAGATCAACAGTCATGCAATACCCACCAAGCTTGAAAATCCACATCCCCAAATATTGAAAAGTCCATCGCCAATAGAAATAGGCTGCATCAGATGCACTCCTTCCACTGACTGCATCACCTCTTTGACTGACCTTGACATGTGGTGCCATCTCGTGACATCGTAGTCAGAAATGGCCCACTACCAAATTGCCCTGCATAGGTGTACAAAAGCCCCCATGCATCCACTCTTCATTTGTCTTTCACTTCTTTACTAGGAGGCAGCCACGTGTTGCCCCATCATGACTGTGCGGTGAATATTCTCTCTGACAGGATCCTCCTATGTGCTCCCATGACCGTTAGATTTTGACTGTCTTCAACAGATCATTTCTTGTTGTGACACCTGATAGCATATGGTTCATTGGTTTGAGAGAGGGGCTGTAAGCCCATGATTGACTAAAAAGTGGTAGTATTTCACAGCTTCGCAGGGGGGTAGATGATGTCACTATAGGTGTGATGCGACACTGCGACATGCACTTTATAAACCCTTTAAACTTAGGACCTAAGGTTTAATTTTTCACGGGCGGCAGCGGGTATAGCTAGGACAAGGGGTCGGTCACCTCATGACTTAAAAGGCTTTAGGTTATAACTTAGATGGCTAAAGACCTGCTGTAGGGGGTCAACAGAGGAAAAGAAGATAAAGTGAATCTCATGACCACAAGATGCATGGTTTTAATGAAAATAAGGATAACACTTGCATGAAACATACTCGAAACCCCAAAACCTAAGCAGGTACCACCAGAAGGTATTTAAATGAATTATCTTGATTTTTGAGGATTGTGTGAGAGTGTGAGGATGTGCAAAGATGTGGGTACAATTGTGAAGGTATGTTAGAGGTGAAAGTGTTCACTGAGCATGAAAAGTGAAGTTTTGTGGTAAGGTGATGTGTACAAATGGTGCAGAGGTACTTTGTTTAGGGAGATCCATTGAATGTAACATTCAAAGGGTATAACCTCTTTCTTTAAGTGTCATTGCATTATATTTTAGGGAGTTGCAGCTTCCTTTGGGTTGTAGCCCATAAATAATATTGTAATCCTATTTTATCTTCATTTGTGAGGCTGGATTTAGATAGTAGATGCAAGCATCTTGTTCACCATGGTTTTTCCCTTCTTGGGTTTTCCACATAAATCTAGCGTTATGGTTGTGTGCTTATGTGTTGTACTTTAATTGGTTTAATTTGTTGATCTTCTGGTTAAAGCAGTTAGAAGTTTTAATTATTGATGATTAACTGAAATAAGTTATAGTGATATACTGGTTCACCCCCCTCTCAATATATCCTTGTGTTCTAACAATCGGTATTAGAGCAAGGTTCCTTTGTGCAACCTAATAGTTGAAGGTAGATCTTCGAATAGAACACATGGCTCAGAAGGAGTCCTCTTCCAAAGCTCCTATCTTTGATGGAAATAACTATGACTTCTAGAGTGTAAGGATGGAAGCTTATCTTACCTCACTAGGGTATGATGTCTAGAGGACAATTGAGACTGATTATGTTGAACCCAGTCATCCCATTATAGATTTAGATGTGAAGAAGGCCCATGAGAATAATGCCAAAGCCTAGAATTCAATCTTAAGTGGTATGACTAGTTCAAAGTTAGTCAAGGTTGTGCTATTTAAGACAACAAAGGAGATATGGGACAAGCTCAAAGGTCTCTATGATAAGCCAAATTGCAATCCTAAAAAATAGTATTTGAGAATCTAAGGATGAAAGAACAAGAAAACATTGCTGGCTAGTGACACTAAGTTGATGAAGTTGTGAATGGAATCAGAAGTACGGGTGAAGATATTACTAAATCAATGGTTGTAAAGAAAATCCTAATATCCCTCCTTCTTAGATTTGATTCAAAAGTTTCTACAATAGAAGAATCCAAAGTCTTAAACAAACTCACCATGGTAGAACTATTCAGATCTCTCATTGCCTATAAAATGAGGAATGAAGTCATTGGTCCATGCTAGAAAGAAGCTACTTTTAAATGTTGTGAAGAATGAAGGAACTTCTGACATATGCAATGAAGTTGAGGAAGAAGAATCAAATTTTGTAAGAAGGATGAAAAGAGGATTAGGTAAATATAAAGGTAAGCTACCTTTCAAATGTTTCAAATGTGGTAGAGTTGGTCATTATGTCTCTAAATGTTCTTTTGGAGAAAGTGAAAATAGCAGCAAGGGGTTCAAGATAAACAATTTCCAGAGGAACCTTCTTTCAAAGGAAGACTACAACTTTGTAGAAGAAGTAGATCACTACTCATTTGACGAAGATAGAGGGGAATCTCTATTCATGGCCATGGTGATCCTGAATGATTCAAACAAGACTAGAAGAAGAAGAATATGAAGTTGATTTTGAAGGTGAACTTGTTTTTGCTCTTGAAGACTTAGACTGTGTAAGGAAGGAAAACCAAGAATAAAGAGCTATGATTGAAGCCAAGACAAAATAATGCATAAAACTTGAGAAAGAAATTATGTTACTCAAAAAGGAGTTGAATATGGAAAAGCTGGAAAGTCTAGATGATACAAAATGTACAGATCTCATCTTACCTCAAGGAAGATCTCTTCATGCAAGACAATTTGCCATGAATAGGTTCAATCATGTTTTCTTTGGTTGTTTATCTACAATAAATTTGGTCATAAGGCTATGGATTGTAAGTTTGTAATGAATGAAAGAAATCTTGTGGATGCTAATATGGTTTGTGAAATTTGCAATAAGTTTAGATACATAGAAAGATATTGCAGGAATAGTCTAGCAAATTTAGAATCCTAGATAATTGATGTCACTGAGCAAGACAAGGAAAGTAACAATGGAGTTGAGAAATCAATGGTTGTCCAAACAACATTTCATGCTCAAGGACAAAAAAATCTCTGGGTGATAGACAATGGATGTACAAATCACATGACAAGTGACAAAAACTATTGAAGCCACAAGACAACTGAGAGGGGGGGTGAATCAGTTGTATAAAAAATTTCAAACCCTCATAAACTTAATCACATTCACATTAGTTCACTTAAACCCTTAATCTGTTATGAAGATTAAACATGAAATAGAGATGACAGAAACTTAAACACATCAACATCATGCACATGAGAACACCAAATTTTTGTGGAAAACCCTAAAACGGAAAAACCACGATGAGGATTAGCTCACAATATAGAGTAGTAGCGATATTGAATTACAAGAGGCTTACTGCCAAAGGGTTCACTGCCCACAAAAGAAAGGCTCACTGCCAAGGACTCACTATCTAGAAGAAGAAGAAAGAAGAAAAGGCTCACTGCCAAGGATGAACTGATATAATTGCATCTAACACATGCATGGGTTTAGTTCCAATGAAGCACAACAAACATCACCTTCACATCTATACTGAAAGATAGTATGCACCTTCTACTCACTACATCCAATCACCTAGCACATGATAGTTCTTACTTCCTTGATTAGATTTTCACCATATTCATCATATCCTTCACACTCATGCACACACACATGAACTCCTATCACTTATTTATACTACCATAAACCTTAAGTTCAATCTCCAAGGTCGGAAACATAAACTTCAAGCCTTGAAACATTCTCCAAGGTTGGAAAACACATAATATTTGAATTAGGTCTGGACCCAAACATTCCAAAACACAAAGGAATGTAGGAAAACTACTTTACATCATCCAAGCATGCTACACACCATTCACATAATCATCAAATCAAATCCCCAATTATCGCAAACATTCAAGGTTGGCTAAACAGTGTACACATAAGAAATTCTCCATCATATGCTTCCATGATCACAATCATAACTTTCAGACCATGCACATAGCTTTAACACCTTCTAGAAACATCCACAAACAACTGAAAGTCACCTAAGCACTAAAAAATTTAACCACAATGAATTTCACTTAAAGATAGTTCACAAAGTGCTTACAAACAACACTGTCAAACTCTGCTACACAAGAACTTTATTTTCAAAGAACTAAATCAAAAACCCTCTAGAATGAAGATAGATAAGGACCTTATGAACACATATCTAGATCCGTAGCACTTGAAACCATTTTGCAGAGGAATGTAGAGCAAAATACTTTCTCCCAGATGCCTGTACACAACTCAGAAACATTGTCAAATACTGTTCTTAGACTGGTGAACATAACTTCAATTGCACAACAATCTAGAGTAACAAATTCTAGATTTAACAACTTCACACACTTTTTGACAACATATCCAAACCATACACTTAGATCTCCAACACAGAAGAAATGCAAAGAAAAAACTCAAGCAGTATTTTGTAAGCCAAAAGACTCCTTCAACACACTGTTTCCATTATTAATTAAATTTTCACAAAAGCACTTGGAAACTTAGCTACATAATCAATCTACTAACATCATCAAAACCTATATAAGGAATTCAATTCACTTTAACACAACAACTCAAACAAATAACAAAAGCAACATTATAAGATACAGTTGACACCAATGACAACACAAACATGTTGACATCAATAACAACACCAATTACACATACTTGCAACAAAAACAATTTTATTAATCTTGGAATGTGGGATGGTGGCTTGGTTAGGTATGGAGACAACTCTTCTAAAAGGATCACTAAAAAAGGTACTATAAGCCTTGATAGAAAGTCTCAAACACATGATGTTTTTTATGTTGAAGGTCTCAAGCATAATCTTCTTAGTGTAAGCCAAATGTGCAACAAAGGATATAATCTTACATTTCATGATCAAGGATGGGAAATCATGAGAGAAAATTCTGGAAAAATGATGGTAGAAGGCTTTAAGATAGAAGGCAACTTGTATAATATGAAAGGAGTTAATGAGAGGATTTGTTTATTAGGGAAAACAAATGAATGTTGGCTATAGCACAAGAGAATGGGGCACATTAACTTTGACAATCTAGTAAAGATTAGTTCCATGAAAGCAATAAGGGACATGCCAAAGATCATCAATCCTACAAATATGATATGCAAGGAATGTTATATTGGAAAGAAAACAAGGATAACCTTCAAGTCCAAGGAATACTCTACTACAAGGCCCTTGGAGCCGGTTCATACAAAGCTGTGTGGACCAACTAGGACAAAAAGATTGCAAGTGTAGGAGAAAGGGAGAGAGAACAAGGCAAAGTTGCAGCTATGTGGCTTTTAAATGTATTCAAATATGAAATTAATAGCATGTGTAAACCTAAAAAATTAATTTCAATTTATATGTAATAGTATTTGTCTAATTTAATCAATGTAGTAGAAGAAAAAAATATGATAGAAGTAGACACAAATTTTTACGTGGAGAAACCCTTGCAGGAAAAAACTCCACACCCAAAGGTGTTTATTCTTGTATTAAATATCTTCAAGAAAAAGTACATTCAATACTGAAACTTCTCTGAATCCTGATGCACAACTCAAGCTTCTTCAATCTTCTAAACCTTGTAAAACCTGTTATGTTGTGATTCTTTTTCCTATAACTTCAAAGCTTCTATATTGAAATATTGAAACTCAAATTACAATAAATTGTATTTGATAACATGAGACAAGTCCTCATACAAAACCCAAGCACTCCAAATAGAGAACTCCAAAGTCAAATAGTAGAAAGCAACCTGTTAACTGCCATTCCTAATTATGGGCGCCCAATTTGTCCCATTCAAACTAAGTCAATAGAAATATCTTTTCACAAATAAAAGAATAACTAAAATTCTCAAGATTGGGCACCCAAGTTGTCCCAATCTATTTCAGTTAATTGACGTGCACCAACATACATCAATCTCATGCAAACAACATGCATGATTGATGTCCCCAATATTATTTTGAATCAACTTATTCTATAACATGCAAGACACATGCAAACAGATGTAGCACCATGCAAGAGTTATCCAAAACTTATCTTGAGTTAGAGTATCATGCAAGATACATGAAACACCATATAAAATGACATGCAATAACATGCAAGTCCATATAACTGACATGCAAGCACATGCAAGTGACATGAAACAACATGCAAGTACATGCAAGTTCATATAAATGACATGCAACAACATGCAAGTTCATGCAAGTAACATGCAACAACATGCAAGTTCATATAAGTGACATGCAACAACATGCAAGTCCATATAAGCAACATGTAACAACATGTAAGGCCATGCAAGTAACATGCAACACATGCAAACTCATACAACTGACATGCAACAACATGCAAGTCCATGCAAGATTTTATGAGTTCATGCAAGCAATATGCAAATATCATGTGTCTCTAACTTCACTATTAACTGCCACATAATATTCATGCAAATATCATGCATCTCTAGCTCCTCTTTTAACTGCCACATCATCTTCATGCAAATATCATGCATCTTTGAATCCACTGTTAACTACTATATCATGTTCATGCAAATATCATGCATCTCTTTAACTCCACTATTAACTACTACATCATGTTCATGCAAAGTGTATCAACAATATCCACTCATGCACACAAAAAACAAACTCATAGTCTAAATATAAGACACCTCTAGAGTGGGCCCAAGTTAACTCCCACTTCCTAGGAGTTGTCAAAAACCCAAAATAGACTTCAAGGACCCCAATCCAAAAGTGGATGCCTAAGTTTGACCCTACCATTTGGGAGTTAATTACAATAAGCCAAGTGTTATAATTAAATATTAATTTATCTCTCAAAGTCCTTATGTGTTGGAGAACACATTCCAAGAACTTTGGAGACACATGAAATTGGTTACGATTGCAAAGTTAATGGCAACTTATCCCAACATTCTCCCACTTGACATTATACATTGCAATTACTCTTATGAGGTAATAAAATTATTTAATCATAGGGAAAAACATCCCTAGCCCTCAATGTACCATTGATTCTTCAACATGATTTTATGCTCTAATAAGATACCTGCAAAAGCAACCATGATAACCACCATCTCAAACAAGAACTCCTCACATCATGTCATCCATGATAAACTAGGGAACATGCCAAGGTGAATCATATCAACTATCACTAAAACCTACACTAATCTCAACATGAACACAAGCATCAAATCACATGATAACATAAGACTCTGAGTGTTTACCACACCCATACCAAATGGAAAAGCAACCACAACAAGTTGCTATCTTATCCAAAATATCCATACCTCAAAAAACTAGGGTAAACAAACCATCATAGGTAGAACTCCATGCCATCAACATACCAACCCAAAACTATAATCAAGTCCCATTAAAACAATCTTGCTAATCATCTATCCTCCCATCTCAATGCAACATACCAATGTACAAATGACCAAAGACAAGGCCAATAAACAAAATCTGTAATAGCACTGAATGGATCTATGCATATTGACAACCCACATCTACATCTTCAATGAAACCAATGGGTAAAGATAGGCCACTAAACTATACAACTTGTAGATCCCAATAGTAAAACATGGAAAATCATCTTCACATCAATAACTTGCAAACTGAGACAACCAAGAAGATATCATGACAATAAAGAGCATACGTATCTAGGAACTCCCACTACATGGGTAATGTCAAATCTTAAACAAGATCAAAGCATTAACAAGTCCTCCTATAGCACTTCTTATAGAGGATGTGGCTAACTCCTCTAGCATATAGTGTCAAAAAATATAATGATATGCATAATGTTGAACACCTAGAATACTAAGAGGGGGGATGAATTAGTATTTTGTGAACCATTTACATATCAAACATTTAATCCATTCAACATATTTAATTATAGTAAAGGAAATTAAGCATAAAGCAAATAGCCACAACTCATAACACATGAACACCAAATTTATGTGGAAAACACAATAAGGGAAAAACCACAGTGAGGATTAGATCACAATATAAAGTAGTATCAACACTGAATTACAAAAGGCTCACTACCAGAAAATTCACTACCTAGAAGAAGGGCTCACTACCCAAGGACTCACTATTTTGAAAGAAAGAAATAGAAGAGGTGGCTCACTACCAAAGTTGAATTGTTATAATTGCATATAACATATGCATGGAGTATAGTTCCAATGAAGCTAAAAGTACTGAAACAATATTTATCACACTATTCTAAAATACCATACTTTACTACTCTGCATTCATTCAATTCACTTCCACAGGCACTTGTCGCATCACACATTCACTCACTCTATTATTCACATCGTATCCATCACACTCACACTAAATCATGATCCCTTATCACTCATTTATACTGTCATCAACCTTGAGAACATTCTCCAAGGTTAGCAAATCACTTTAACCTAGAAAATTCAAATTACGTATAGACCTAAACATTTCTGTGGTGGAATGGAATGAAGGTAGACTATAACACATCTAAGTTCAAACCTAAATTCATCCAAGGATGCCACTTCATGCTTTCACAATCACCAAAGCATCTCTGCAATTAGTGTAAACACCCAAGGTTGACCAAACATGTGTTAACACAATGAACTTTTAAGTGCACGCTTCCTCAAACCCAAAGACATCTTGCAGATCACATGCAAGGCTTCAACACAATCTAGAGTATTCCATGAACATCCTAAAAGATCCTAAAATCCAATAAATTCCTCTGCAACAACTTTCACCTGCCACACAACCTTATCCTGTTTGACCAGTATGCTTAACTATCTCTATCATACACTGTATCTCTAGAAATTGAGTTCTGGAGAACCAAACCATGAACAACTTCAATAGAAGAAAGATATGAACCTTATAAGCACAATTCTAGAATTGCAAGAGCTAAAACCTTTTTGTGGAGAGATACGGAGCAAAGACATTTCTCCCAACCACCTCTGCAACACTAAAAAATGCAATCCACACACTAGCAAACACAACTTCCTCTACACAACAAACTAGAGCACAAAATTTGGAATATAACATCTCTTAACATCCTTGAACAACATATCCAAACCACAACAATAGATATTCAACATAGAGGAAATGTGGAGAAAAACTAGAACACTACTTTGTAAACCAAAATGCCACCTCAACTCACTATTTCCTTTAATAATCAAATTTTCTCAAAATCACTTGGAAACCAACCAATAGAAACATATTCTCAACATATTCAACACCTCTACAAAGCAACCAAATCATCTTCAGTAAAGCAACTCAACCAAATAGCTCATACCATTACAACAACCTCATCTCTATTCAACCAAGCTCAACATCAAAGACAATATCCACTCAACACGAACTACTCATACTCTTGCACCACTTCTTACTCACACAGTTCACATAGTTGACACCAATGACAACACAAGCTTGTTGACATCAATGACAACATCGACTGCACATACTTGCAACACATAAAACATCTCTCATTACCAATCTCTGAATAACTCTCCCAAGTCCTCTAGACCAATGAAGAAAGAGATGAAGAAGCTACCAAATTATTGTTAACAACAATAACTATTGACTCCAATACAAAACCTCAACTCCATAAACATGAGAACCTTTAAGAAGAAGACAATATATTAGGAAAGAGAGAACCTGCAAAATCATACCATGTCTTTATATCACACTAACATGTGCCAAAATGTGTAAATTAAGATCTCTTTCAATACTCCTAAACTAAAAAGATATCAACATCTAACATTCAAAATTATGATGAAAACATGGCAGAAATAGATGTTAACCTCTCACTTGAAGTAGATCAAACTAGCCAAACATTCCCACAACAAAGGGGATAAGCTCAAAACCACAAACCATTTCTGTACCTCTCCAAAGCAAGTCCTTAGAATTAGTTCCATAGATCAAGATCAAATAATAATGAGAACAACAAAAATCCATAAACCCATGCATCTACTTCTCAACAATCCTTTTCAAGACTAATGCACAAGAGAAGATAAGATACATATAAAGAAAGTATCTAATAATCAGGTGGGTAACACCTCTTAGATCATTCACCTACTGAGTAGACCAAGAATGGGATACAAGATTGTCCTTACATATAACATCAAGAAATAAAAGCTTATAATAAAGACAACCTTCTCATAAGGTCTATAATGGACTCACATCCATTGCCAAGTCTAGGCTCCTCGGTCCTTTTGTTTGACATCTCATAATGAGAAATCTTTCCAACACATATCTCAAAGTTCAAGAGATATCCAGCCTCACCCAAGTCTCTCTAATATCCATGAGTATTCACCAATCAAACCATACTAACTTCAAATGCAACTTGCAAAATCATGAAGCTCCAAGCAAATGATTAATACTTCAAAACCAAAGAGAACTAACCAAACCATTGTTAAAATTCCAACTCTAGAATCAAGAACATATCATGACATTATGATCTAACATCTTCTTAAAATAATATCATATGCTTCAATGAATATATCCTACTCCCAAGAGCACCTATATCATGCCAAAAACTCTATCTCATGATCAAGAGTGCATCATGACAATACTATACATCGTCTAAACCAAGGATCACATATCAAAACTGATAAGTCAAAAACTCAACACCTCACCAAAGACTCTAAGAGTCTTCCATGGATGTCACATCTCATTTTTGGACTTTATTTATAATTTAGATTATTGGAAATTTAACTATGTTGTCTTACTATTGAGTGATTCATGTGTGAAAAAGTAATTGTCATAATGTTATAAATGGATAAATTTCATAGTTGATTTAATGATTAATTATTATTTGTATGATTATGTATGTATATCTTGTCTTGCTTCAACTATGATTATAAGGACTAACCTATTGATGAAAATCTAAGTGCGACTGAGTGCAGGAAAAATGTTGAAGATGGGAACATGGTTGAGGTAGAAGTGTCCTAGCCATCTGGAAATAGTTGGCATGCAGATAGACTTGATACATGCAGACACTCACTTAGTTCATATTATATCATGATAAATTGCATCACTAAATGGTTTCATTCTATTTTAACATAACCTTGATTGAGTATATGACATTGAATGTTGGTGTGATTGACGTTTAACTATTAGTTATGAATGAAATCTTGTTTCTAAGTATGTTATTTTAAATTACATAAGTGAGCCATGTATTCATACTTTCATTTAGAATTTAGATTTAATAAAATTATATAAGTTGATAATTGTTTAGAGTGTTCATACATATATATATATATACATAAAAATTATATATATATATATATATACACTTATGCATCATGCAAGGTCGAAAATAGATTTATTATTATTTTATTTTCATATCTAAATGTATATAATTTTAAATACTTCTATTTATATATATACATATGTAATTTAAATAATAAAATATATGTGTAAATATATATATATATATATATATATATATATGCAAATAAAAATTAAGTCATACAAATAAATATATATCTCGTATAGTAAAAATAATAAACTGGCTTTAAATATACATACATGCAACATTAAAAATAAATAGAACTACAATATAGGGAAGTTTAAAATTAAAAATAAAACAAGGGGAGAGATATTCTAGCACCCACGTATCATGCAGGTGCTAGTTGACTAAATTAAAAAAAAGCATGATCAAATTATGGACGCCAATTTTAGGGCAAGAGAGGTATTATTCAAAAAAAGTAGAGAGGTAAGAGAAAAGGGACGGGGAGTGAGATCAGAAAAAGAAAAGGAGAAAAAAGACAGAGAGAGAAAAAGGAGATACGGGGAAGAGCAGCAAGGAGGCAAAGACCATCTTCGACAGGAGGCAGGAATCAATTTTCAGGAGAACATGAATTTTTGGGTACATTATTATGTACTATTTTAAAGATTTAAATGTCCTATTGTGTATGTTATCTACCTCTTAGTTAAATTGTAAATGGTCTCATCTTTATTCATATCTGCATCTTTGTCAATATAACAACCTCTTTGACTTGATATTGTCCTTTGATCTTTTCCTTCTACTTATTTGACTCTTTTAGTGGCCTTTTCTTTATCTTTTTTACTAGTGTTTTTGTAGCTTTCTGGTTATTCCTGTAGCCACATCTGAATTCCTGTAGTTGTAGATTGTTACCCTGTAGTAGTAGATTGTTAATTAGTCATAGAAGACTATATTCCTATCATATCTTACTATATTTCTTGTCACAACTTATTGTATTTCCTATTGTAGCTTATTGTTATTCCTTTCATAGCTTACTGTTATTCCCAACACAACAGACTGTTATTCCTATCACAACAAATTGTGTTTTTTTCCCAGGTAGTAGCTTATGGTGTTATTCCTGTAGCAGTACTATATTTCTTGTTAGATTGAAGCATGTGCTTGCAAATTTGCATGCATGCGAGCTAATAATTCTCTTACCAAATTAATGATTTTGTAGGGTTTTGCTAAAACAAGTTTGGTCTGTTTGAGTGGACGTTAAACTATTTTACATGGCTTGCTTGTGTGATGTAGAGAGTAATTGTATGTTCCTGATAGTTTGAGTATGATGATTATAGAGTTTAGATTAATTTTAGTAAGTACCTTGGTATTATATGTGAGAAGTCACCACTGTTAGATTGCTTACATTTCAATTGATGTCAATTACATCCTTTTTGTTGTCCTACCAAATTGAATTCCTATAGCGTAGCTTTTCCTGTAGTGTATTTGTTCCTATAGTTGTAAATGGTTTCCTATAACTCACTGTACTTCTTGTAGCAGATAGCTAAGTCTTGTAGTAGCTTTTAAATCACCTATGGGGTTAACTTAACTGAATTATTTACTTATGACATCACTTAAATGGTTCTTTTGTTGAATATGTTTCTTTTCCATTCTTTATCACAAAATTAAACCTTAATCTGATCTTGCTTGAGGTTATAATATCATGGATATAGCCTTAAACTTTGAAATAATTGTACATTAAATGTGGAAATATGTAACTAATTCTAGCATCTATTATTGTATAATTGAATTCTTTCATCCCTATTGCCAACATTAGGAAATGGATAGAAAAACATGAGTATGGATAGTATTAGTAATTGAAATAAATCATGCATGTAGATCATTGTTAAAAGAATGTTATGCATACATCATTATAGAACTAGTACTTTCTTGAAATAATGTATTCACATTAATTTTTGCAAGAAAGAAACTAGTAATTGTTATTTGGTAAATGCATGTGTTACCATGTTTTGATTTTGAAAGAATTTAGTTTGCTTTGCTATGTGTGTGTTGGGCTTACCTTCCTGGATGGGTGCCGAATGTGGATAAACAGAGAAGGCTAATCCTCTTTTTAGGATTTTGACCATAATGATATTTTAAGTGATTTTCTCAAATCCATGTCTTCATTGAAATAGATGAATCTATGTGTCTAGCAAAATTATATTTATATGTTTCTCTGCCACATCCTGTTTGTGAGATATTGCACATTCTATTAGAAAGATATGCATTTAGACATTAGGTTGCACCGGGTTGTCACTTCTGCTTATTGTTTCTAGGCTACTAGGCACTTTGTGTAGGGTCAAGTATACTTCATGTTAGGAAGGATTTCAGGGAAGTGTAAATGCTTCGTGTTGGGCAGAAAAGTGCTTAGACCATGTTCTCGTCTCTCGGCTTATAGATGACCATGTGGGTTAGTGGTGACCAACAACATTGATTTGATTCATTATTCATTATTTCTATATTATACTTTATTATTGTACTAAGATGACTTTATGGCATGAGAACAAATATGTAACATTGTATATAGGATGTATTATTACATTAATGCTTGATGTAAAGATGATTTATCTTTTTATTTAAATTAATGTGAGTGAGGTGATTTGTTTATCCCTATGATATAGTTATGGAAAATGTGCTTTACATTTGGTATCAGAGCCCGGTTCCAGCATTGGGAGCTCTAGGGTGTTGTGTTACTCGGTTTGTTCGAGAATGTGTGGGTCCTTGTGTGTGTTGGCGTTCCGTGAGTAACATGTGCCTTCTTTTGTTATCTCTTCCTTGCATGTGTGTTGTGAGGGATACATTGTTTCGGGGTTAGATAGACCCTAGTAGTTGCCTAGAAGTTGCTTATGTGTGTTTTCCTTCTGGATGTCCTAAATGCTTGGCATGAACCCTTGCAGTGTGTGTGAGTGCTTGAGTGACCTTTATAGGGTCATGTTCATGATGTATGACCACATTTGATATTGGAGTTATGAGAACCTTTGTGTCAAGGGAAATACTATGTCCTTGAGTGTGATTAAACTTGGTTTAGTCTTTTAAGAGTTATACATTAGTATGTGGAAGAGGATGTTTGATCATATGCCTGATATGTGAAGAATATTGTTGTGGTAATGCTAGTTTAAATGTATCTTGCATTGTGTACCTTCTTGTGTGTATGTTGTTGCAAGAGTAGGATATCCTCATAATCCTTGTCATTTTGTCTATTGCCTCTATATGGTGACCGATAATGCTTGCTTAAAATGTATATTGCATTGTCTTATTGAGAGCATGCCCCTGTGTGTGAATTCATTATGCGATTGTAAGAAAGATAGTGTGGCATTGCATTTCTAGAATAAATCATTTAAGGTAATGACTTATGTTCCTAGATTGCATTTTCCCTAGGATTCATGTGGGAACTTGGATTTATTATTTCATTGCATTATTTGAAGAGTTAAAGAGAAAAAGGGGTTATGAAAAGGGTCATTTACATAGTTTTGGTGATGTTTGAGGTATTAGAATCAAGAGTGAATTATCAAACCCTGTATCTTGTAACTTTTAGTTGTGATTTCCCTATTGCTTAGTGTGCATTTAGTATGCTTGTCATCATGTTGTGAAGAAATTTGATCTCATGCGAATGTTGCATAATGCATTATCCATATGGTTGGTGAATCCTTGTTTGGTGATAAATGTAACCACTGCTTGTTGGAGAGTTTGTTGTGTTTAGATATCTTGGTTTGTGAACTTGATTTTGTCCTAGCTTAATCTTGGTTGTTGAATGTTTGCTAGTGTATGACTATGTGTCTTTTCATGATGAATGTGATTCCCTTGAATGGGATGCAACCTTTGTTGCTAGGCATCTTGAGTGATGTTTGTGTGGTTAAGTAGAAATGATCTTATGTTATTGATGTGATTGGAGTCTTAAAGACTCATATGCTGGGTTTGATTGAGTATGTTCTCTTACATGCCTCAGTTTAGGATCCAAGTGTAGTGTAGCATCGTACTCCCTCTCTAATGACTAGAATTAGTCATGTAGTTCATGTAATGTGGAACTTTCAAAATTTGATACTTTATTTATTTGACTTTGGTAAATCTCTAATGTTATAAAGGCCAAGATTGAAATTTTATTCTTATTTATGAATAAGTATAGCCATCAAAATTTGATATTTATTTATCTTGTGACCTTGATGGTCATGTTTGATTTATTGTTGAAATTGAGCTCATTTTATGCCTTATTGTTGGAATTGACTTTCCTTCCACTTAGATATTTTATTTATTTATTTATAATCGATGACTATGTTTGAATGTTTTAAACTGTTGGTCATGTACCATGTTATGTTCTCTATCATTTCCATGACGGGCCTTTGATGGATTGTATAAGGGAGTAGAATGTAGAGAATATACTAATTCTTAGTGTGTGTGTTACTAGAGCTTTAGTAGATTAAATTTGTTGATTTTTGTTAGATGCAATGAATATTATATGAAGTGTTGAGGAAGTTCTAAAATGGGTTTTTGTGTCACTATGAATCACTTGATGTGAGTTGAATTTTGTATGAGATTAAATGTTGTTTATGTGAATGAGATATGTAGAGAACTTGGTTGGATTAAATCTTGCCTTTAGTAATTGTATTGGTGAAGTGTTGTGTTGTTGTATCCTTTGTAGGAGAGTTTCATAACTATACTCATGTTTTGACATAGCTTAGGGTGAGATGAAGCCTTAGTTAGTGCATGAGCATGTAATGTATATATTTATGGAATTATAGTTGTCTTCTTACTTTTGTTGAGTTTTCCAACCTTGGGAATTGGGTTACTTCTGGAGTTTCTTGTTAGTAGTTGGAGGTTTCCTAGCTAGATGCTAGAAGGGATGTGATTCTTGTGTGATGAAGTTATTGTCTTTTTTATTGCATTTTATATGTACTTGGTGTTAGTCCACGAGGAAGATTTGTGTTGCCTAGTCAATCATGAACTCGTGATCATGTTGT
This sequence comes from Cunninghamia lanceolata, assembly GCA_027924645.1. Lineage (NCBI taxonomy): Eukaryota > Viridiplantae > Streptophyta > Pinopsida > Cupressales > Cupressaceae > Cunninghamia > Cunninghamia lanceolata. The sequence goes on from BSBN01000176.1 coordinate 14,084,973, forward strand.
ATTGTTGACCTTTAGGTCTAGCTTAGTTAAGAGTTGAAGTGATGTGAGTATCCTTGCACCTTGTTGGTGAGTTGTGGCAGCCTTAGATGTGCTCCTAGTGAGTAACAGGTTGCTAAGTCTTGCTTGATGGAAGTGCTTGTGCTGTTAGAGGGTGTGGTTAGATTCTTCTGTCTAAGACTTTGTTTGGTTGATCCTAGTTTTTGTAGTGTAGAGCTAGAGTGTTAGAGAAAACCTCTCTTTTAGGAGTGAAACATGAGGAAGTACCTCATGCAGGGAAACCATGTCTAGAGATGAGGCATGCTTTTGATCAAAATAAAGGTGTGGTAGTGATGAATATAACTTTTTGAGTTAGCTTTTCATGATCCTTGAGTTCTTTTGTTACAGCTAGTGTCTGAGGTAGGATTGTTGAGAGAGTAATATTTTGTTTGTAATTCTCCTTGAGAATGGGTATGGTACCCTTGTGAGTTTCCTTAGACTTAGTTGATAGCTTGAGAGGTTATCCTAGCATAGTTGTCGTCCTGAGTTTTACAGACACTTGCTTGTGGGTTGTTGCACCTTTTGGCTAGAGCATCTTCTCATTGCAGTAACAGTTGGAGGATGGAGTGGTATAGTCTTAGAGGAGTTGTATGCATGAAAGATGGTTTTTGAGCCTTGGGAGATTGTTTTTTTGTTCTAAGACCTCAACCTAGCATTGGTTAGCAGGACTGATCTTTAAGATTATGTTGTGTTTAACATGTGATTGCAAGATCATTGTGAATTCTTGATTCATGCTTGTACGTGTATTGATGATGGACTATGATTTATGCCTCATTCAGTGTACATTAAAGGAGTGATTATTTTATTATATGTAATGATGACATTTGGATATGATTTGTCAAGTGTACCATATGTTACCTGAATGTAATTAGATGGTAGTTGTTGTGCATTGTATTGGTAGTTATGCCATGTGTTTTGATTGTATTGAATGATCATATACACAAATTTTTCTTACTAGATGCCATGTTAAGTGTGTAATAGAGATACTACTCAGTATAAGGTCTAATGGGACTAATGTTTTGTGGATAGTGCCACATGGGAGGATGCAAAAGAGATAGATAGATCTTTTCTTAATTTGAGGATTTAGCAGAGACTCTTTTATTTTACATAGTAGAGATCTTTTATTTGATTGATGATACGTTATTGATACTTTGATTGATATAATGAGACAATTTTATTATTTTAGTATGTGTATAATAAGACATCAGGATGATGTCTCTTCATAGTGGGGAACGATGTCACATCTCATTTTTAGGCTTTATTTATAATTAGATTATTGGAAATTTAACTATGATTATTTTACTATTGAGTGATTCACGTGCGAAAACGTAATTATCGTAATGTTATAATGGATAAATTTGATAGTCAATTTAATGATCAATTAATATTTGTATGATTATGGATGTATATATTGTCTTACTTTGGCTATGATTATAAGGACTAACCTATTGACAAAAATCTAAGTGTGACTGAGTGTAGGAAAAATGTCAAAGACGGGAACATGGTTGAGGTAGAAGTGTCCAAGCCATCTGGAAAGAGTTAGCATGATAGATAAACTCGATGCATGCACACACTCACTTAGTTCATATTACATCATGATAAATTGCATCACTAAATGGTTTCATTTTGTTTTAACATAACCTTGATTCAGCATATGATATTGAATGTTGGTGTGATTGATGTTTAACTATTAGTTATGAATGCAATCTCATTTCTAAGTATTTTATTTTAAATTGCATAAGTGAGCCATGTATTCGTACTTTCATTTCACATTTAGATTTAATAAAATTATATAAGTTGATAATTGTTTAGAGTGTTCACATATATATATATAATACTTATGCATCATGCAAGGTTAAAAATAGATTTATTATTATTTTATTTTTACATTTAAATGTATATAGTTTTAAATAATTTTTATTGCAAATATGTGCCTAAGTGGTGTTGTCATTGATGTCAACATATTCTTGTTGTCATTGGTGTCAACTGTGCCTTATTTTGTTGCCTATTCATGAGACTCAAATGTTGAGGATATTGAGAAAATTAATGAAGATTCAATATTCACAGACCATATGGATGTGTAGAGTGTTGAGAATTAAGGTGTCTCAACCTTTGCAAATTCCTAATGTTGTATTTATTTATCCCATGTTGAGTTGGCATAGTTAGCACCTTGTGTATATGCAGGAGGATAAATTTTGGTGACTTTGGTAGCTGTGGTTTCCCCCTTGAATAATTAATGGGGGTTTGGGGGCAGCACCCCCAAGATGGGGTCAAGGGGCGTAGCCCTTTGCAGGGTCCAGGGGCAGCGCCCCTGGCGCGCTTCCTGTCGCGGTACAGGGTGGCCTCAAGGGGCAGCACCCTTATGGGGGCTTGGGGGCAATGCCCTTGAAACCTCAAATGACTTTTAATTAATGATAAGTGTCGGTGAGTATCTTTGCATGAGAGAAAGGCATCTTTGGGCATTCAAGGGAGGTTATAACATGTTGTAAGAGGAATATGATATTTTTTAGCTTGTGTATGACAGATTATCTTACAGCTGTAAGTGCTGTCAGTTATGACAGATTCTATGATAGCTATAAGGTGCGTAAGAGCATTTATCATAACCTATCTTGGGACCAGGCACCCACTTTGGGATGGGATGTTGGACAAGTGTCCTTAGGCATGGGTTTTAGGGCATGAGTCCAAGATGGACATTGATGTAGAGGTAGGAGGACCAAAACTATCCTCAATAACATTAAAAAATCAAAGAAATAATCCAATTGCTTTGGTCAGGTTGAATAGAACATTAATACATACTTTTCCTCCAATTTTCATGAAGATCCAATGGTAGGGGAGAAGGTTATGATTTTTTTCCTAAAACTGCAAACCCTAGGCAGCGTTCAGACCTGCCCTCACCAAAATTGTAATATCTCTCACAAAACTTAATGAAAGTATACCAAACCAAAATAATTGTAAACTAGAAACACATATCTTTCCATCAATCTATTATATGCATCAAAGTGAGGCTATACCAGGTCGTACCATGCATATTTTTAGACTGTAATTTCAGAAAATTAAACTCTGCAGACCTACCCTCAATAAAAATGTCATAACTTATTCAAATCTTAATGAAATTTGATGCAACAAAAAGAAATGAAAAGTAGAATCAATAATATTTCCATCCATATCACATTATGGTCATATAAAATCCATACAAATCTGTACCAACCTCTGAAACAGCAGTTTAACATTTAGAAATGCAGAAACAAAGGTATCTTTTATTGATATCACATCAAAATGTAACAACCCACATTCTCCAACCTTCTCCCCTCTGCCTTCACAAATGGATACAAGGCCTTTTAAAGGAATTAAATTATGACCTTTCAGTTTCTAACTACCTCCAAATGAATGAAACTACTCTATGACCTTTCAACTTCCATATGTTGCATCATTTGCAACTTTACAATTTTGCATCATTTACACAAATTTGAACTTAAACCTCTCTTAGTGACTTTAATAAAAGGAAAATGGCTTAAATTATCTCATTACATTATTAAATCATCATGTTTCACTCAAATTCCTATGGAAACATTAATTTATGAAGGTGTTCCTGCACCATACAACCAACCAACAAGATTTCCAAGTCCCTTGGAAATGTATCTGCAACAAAAGTCTTTTTCTGCATCTCCTCTGTCTTCATCTTCTTCAGCTTCACATCAAGAATGGTGACCAACCAACCAACAAAATCTAAACTACCATCATCTTAGAGCATCTTCAGGCTCCTTCTACTCCCATCAGTGGAGTACTCTTCAGGTTGCAACATCAAGTGCTTCTCCAGTCAGGTATCCATCTCTCTCACTGCTTCACAACAAACCAACTCACCAAACCATTCATCTCACCCAACAGTAGATTTTGGTGATGCACCTACCACTCTCTCCTCAGTGGCTTCTCTCTGCACCCTTATCTAGCCTAATATCCATTGGAGAATGGTCATGACAGACCTCATCTTGTCTGCCCACACACACAACCTCAAAAAACATCCTTCTCACAGCTAGATGGACCAAGCACCTATAACCAAACAACTTAGCAAACAAAATAATGGTCACCAACACAACTCTTCAGCTTTCCTTTAGTTCTTCACCTGCCTTCTCAGTGATAGGAATCAAATACACACCACCCAAATCTTTTGCCATCTCTGATACCAATGATGCAGAAGTAGGAGGACCAAAACTATCCTCAATAACATTAAAAAATCAAAGAAATAATCCAATTGCTTTGGTCAGGTTGAATATAACATTAATACATACTTTTCCTCCAATTTTCATGAAGATCCAATGGTAGGGGAGAAGGTTATGATTTTTTTCCCAAAACTGCAAACCCTAGGCAGTGTTAAGACCTGCCCTCACAAAAATTGCAATATCTCTCACAAAACTTAATGAAATTATATCAAACTAAAATAATTGTAAACTAGAAACATATATCTTTCCATCCATCTATTATATGCATCAAAGTGAGGTTGTACCAGGCCATACCATGCATATTTTCAGACTGCAATTTTAGAAAATTAAACTCTACAGACCTACCCTCAATAAAAATGTCATAACTTATTCAAATCTTAATAAAATTTGATGTAACAAAAATAAATGGAAAGTAGACTCAATACTCTTTCCATTCATACCACATTTTGGTCATATAAAATCTGTACAAATCCATACCAATCTCTGAAATAGTAGTTTAACATTCAAAAATGCAGAAACAAAGGTATCTTTTATTGATATCACATCAAAATGTAACAACCCACATTCTCCAACCTTCTCCCCTCCACCTTCACAAATGGATACAAGGCCTTTTAAAGGTATTAAATCATGACCTTTCAATTTCTAACTACCTCCAAATGAATGAAACTACTCTATGACCTTTCATCTTCCATATGTTGCATCATTTGCAACTTTACAATTTTGCATCATTTACACAAGTTTGAACTTAGACCTCTCTTAGTGACTTTAATAAAAGGAAAATGACTTAAATTATCTCATTACATTATTAAATCCTCATATTTCACTCAAATTCTTATGGAAACATCAATTTATGGAGGTGCCCCTGCACCAGACGCCCATCTCTAGAAGGTTCCATAGTTGCCTTGTAAATTCTATATAAATATGTGCTTGGATGGGAGATAGATAACTTTGGTACAAGTACTGTTATGCTGCTAGAATATCTCCAGATTTGACATTCAAAGACTCTTGAAAGAGCATTGGCTCTGAAACTGTATTGTAATCTGTTATTATTTACTATAATACATTTGAGCTGTGTTTTGGACTGTGGGTTTTTTCACCCGTAAGGGTTTTCCCCACGTATATCTTGTCTCTCTTCTTCTGTCTTCTTTCTGGTTCTTGTGTTTTTCTACAATATCTCATGTTAATGGTTTGACATTGTTGTAATAAGTAGGATAGAGTTGAATTTTCATAGCCCTCTCCTCATTAGATTAGTGTAGGAATCATTTTCCGCACACCTAGCTTCCTTTCATAGAGGATTGTCAGAGGTTTCTCCAGTTAAGATTTGAGAGGTCTGCATGAAGATTTGAAGAAGTTATGGCCATCTGAGTAGAGCCCAATTTTGTAGTGTTCAGAAGAGATAGAGTGACAATAAGTTGGTCCGGATTGCTTTGCAGTGAAATATTATGGTCTACAGATCTAAAGGCATGTTTGGGAAGTCAGTGTGTATCATCAACTCTAGTGGTTCATGTTTTGGAGGTCCACAAGCTATCTTTCTAGTTTGACAGTCAGTGTTCTTGAGTTTTTGGAGGAAGATACAAATGATTCTGGTAATTTGGTATAGAGTAGATGTTATTGGTGAATTCAATGTGCTTGTGGGGGTCTCTAGATCATGTGGCTACTATGTTGGAGGTCCGCATTGAAGTTTGAGCTTGTTGTTGAAGATTTCTTCTTTGAGGTTGCCATTTTTCCTAGTTCTTGGCTGACCAGATGTCTCAAGCATGTTGCGGATGATTTAAGAGCAAGTCTTTGGAGTGTGGTGTGTTGGTGAAGGAAGATTCAAGTCTCAACTATATTGGGCTGACATTATAGTGATATGTGTTAAGTTAAGCTGACCTTGATGATCATTCCAAGGTTGATGAAGTGTATAAATACTTTTTGATGAGTTGTGGAAAAGTGACCTTGTGTGAAAATGATAAAATCCTAAGAAAGGTACAAAAAGTAGAGCAGAGTGAAGAAGGAGCAGAGGAACAAAAGCAACAAAGGATGGTGTAATGAAGAAGTTTGTGAGCCTTCAAAGGGATTGAATTAGGCATGAATATAGATGTTATTTCTCAGTTCATCACCTCTATGTAAATCATAATTTCTTGTAGGTAGTGAGCCTCTTCTGAGCAATGAACTCTAGGTAGTGTGCCTGAAGGCATGTGCCTTCTATTTTCTTAAGTACTTTTAATAGGGTATGCATTTTTGTGGGTTAACCCCCACCATGGTTTTTCCCTTAATCGAGTTTTCTACGTTAAAAATTCTGGTGTTGTGTGTTCATGTTATTTTTGCTCATGTGTTAATTCATGCTTAAATGTTTACATCATTAATCTATTTGTGAATTAAGAAAGAAGATTAAAAGTGTAGAAAAGGTTAAAGTTTAGGGACAACTAATTCACTCCCCCCCTCTCAATTGTCCAGACTAATTCCAACAATTAGTATCAGAGCCAAGTTCCTCTAAAAGAAGCTTGATTCCTTGAGGAGATCCAAGATGTTGTCCTATAAAAAGGGAAGTCTGAGATTTGATGGAACAAATTACTCCCTCTGGAAAGTATGCATGTAGTGTCATTTGGAAGGTATGGGTGATGCCTTTGGTTAATAACCAAGAATGCATATAAGATTCTGAGGAATGGACCTTCAACCATAGATGAAATCAGGGATGCTGAACATAATATTCAAGCCAAAGAAGCATTGTTGAATGTCCTGTTTGATACCGAATTGGCAAATGTCCTAGATTTGCAAAATACTCATGAAATCTGGAATAAATTGGAAAATCTATATGAAGGTGACAAATATGTTAAATGTGTCAAGTTGCAAAGCCTGAAGGGTAAATATGAAAGATTGGTAATGAGTGAAGATGAAAACATTACTTCCTACATGCAGAAACTAAATGAACTTGTGATCGGTATCAGAAATGTAGGTGGAGTATTGGAAGAATCAGAAATTGTTTGCAAAGTGCTTAGATCCTTACCTATAGTATACAAGCATAAAGCTGCAGCCATTGAAGAAATCAGAACAGTAATGATTGTCACAAGGGATCAATTAGTTGGTAAGCTCTTAGCATTTGAAATGAGTGAGTTTGGTGATTCTCTCCCTAAGTCTGAATTTGCATCCAAGGCTAGTGTGTATGGAAAGCAAAGATATGATCCAGGTGAAAGTTCATTGGGAAGATCAAATAGATTTGTGAAGACAAGGAAGGATCTTCAAGATGATGAAATTGAGACTACAGATCTTGAAGCTCTTATTGCCAAAAGATTGCCAAGAGGATCTAGTAAGTATGAAGGAAAGTTGCCACTCAAATGTTATGCTTGTAATAAGATTGGTCATTTTGCCTCAAGATGTCCGGAGAGGTTTTAAAAAAAACCCTGACAGATATAAAGGTCAGAGAAAATGTTACTATGTCCAAGAAGCTGGAGAAGAAGGAGTCACAGATGATGAATCTGATCATGGAGTTTCCACTGAAGGTGATTGGGTGTTCATTTCTATCAAGAAGATCCAGTGTCTACTGAATCTGCTAGCTGTACTAATATGAAAAGTGCTTTGGCTCCTCAGGTTGTTGAAAAGGATGAATGGGTGATGGATAGTGGATGTTCCCATCATATGACTGGTGATAAAAACAAGTTTGTAAGCTTTGAAAAATATGAAGGTGGGTTTGTAAAAATTGGAGACAACTCAGTTGGTAGAATCCGTGGTAGAGGATCCATCTCTTTTGATGGTAAGAATAACACCAATGATGTTCTATATGTGGAAGGACTGAAGCATAATCTTCTTAGTGTTGGACAGTTAGTTGACAAGGGTTATGATCTCTGATTCAAGGATGGAAAATGTAGAATCTTGGAAAGCTCTGGAACTGAAATTGCATCTGGTACTCAAACTAGAGGTAACATCTTTCATTTAAGTAGTTCTGGTAAAAGTTGGTTATGGCATAGGAGGATGTGTCATGTAAATTTTGATAACATTGTCAAGGTAAGTTCTACTCAGGCTATAAGAGATCTTCCAAAACTTATGAAACCTGATAATATGTGTTGAGAATGTCAATTGGGAAAGCAAAATAAACTTTCATTCAAAAGTAAAGAATAATTTTCAAGTGAATGGTTGGAACTTGTGCATACTGATCTATGTGGTCTCGCTAAAATTAGGAGTGTGCAAGGAGACAAATATTTTATGTTGCTGATTGATGATTACTCTCGGATGATAAATTCAAGGTATTCAAGGGTATGGTTGAAAATAAGATTGGTGTAAAGATAAAGTGTCTAAGATTCGACAGAGGTGGAGAATTTACCTCTAGTGAGTTTGATTCATTCTATGCAAAGCATGGAATAAAAAGATAGTTATCTTCTCCTTGGACTCCTCAACAAAATGGAGTTGTGGAAAGAAAGAACCAGACCATTCAAGAAGCTGCTAGGACCATGGTGTTGGAAGCAAATGTTCCTCAAGTCTATTGGAGAGAAGCTGTGAGTACTACTGTCTACACTCTTAAGTAGGTGTAGATCAAATGCAATTCAGGTAAGACCCCATATGAACTATGGTTTGGTCATTCTTCTAATGTGAAGTATTTCAGAGTTTTTGGTAGTAAATTCTATATCAAAAGAGATGAGGACCTTGGCAAGTTTGATGCAAGAAGTGATGAAGGAATAGTTTTGGGTTACTCTACTCAAAGCAAGGCATATTGGTACTTTAACAAGAGACTGAACAAGATTGTTGAAAGTACTAATGTCAGAGTTGATGAGAGCAAAGAGAGACCTTCTAGGTCTTGTAGATATGATTCAGATGATGAAGATGAAAGCCAAAGTCAATAAAGGCAAGTTCAAACCTAGACTCTGGTCCAGATTGATCTAGAAAGTCTAGTAACTCAAAAAGATATTGCAGATGTTTAGGAACAGACTCAAGAAATAGAGGTTCAAACAAATCCCAAAACTCCTAGGTATGTAAGGCTAAATCATCAAGAAGATCAAATCATAGGAGATAGAAACAAATGTGTTCAAACTAGGAGAAGAGTTATTGAAGATCAAGAGGAGATTTGTCTGATTTCTGAGATTGAACCAAAATCAATAAGTGAGGTTTGCAATGATGAAATTTGGGTAAAAGCAATGGAAGAGGAATTGATACAAATTGAAAAGAATCACACTTGGGATGTAGTTCCTAGACCTAAAGACAAAAATGTGATTGGAACTAAATGGGTTTTCCAAAATAAACTAAATGAAGATGGCAAAGTTGTAGAAAACAAAACAAGGTTGGTATGCAAAGAATATTCTCAAGTAGAAGGATTTGATTTTGAAGAAACTTTTGCTCTAGTGGCAAGAATAGAAGCAGTCAGACTATTTCTTGCATTTAGTGCCTATAAAGATTTCAAGGTTTATCAGATGGATGTCAAGTCAACATTTCTGAATGGAGAATTGGAAGAAGAAGTTTATATTGAGCAACCAGAAGGATTTCAGTTATCTGATGAAAAAGATATGGTTTGCAAATTGAAAAAGGCATTGTATGGACTCAAGCAAGCCCCAAGAGCCTGGTATGCAAGATTGGATAAGTATTTACTAAAGCTATGATTTAACAAAGGCACTACTTATAGTAATCTTTACTTCAAGATAGATCATGACCATATTCTGATTGTTGAAGTATTTGTTGATGATATCATTTTTGGTGGAAATGAGATTATGTGCAAAACTTTTGTTGATCAAATGCAAAGCGAATTTGAGATGTCAATGTTTGGAGAAATGAATTTCTTCCTAGGTCTACAAATTATCCAGTCAGATAAAGGCATCTTCATATCTTAGTCTAAGTATGTGAAAGAATTGTTGAAAAAGTTTGGAATGGAAGATTCAAAACCAGTAGGTACACCTATGGTAACTGGATGCAAGTTTAGCAAGGATGATGACTCCCCTAAGGCAAATAAGAAAAGGTATAGATCAATGATTGGAGGACTGCTCTATCTAACTCAGATCAAACCTGACATCATAAATGTAGTTGGACTTGTTGCTAGATTTCAATCTGATCCTAAAGAATCTCATGTTGTAGCTATCAAGAGAATTTTTAGATATCTCAAAGGAACACTTGATCATGACTTATGGTATCCAAAGAATGATGACTTCACTCTTCAAGCATACACTGATGCTAATTGGGTAGGAGATGTGGATGATAGAAAAAGTACTAGTGGTGGTGCATTCTTCTTGGGAAGGAGATTGGTTTCTTGGTTGAGCAAAAAGCAAGAGTCAATATCTTTGTCTACTACAGAGGCAGAATACATAGCAGCAGCAGGTAATTGTACTCAAGTTTTGTGGATGAAGCAAATGTTGAAGGACATCAAAGTTGTATTTAAGGAGCTTGTCACAATATTCTATGACAATTCAAGTACAATAAACATCTCAAAGAATCTGGTGTTACATTCAAAGACAAAACATATATCCATCAAGTTTCATTTCTTGAGAGAAAAAGTAAATGAGAATGAAGTTAGATTGGAGTTTGTTGCTTCAAAGGATCAAATTGCAGATATATTCACAAAGCCTCTTCCCAAGGACACTTTTGAGTATCTGAGAGAGAAGTTAGGGGTTATTACCCCTCCTAATGGAAACTAAGATGCACTTATATGCATCAGTCTGGTAGAATTCTTAGTCATATCTTGAGATCCGGATTGATGTTGAGAAGATACTACTCTAAGGAGTAGTCAGTATGAAAATGTTGGAGATCAATCTGAAATAAAAAGGGGGAGTAAAGATTGAAAATATGTGCCCTTTTCCATTGATGTCAAAGGGGGAGAGAAGACATGTGAAAAACTAATTGCTAATGACAGGGGGACCAATGAAGAAAGTGGTTGCAGAAGTCAAGGGGAGAAGTTCTTGTCATGATGGTTGAATCAATTTTTCACATCATATGTTGCAATCAACGACAAAGGGGGAGATTGTTGTAAATATGTGCCTAGGTGGTGTTGTCATTGATGTCAACATATTCTTGTTGACATTGGTGTCAACTATGCCTTATTTTGTTGCCTATTCAGGAGATTGGAATGTTGAGGATATTGAGAAAATTAATGAAGATTCAATGTTTGCAAACAATATGGCTATGTAGAGGATTGTCAGAGGTTGCTCCAGTTAAGATTTGAAAGGTCCACATGAATATTTGAAGAAGTTATGGCCATCTGAGTAGAACTAGATTTTGCAGTGTTTAGAAGAGACAGAGTGACAGTAAGTTGGTCTAGATTGCTCTGCAATGAAATATTATGGTCTGCGGATCTGAAGGCATGTTTGGGAAGTTAGTGTGTATCATCAACTCCATTGGTTCATGGTTTGGAGGTCCACAAGCTATCTTTCTAGTTTGACAGTCAGTGTTCTTGAGGTTCTGGAGGAAGATACAAATGATTCTAGTAATTTGGTATAGAGCGGATGTTATTGGTGAATTCAATGTGCTTGTGGGGGTCTCTAGATCATGTGGCTACTATGTTGGAGGTCCGCATTGAAGTTTGAGCTTGTTGTTGAAGATTTCTTCTTTGTGGTTGTTGTTCTTCCTAGTTCTTGGCCGACCATATGTTTCAAGTGTGTTGCAGTTGATCTAAGAGCAATTCTCTAGAGTGTGGCATGTTGGTGAAGGAAGATTCATGTCTCAGCTATATTGGTCTAATAGTATAGTGATCTGCGTTAAGTCAAGCCGACCTTGATGATCATTCCAAGGTTGATGAAGCGTATAAATACTTGTTGATGAGTTGTGGAAAAGTGACCTTGTGCAAAAATGATAAAATCCTAAGAAAGGTACAAAAAGTAGAGAAGAGTGAAGGAGCAAATGAACAAAAGTAGCAAAGGCTGAAGGTGTATTGAAGAAATAATTGGAGGGATTGAGCAGAAGTTTGTGAGCCTTCAAAGGGACTGAATTAGTGATGAATATAGATGCCATTTCTTAGTTCATTATCTCTATGTAAATCATAATTTCTTGTATGCAGTGAGCCTCTTATGAGCAATGAGCTCTGGGCAGTGCGCTCGAAGGCATGTGCCTTCTATTTCTTAAGTACTTTTAATAGGGGATGCATTTTTGTAGGTTAACCCCCACCGTGGTTTTTCCCTTAACCAGGTTTTCCACGTTAAAAATTATGGTGTTGTGTGTTCATGTTGGTTCTGCTCATGTGTTGATTCATGCTTAAATGTTTACATCATTAATCTATTTGTGAATTAAGAAAGAAAATTAAAAGTGAAGAAAAGGTTAAAGTTTAGGGACAACTGATTCACCCCCCCTCTTAGTTGTCTGGACTAATTCCAACAATTGGTATCAGAGCCAAGTTCCTCTAAAAGAAGCTTGATTGCTTGAGGAGATCCAAGATGTCATCCTTCAAAAAGGAAAGTATAAGATTTGATGGAACAAATTACTCCCTCTGGAAAGTATGCATGCAGTGTCATCTAGAATGTATGGGTGATGCCTTTTGGTTAATAACCAAGAATGTGTATAAGATTTTGAAGAATGGACCTTCAACCATAGATGAACTCAGGGATGCTAAACACAATATTCAAGCCAAAGAAGCATTGTTGAGTGCCTTGTCTGATATCGAACTAGAAAATGTCCTAGATTTGAAAACTGCTCACAAAAATCTAGAATAAATTGGAAAATCTGTATGAAGGTGACAAATATGTTAGATGTGCCAAGTTGCAAAGCTTGAAGGGTAAATATGAAAGATTGGTAATGAGTGAAGATGAAAACATTACTTCCTACATGTAGAAAGTAAATGAACTTGTGACCAGTATCAGAAATGTAGGTGGAGTATTGGAAGAATTAGAAATTGTTTACAAAGTGCTCAGATCCTTATCTGTAGCATACAAGCATAAAGTTGCAGTCATTGAAGAAATCAAGATAGTAACGACTGTCACAGGGGATCAGTTAGTTGGTAAGCTCTCAGCATTTGAAATGAGTGAGTTTCGTGATTCTCTCCCTAAGTTTGAATCTACATTCAAGCCAGTGTCTATGGAAAGAAAAGATATGATCTGGGTGAATGTTCTTCAGGAAGATCAAATAGATTTGTGAAGACAAGGAAGGATCTTGAAGATGATGAAATTGAGACTACAAATCTTGAAGCTCTTATTGCCAAAAGATTGCCAAGAGGATCTGGTAAGTATGAAAGAAAGTTGCCACTCAAATGTTATGCTTGTAATAAGATTGGTCATTTTGCCTCAAGATGTTTGGAGAGGTTTTCAAAACCGAACCCTAATAGATATAAAGGTCAGAGAAAATATTACTATGTTTAAGAAGTTAGAGAAGGAGTCACAGATGATGAATCTGATCATGGAGGTTCCACCAAAGGTGATTTGGTGTTCATTGCTATCAAGGAAGAAGATCTGGTGTCTACTAAATCTACTAGCTGTACTAATATGGAAAGTACCTTGGCTGCTTAGGTTGTTGAAAAGGATGAATGGGTGATCGATAGTGAATGTTCTCATCATATGACTGGTGATAAAGGAAGTTTGTAAGCTTTGAAAAATATGAACGTGGGTTTGTAAAATTTGTAGACAACTCAGCTAGTAGAATCTGTGGCAGAGAATCCATCTCTTTTGATGGTAAGAATAACACCAATGATGTTCTGTATGTGGAAGGACTAAAGCATAATCTTCTTAGTGTTGGATAGTTGGTTGACAAGGGTTATGATCTCCAATTCAAGGATGGAAAATGTAGAATCTTGGAAAGCTCCGGAACTGAAATTACATCTGGTACTCAAAATAGAGGTAAGATATTTCATTTAAGTAGTTTTGGAAAAAGTTGTCTCATTGCTCAGTTTGATCAAAGTTGGCTATGGCATAGGAAGATGTGTCATGTAAATTTTGATAACATTGTCAAGATAAGTTCTACTCATGTTGTAAGAGATCTTCCAAAACTTATGAAACCTGATAATATGTGTCAAGAATGTCAATTGGGCAAGAAAAATAAAATTTCATTCAAAAGTAAAGAACAATTTTCAAGTGAACGGTTGGAACTTGTGCATACTAATCTATGTGGTCCTACTAAAATTAGGAGTGTGTAAGGAGACAGATATTTTATGTTGCTGATTGATGATTACTCCTAGATGATGTGGGTAACCTTCCTAAAAGAAAAATCATAAGCTCTTAACAAATTCAAGGTATTCAAGGGTATGGTGGAAAACAAGATTGGTGTAAAGATAAAGTGTCTAAGATCTGACAGAGTTGGAGAGTTTACTTCTGGTGAGTTTGATTCATTCTGTGCAAAGCATGGAATAAAAAGACAGTTATCTTCTCCTAGGACTCCTCAAAATGGAGTTGTGGAAAGAAAGAACTGGACCATTTAAGAAGTTGCTAGGACCATGATGTTGGAAGCAAATGTTCCTCAATTCTATTGGAGAGAAGCTGTGAGTACTGTTGTCTACACTCTTAACTAGGTGTAGATCAAAGGCAATTCATGTAAGACCCTACATGAACTGTGGTTTGGTTACTCTCCTAATGTGAAGTATTTCAAAGTTTTTGGTAGTAAATGCTATATCAAAAGAGATGAGGACCTTGGCAAGTTTGACGCAAGAAGTGATGAAGGAATAGTTTTGTTTTACTCTACTCAAAGAAAGCCATATCAGTTCTTTAACAAGAGATTGAATAGGATTGTTGAAAGTACTAATGTTAGAGTTGATGAGAGCAAAGAGAGACCTTGCAGGTCTTGCGGATATGATTCAGATGATCAAGATGAAAGTTAAAGTCAAGAAAGGCGAGTTCAAACCCAGACTCTGGTCTAGATTGATCTAGAAAGTCTAGTAACTTGAGAAGATATTGCATATGTTGAGGAACAGACTCAAGAAATAGAGGCTCAAACAAATCCAAAAACTCCCAGGTATGTAAGGGTGAATCATCCTGAAGATTAAATCATAGAAGATAGAAACAAAGGTGTTCAAACTAGGAGAAGAGTTATTGAAGATCAAGAGGAGATTTGTCTAATTTCTAAGATTGAACCAAAATCAGTAAGTGAGGCCTGCAATGATGAAAATTGGGTAAAAGCAATGGAAGAGGAATTGATGCAAATTGAAAAGAATCACACTTGGAATCTATTTCCTAGACCTAAAGACAAAAATGTGATTGGAACTAAATGGATTTTCTAAAATAAACTAAATGAAGATTGCAAAGTTGTAAGAAACAAAGCAAGTTTGGTATGCAAAGGATATTTTCAAGTAGAAGGAATTGATTTTGAAAAAACTTTTGCTTCAGTGGAAAGAACAGAAGTAGTCAGACTATTTCTTGCATTTGTTGCCTATAACTATTTCAAGGTTTATCAAATGGATGTCAAGTCAACATTTCTGAATGGAGAATTAGAAGGAGAAGTTTATATTGAGCAATTAGAAGGATTTCAGTTGTCTGATCAAAAAGATATGGTTTACAAATTGAAGAAGGCATTGTATGGACTCAAGCAAGCTCTAAGAGCCTGGTATGCAAGATTGGATAAGTATTTGCTAAAGCTATGATTTAGTAAAGGCACTACTGATAGTAATCTTTAATTCAAGATAAATCATGAGCATATTCTGATTGTTGAAGTATTTGTCGATGATATCATTTTTGGTGGAAATGAGAGTATGTGCAAAACTTTTGTTGATCAAATGCAAAGCAAATTTGAGATGTCAATGTTTGGGGAAATGAATTTCTTCCTAGGTCTACAATTATCCAGTCAAATAAAGGCATCTTCATATCTCAGTCTAAGTATGTGAGAGAATTGTTGAAAAAGTTTGGAATGGAAGATTCAAAACCAGTAGGTACACTTATGGTAACTAGATGTAAGTTTAGCAAGGATGATGACTACCCTAAGGCAAATCAGAAAAGGTATAGATCAATGATTGGAGGACTGCTCTATCTAACTCAGAATAGACCTAACATCATAAATGTAGTTGGACTTGTTGCTAGATTTCAAGATGATCCTAAAGAATCTCATGCTGTAGCTGTCAAAAGAATTTTCAGATATCTCAAAGGAACACTTGATCATGGCTCATGGTATTGTTGATGATGATGTTAGTCATACACAAACATAGAATAAAATTTACACAACAACCTTTACTCATCTTGAAAGATACGATGAATTCAAAGAATTCATGATCCCAAGTCTCCATTGATTAGTTCATAATCTAGTGATGTTACTCAGTGGTTGATGTGTGTTGCTGTTTTCCATTTAGGGGCCTTATGTTCTTCAATAATTTCTGCAAAGTTCATCAATATTTCTCCAAATATCTATCCTTTATATCTGCTCTACATAAATCTCCAATAATTCTACCTCTGCACTATGAATTTAGTCAAATAATGTGCCTATAGGTTGATATTTGCATGATTTTTACCATTATTTGCAATTCTTTGCATGATATTTTCAATATTACATGCATTTAGCTTAAATATGCTAGTGATATTCAATTATCTACAAGATGTCAGCATATTTCTCTATTTCTACCTATTATTTATCATGATTTACGGTTATGGAAGTGATTTCTATGAAATTAAAATGATGAAAAAGGTTAAAGAATGAAATTCCCAAAACTACTTGACTTAGATCACTGTTCCACATACAGGTTCCCATACATGCAATGAAAAAAAGGAAACTAGAATGATACTTCACTAGGACATCCCACAAATCCGCATGATCTAATGCAAACCTTCAAAGGAAAAATTGACAACAACATGTAATGAAATGAAAGCGCTTCTATTTGAACACAACATTCGCTAGTACATATCTAGAAATCAACTTGAAGATTACTTAAGGTTTACAATCAGCATGTAATCTGAAGAATCATATCCATTTAGTATGCTCAAGAATAGGTACATTTACAATGATTTGAAGAAAGAACCTTGATGTTTCAACAATTCGATCCTCATTAGTCTCAGCAATTCAACCTCTTGTATTAAATTGGCTTGGTTTGATTTTGAATAAGTGACCTCCTCCTTCCTATGACAAGTTCTGGCCCTTTTTATAGAACAGAGTCCAGAAAATAGTTACATTCATCTAAGGATTAGGATCCTCTCAGAATAACCAACAGTCCAGATGAATAGCACGTGCTTTGCCAGGTTGGCAATGTACAGTTGGCATAGAATATTCTAGCATCTTTGATTCAAGTTCATCCTCTAGCTAGAAAACAACATATTTGACAATATCCTTCTTGTTTCTAGTTCATGTTGCCTTTGCGTGCAACTTTGCAATGTTCAGCTCAAACAGCTTCAACCTTCTACGATAGACAAATGAGAACTAAGTATCATCATCATTTAAAACCAACAGGAAGATAAAATTTACATCAAAATCAGGCTAAATGTGCAAACATAGGTAATCTGGTTCTAAATCTATGAAAGACAAGCATTAAATGCATATACAACATTTAAAATAATTGGGTCAGCCATCGTTGATCGAAATCATGCATTCAGGCGTCAAAAATCTTCAAAATGCTATCGCTTTACATTCCTGCCTATTTCTTTGTATATCAGGTGATCAATTCCTTGTATATATCGGGTTCTTAATATGATCATGTAGGTGCAAAAAACATACAAGGAATTAGCTGCTTTTAAATTTCCTTTCAAATCTGACCTTGTACATTATCCTGTTACATATCGGGTTATTCATCATGATCCTGCAAGCGCAACAAAACATGCAAGGAATTAGCTGTTCTTAACTTTGATTTGGCGTCCAGTTTGTATATCATGTATCACATATCATCCTTGTATATCGGGGTGACTCCTCTCATCGGGACGAAAATATTAAACAAGGCAGACAGACTTAAGCTAGGCCGATGAGCCAAAGTTATACCGATGAGCACCTTCCATTGGGGAGACCATACCTTTCAGGGAGATAAAACAAAGCATGGCCGATAGTTAAAGCTAAGCCGATGACCTTATCTCCGTCGGTGAAAGACATGAGATCAGTGAGATAAAACAAGACAAGGCCGACAGTTAAATGTTATACTGACGAGCCTTTCCATCGGGGAAACCCGACCTATCGCTGAGAAATCACACAACTTGGCTGATAGACTTAAGTTAGGCCGATGAGTGGAATCCTTTGTATCTTTGATGCACAAAATGCTTGTGTACTTGGATATACATTCAGGGTGATACAAGCATTTAACCATTTTTAAAACTTCCTTGAGCTCCATGTCAATGTATACCCTGCACATACAAGTGATAAAATGTACAAGGAATTCTCTATATTTAAATTTTCAATCGCATCCACTGGTTTGTATGTACATTTTAGCAATGTATGTATGAACATACAAGCCGGACACATTCAATGATTCAATCACCTTTTATATGATTTCAATTCCGCTGCATGTATAAGTTCAATGCATATTGCAATGTATGTATAAACATACAATCGCAAAACATACAACGAACTTTCACTATTTCATAACCATTTCAATTCCGGCTTTGTATATTATGTATTGTATGTTTCGAAACCTACTTACAAAGCATCGGATATACATTTGTTTCATCTCATTTAATAACCATTTCAGATCCGTCATTATATATGATGCAATGCATATCACCCTTGTATGTGAAACACATACAACGATTTTTCATTTTTAATAAACTCTTCGGGTCCGGCTTGCACTTTATTAATATGAGGTACATTAACGAATATGACCCTCTTCACAAAATGGGATATGATGGTGACATCACCATCATATCTGAACTTCATTAAAATGTGAAAGATGACATCACTGTCATATTGGCAAGATCAGGGGATATTTGTAATATGAGGTGATATTTTAAAATGTGACCCCCCAGGAAAATCAGGTTTGACCAGAACTTTGACCTGCCATAACTTTCTCATTTGGTCAAATTTCAGGGTGATGCAAAAGGCAAACTTGCATGGAATTTCATCCTCTTTCACATGGTAAGCCTTTTGAGGATCGATTCAGACTTTGAGATCACAAATACCTGACATTAGGCATATGCATACTGACTGATGATGCTTTTACCATTACCGGCTAGAGCACAAAAGCAAGAGAACAAGCCAGCAAAGTTGGGTCCCTATTTTGCTAAGGCAAAATGGGGCGTGTTGTGTAACCACACAACAACTTGCCACCAAAGAAAATAACCAAAATTCAAATAATTCAAAAGATGAGGATAAGTTAAAACATAATGTTCTAACTCCTATTAAGCATGAGCATCCTAATCTTTTCTAAATTTTTAGGGTTTAGAAATTTTAGTGAGATCTATCATATCTCACCATAAAACTTGAAAATTTAGAAAATTAAACAAATCCTTGAAGCTTTGAGCTAGATATTTGCAGACATTAACCTCAAATGATGAAATATTTATGAAATATTTGCAGAAACCCAGAAATTATTTGTTTGGCCCTCCTAGCGCCAATTTATGTTGCGTTAGGAGTGAGGAGCCTACATAAAATGAATGATGACTGAAGCAATCTGTCCTTTCCCATTCGGCCCTCCTTTTAGTGCCAATTTATGTTGATGATGATGTTAGTCATACACAAACATAGAATAAAAGTTACACAACAACCTTTACTCATCTTGAAAGATATGATGAATTCAAAGAATTCATGATCCCAAGTCTCCGTTAATTAGTTCATAATCTACTGACGTTGCTCAGTGGTTGATGTGTGTTGTTGTTTTCCATTCAGGGGCCTTACGTTCTTCAATAATTTCTGCAAAGTTCATCAATATTTCTCCAAATATCTGTCCTTTATATCTGCTCTGCATAAATCTCCAATAATTCTACCTCTACACTATGAATTTAGTCAAATAATGTGCCTACAGGTTGATATTTGCATGATTTTTACCATTATTTGCAATTCTTTGCATGATATTTTTAATATTACATGCATTTAGCTCAAATATGCTAGTGATATTTAGTTATCTATGAGATGTCAGCATATTTCTCTATTTCTACCTATTATTTATCATGATTTGCAGTTATGGAAGTGATTTCTATGAAATTAAAATGATGAAAAAGGTTAAAGAATGAGATTCCCAAAACTACTTGACTTAGATCATTGATCCACATACAGGTTCCCATACATGCAATGAAAAGAAGGAAACTAGAATCATACTTCACTAGGACATCCCACAAATCCGCATGATCTAGTGCAAATCTTCAAAGGAAAAATTGACAACAACATGTAATGAAATGAAAGCGCTTCTATTTGAACACAACATTCGCCAGTACATATCCAGAAATCAACTTGAAGATTACGTAAGGTTTACAATTAGGATGTAATCTGAAGCTTCATATCCATTCAGTATGCTCAAGAACAGGTACATTTACAATGATATGAAGAAAGAACCTTGATGTTTCAACAATTCAATCCTCATTAGTCTCAGCAATTCGATCTCTTGTATTAAATTGGCTTGGTCTGATTTTGAATAAGTGACCTCCTCCTTCCTATGACAAGTTCTGGCCCTTTTTATAGAACAGAGTCCAGAAAATAGTTACATTCATCTAAGGATCAGGATCCTCTCAGAATAACCAACGGTCTAGATGAATAGCACGTTCTTTGTCAGGTTGGCAATGTACAGCTGGCATAGAATATTCTAGCATCTTTGATTCAGGTTCATCCTCTAGCTAGCAAACAACATATTTGACAATATCCTCCTCGTTTCTGGTTCATGTTGCCTCTACATGCAACTTTGCAATGTTCATCTCAAACAGCTTCAACCTTCTACGATAGACAGATGAGAACTAAGTATCATCATCATTTAAAACCAATAGGAAGATAAAATTTACATCAAAATCAGGCTAAATGTGTAAACATAGGTAATCAGGTTCTAAATCTATGAAAGACAAGCATTAAATGCATATACAGCATTTAAAATAATTGGGTCAGCCATCATTGACCAAAATCATGCATTCAGGCATCAAAAATCTTCAAAATGCTATCACTTTACATTCCCGCCTATTTCTTTGTATATCAGGTGATCAATTCCTTGTATATATCAGGTTCTTAATATGATCATGCAGGTGCAAAAAACATACAAGGAATTAGCTTCTTTTAAATTTCCTTTCAAATCTGACCTTGTACATTATCCTGTTATATATCGGGTTATTCATCATGATCCTGCAAGCACAACAAAACATGCAAGGAATTAGCCGTTCTTAACTTTGATTTGGCATCCGGTTTGTATATCATGTATCACATATCATCCTTGTATATCGGGGTGACTCCTCTCATCAGGACGAAAATATTAAACAAGGCAGACAGACTTAAGCTAGGCCAATGAGCCAAAGTTATACCGATGAGCACCTTCCATCGGGAGACCATACCTTTCGGGGAGATAAAACAAAGCATGGCCGATAGTTAAAGCTAAGCCGATGACCTTATCTCTGTCAGCGAAAGACATGAGATGAGCGAGATAAAACAAGACAAGGTTGACAGTTAAATGTTATATCGATGAGCCTTTCCATCAGGGAGACCCGACCTATCGCTGAGAAATCACACAACTTGGCCGATAGACTTAAGTTAGGCCGATGAGTGGAATCCTTTGTATCTTTGATGCACAAAGTGCTTGTGTATTTGGATATACATTCGGGGTGATACAAGCATTTAACAATTTTTTAAACTTCGTTGAGTTCTGTGTCAATGTGTACCCTGCACATACAAGTGATAAAATGTACAAGGAATTCTCTATATTTAAATTTTCAATCGCATCCGCTGGTTTGTATGTACATTTTGGCAATGTATGTATGAACATACAAGCCAGATACATTCAATGATTCAATCACCTTTTATATGATTTCAATTTCGCTGCATGTATAAGTTCAATGCATATCACAATGTATGTATAAACATACAATCGCGAAACATACAACGAACTTTCACTATTTCATAACCATTTCAATTCCAGCTTTGTATATTATGTATTGTATGTTTCGAAACCTACTTACAAAACACTGGATATACATTCATTTCATCTCATTTAATAACCATTTTGGATCTGTCATTGTATATGATGCAATGCATATCACCCTTGTATGTGAAACACATACAACAATTTTTCATTTTTAATAAACTCTTCAAGTCTGGCTTGCACTTTATTAATATGAGGTACATTAACAAATATGACCCTCTTTACAAAATGGGATATGATGGTGATGTCACCATCATATCCAGACTTCATTAAAATGCGAAAGATGATGTCACCATCATATTGGCAAGATCAGGGGATATTTGTAATATGAGGTGATATTTTAAAATGTGACCCCCCAGGAAAATTAGGTTTGACCAGAACTTTGACCTGCCATAACTTTCTCATTTGGTCAAATTTCAGGGTGATGCAAAAGGCAAACTTGCATGGAATTTCATCCTCTTTCACATGGTAAGCCTTTTGAGGATAGATTCAGACTTTGAGATTTAGGTTCAGACTTCAAGCTCACAATTAGGCATATGCATACTGACTGATGACGCTTTTACCATTACCGCCCAGAGCACAAAAGCAAGAGAACAAGCTAGCAAAGTTGGGTCCCTGTTTTGCTAAGGCAAAATGGGGCGTGTTGTGTAACCACACAACAGGTATCCAAAGAATGATGACTTCACTCTTCAAGCATACACTGATGTTGATTGGGTAGGAGATGTGGATGACAGAAAAAGTACTAATGGTGGTACATTCTTCTTGGGAAGGAGATTGGTTTCTTGGTTGAGAAAAAAGTAAGATGCAATATCTCTGTCTACTATAGAGGTAGAATACATAGTAGCAGTAGGTAATTATACTCAAGTTTTGTGGATGAAGCAAATGTTGAAGGATATCAGAGTTTTGTTTGAGGAGCCTGTCACAATCTTTTGTGACAATTCAAGTGCAATAAACATCTCAAAGAATCTTGTGTTGCATTCAAAGACAAAACATATATCCATCAAGTTTCATTTCTTGAGAGAAAAAGTAAATGAGAATAAAGTTAAATTGGAGTTTGTTGCTTCAAAGGATCAAATTGCAAATATATTCACAAAGGCTCTTCCCAAGGACAATTTTGAGTATCTAAGAGAGAAGTTAGGGGTTATTACCCCTCCTGATAGAAACTAAGATGCACTTATGTGCATCAGTCTGGTAGAATTCTTAGTCATATTTTGAGATCCGGATTGATGTTGAGAAGATATTACTGTAAGGAGTAGTAAGTATGCAAATGTTGGAGATCGGTTTGAAATAAAAAGGGGGAGTAAAGATTGCAAATATATGCCCTTTGCCATTGATGTCAAAGGGGGAGAGAAGACATGTGAAAAACTAATTGCTGATGATAGGTGGAGCAATGAAGAAAGTGGTTGCAAAAGTTAGGGGGCGAAGTTCGTGTCATGATGGTTGAATCAATTTTTCATGTCATATGTTGCCATCAATGACAAAGGGGGAGATTGTTGCAAATATGTGCCTAAGCAGTGTTGTCATTGATGTCAACATATTCTTGTTGTCATTGGTGTCAACTGTGCCTTATTTTGTTGCCTATTCAAGAGATTGGAATGTTGAGGATATTGAGAAAATTAATGAAGATTCAATATTCGTAGACCATATGGATGTGTAGAGGATTGTCAGAGGTTGCTCCAGTTAAGATTTGAGAGGTCCGCATGAATATTTGAAGAATTTATGGCCATCTGAGTAGAACTAGAATTTATAGTGTTTAGAAGAGACAAAGTGATAGTAAGTTGGTCTGGATTGCTCCGTAATGAAATATTATGTTCTACGGATCTGAAGGCATGTTTAGGAAGTTAGTGTGTATCATCAAATCCATTGGTTCGTGGTTTGGAGGTCTACAAGCTATTTTTCTAGTTTGACAGTCAGTGTTCTTGAGGTTCTTGAGGAAGATACAAATGATTCTGGTAATTTGCTATAGAGCGGATGTTATTGGTGAATTCAGTGTGCTTATGGGGGTCTCTGGATTGTGTGGCTACTGTGTTAGAGGTCCACATTGAAGTTTGAGCTTGTTTTTTAAGATTTATTCTTTGAGGTTGTTGTTCTTCTCAGTTCTTGGCCAACTGTATGTTTCAGGCGTGTTACAGATGATCTAAGAGCAATTCTCTAGAGTGTTGTGTGTTGGTGAAGGAAGATTCAAGTCTCAGGTATATTGGCCTGACATTAAAGTGATCCATGTTAAGTCAAGATGACCTTGATGATCATTCCAAGGTTGATGAAGTGTATAAATACTTGTTGATGAGTTGTGGAAAAGTGACCTTGTGTGAAAATGATAAAATCATAAGAAAGGTACAAAAAGCAGAGCAAAGTGAAGGAGTAGAGGTAAAAAAGCAGTAAAGGATGAAGGTGTAATGAAGAAGCGATTGGAGAGATTGAGCAGAAGTTTGTAAGCCTTCAAAGGGACTGAATCATCTTCAAAGGGACTGAATCAGGGATGAATATCGATGCTATTTCTCAGTTCATTATCTCTGTGTAAATCATAATTTCTTGTAGGTAGTGAGCCTCTTCTAACCAGTGAGCTCTGGGTAGTGCGCCCGAAGGCATGTGCCTTCTATTTTTGTAAGTACTTTCAATAGGGTATGCATTTTTGTGGGTTAACCCCCATCGTGGTTTTTCCCTTAACTGGGTTTTCCATGTTAAAAATTCTGGTGTTGTGTGCTCATGTTGTTTCTACTCATGTGTTGATTCATGCTTAAATGTTTACATCATTAATCTGTTTGTGAATTAAGAAAGAAGATTAAATGTGCATAAAAGGTTAAAGTTTAGGGAGAATTGATTCACCCCCCTCTCAATTGTCTAAACTAATTCCAACACTTCTATCTATCTATCTATCTATATATATGTAATTTAAATAATAAATATATATGTGTAAATAAATATATATATGCAAATAAAAATTAAGTCATGCAAATAAATATATATATGTGTATAGTAAAAATAATAAACTAGCTCTAAATATACATACATGTAACATTAAAAATAAATAGAACTACAGTATAGAGAAGTTTAAAATTAAAAATAAAAGAAGGGGAGAGATATTCTACACCCACATATCATGCAAGTGCTAGTTGACTAAATTAAAAGAAAATCATGATCAAATTATGGATGCCAATTTTAGGGCAAGAGAGGTAATATTCAAAAAAGTAGAGGCAAGAGAAAAGGGATGTGGAGTGAGATCATAAAAAGAAAAGGAGAAAATAGACAGAGAGAGAAAAAGGAGATACGATGGTGCAGTCACGGTTAGGAGGGTCCTCAAAGAGAACTATCCATGCCTTGTAGCTAGAGTAAACACAATAGAAACAACTCAAATATATAAAGCAAATCCATATTCAGTCATTCAATATATCATAGAATTCAAATACAAATTGGCTAGCAACATGCGAGCTTACAGTTAGGGCTCACAGGTGTGATTACAAAATATCAAAATACACAAGATGCAACTTTGAAGCTCTTTCGTGCAGATTCAAACTATCTATCTTCTAAATCATGAGAACTACTTTCCTAAGGATCTATTACATCAATATATATCATCGCCGGTACAAAAGATTCCTCCATGTTGGCCAAGGAAGATCACAAACTCCAATGAAGAGCTGTAACGTATGTACACGGATAGGTCGAACCTAAATGAATGGAACTCCAGATCTCAAGGATTGTCAGTCGTGAACCAAACAAAATTGAATGATGTGCCATTAAGCTTTGAAGGTTGTGAAATGCTCCACAGGTCTTCTCCATTAGCCGATTATCTGAGACTATCAGGATGCTCCACTCTGAGAAAAGAGTTGATCTTATGATAGCGATAACTTTTTGGTACTTGATCCAAATGCTCTAAATTTTGGATATGTTGTACATGAATGAATGTAGATGCTAAGTCTAGCTCCACAAGGTCTAAAATACAACTACGATAGAATTTAGACCAAAATACAAAAAATGCTACTAACTAAACTACCTAAATTGAACTAGAAAATGAAAACAAAGAAACTGAAATGTAAACAAACTAAAATGCAAATGTTTTTGGTTGATGCAACATTGCTCTTGAACTAGGGATGCTCCTACATCAAACATCCAGGGTTATTGAAAAGTGAGTCTTTCACTTTGCTGGGGCTAGAGGGAAACCAAGATGGTCTACCTCAACCTGAGAAGTCCATGATGAATCTTCTTTTGGTCTGCCTTTCCACTTCTCAAGGTATTGTTTTTATTGTCTTCCTCTAGTGCTATGTCCAATTCTGTTGTCCAAAATGTCTTCAATCTACTCTGGTGCTTGTTGTGGTAACTACTTCTCCAAATCTTCTTCCATGATATAATTGAACTCTGCTTTATGATACTAATATAGGTATACAATGTTGAAAATAGGTGATATACCCAATGTCTCTGGTAACTCCACTTCATATGCATTTCTTGAATCAAATTGCCTGAGTATCCTACAAGATCCAAACTTCTTCATCTTCAACTTGTTATATGTTCCCACTGGAAATATTTCTTTTCTCAAGTACACCATCACTTCATCTCCTATAGAAAACTCTTTGTGTCTCTTCTTCTCATCTGCCTTCTCCTTGTACTTACTGTTCATCTCCTCCAAATGCTTCTTAATCTGATTATGTACTGTCTCCATATGTCCTATAAATTCTCCTACTTCTATACATCTCTTTTCTTCCATACTGATATCTCTCAACTCTCAACTCCTCTAGGGTTTTCTCTAGTAAAAATCTCAAAGGGTGTTCTACCAATACTCCTATTCACTAAATTATTGTATGCAAACTCTGCTTGTACAAGAATCAAATCCCAACTTCCTGTCTTCTCCCCAACCAAACATCTCAACAAGTTTCCCAAACTCCTATTCACTACCTTTGTCTGTCCATCGGTCTATTGATGAAATGTTGATCTGAACTTCAAATCTGTCTTCATCTTCTTCCAAAGTATCTTCCAAAAGTATTGAAGAAATTGTGTATCTCTGTCTAAAATTATGCTCTTAGGTAATCCATGCAATCTCACAATCTCCTTGAAAAATAGGTCAGCTACATGCACTGCATCAGTTGTCTTCTTACAAGGTATGAAACATGCCATCTTTGAAAATAAGTCTTCTACTACAAATATTGAATCATGTCTTCTTGTTGGGAATTAAGGTGTCTCAACCTTTGCAAATTCCTAATGTTGTATTTATTTATCCCATGTTGAGTTGGCATAGTCAGTACCTTGTGTATATGCAAGAGGATAAATTTTGGTGACTTTGGTAGCTACGGTTTTCCCCTTGAATAATTAACGGGGGTTTGGGGGTAGTGCCCCTAGCGTGCTCCTTGTCACGATACAGGGCAGGCTCAAGGGGTAGCACCCTCGTGGGGGCTCGGGGGCAATGCCCCCGAAACCTCAAACGACTTTTAATTAATGACAAGTGTCGGTGAGTATATTTGCATGAGAGAAAAACATCTTTGGGAGGTCAAGGGAGGTTATGACATTTTGTAAGAGAAATATGATATTTTTTAGTCAGTGTATGACAGATTGTCTTACAGCTGTAAGTGCTATCAATTATGACAAATTCTATGACAGTTGTAAGGTGCGTAAGAGCATCTGTCGTAACCTATCTTGGGACCAGGTGCCCACTTTGGGATGGGATGTTGGACAAGTGTCCTTAGGCATGGGTTTTGGGGCATGAGTCCAAGATGGACACCCATCTCTAGAAGGTTCCATATTTGCCTTGTAAACTCTATATAAATAGGTGCTTGGATGGGAGATAGATAACTTTCGTACAAGTACTATTATGCTACCGAAATATCTCTAGATTCAACATTCGAAGACTCCTGAAAGAGCATTGGCTCTGAAACTGTATTGTAATATGTTATTGTTTACTATAATACATTTGAGCTGTGTTTTGGATTGTGGGGTTTTTCATCCATAATGGTTTTCCCCACGTATATCTTGTCTCTCTCTCTTCTGTCTACTTTCTGAGTGTATGTGTATTGCTGCAATATCTTTGTTAGATGTTCTATGTTGTTGTAGTTGTAAGAATTAAAGTTGAATTTGCATACATCTCTTTTCATTAGATTAGTGTAGGAAGCAATTTCCGCACACCTAGCTTCCTTTCACTTCTCTATGTCTTAGGCAATCCCATTAAAAAATCCATACTTATGTCTTCCCAAGGTCTCTCTGATACTCTCAAAGGTTTATACAATCTTGTATTCTAACTACTTCCTTTTGCAACTTGATAAACTCTGCAACTTTGTACAAATTTCCTAGCATCCTTATGTATCTAAGGCCAAAAGTAATGTTCACTCACTAAAGCCACTATTTTATCAATACCAAAATGTCCTGCCAATCCATCACTATGTTTCTCCTTGATCAAGTTATCTCTCATTGAACTCCTAGGTATGCACAATTGATTTCCTTTGAACAAAATATCTTGGGTAAGTGCAAGAAGATGGGGGGCCAAAAAGTGGCCAAAATAATTTCAAAAAAATTTAAGTCATAACGCGAGTGTGTTATAATGCGCTCATGTTATAACGCGCTCGTGTTATGGCTTGGTAATGACAAGCCTTAGGATCGTCATTTTGGGTCATAACACGAGCGCGTTATAACGTGCTCGCGTTATGACCCAGTATAAATTAAAAAAAAAAGCAATTGAATTTCATTTCATTCTCATTTTCTCCTCTACCCGCGGCTTCCAAACCCTCAAAAACGCGCTCGCGTTCTACAAAACGCCAATCAACACAAAAAGCTTATCAATTCATCGCCAAAATGCCGCCGCGACATCGAGCACGCCAAAGGGGTGAGTTATCTTTGTTTTTTTGTTTGAATTTCTTTCTAAATAGGTAGGTTTTTGTTGATTTTTGATGTATATTTCGTTAATTGTCAGGAAATGTTAATGCACCACCACCACCTCCTCCTCCTCCTCAAAATCCACAAAATCTTGAGGAGGAAATACCTATAGAACAACAACCTCCTCCATTCATTCCTCGACATGCCCCTAGAACACAAGATAATATAATGGGGTAAATTGAAAACAACAAAAAAGAAATTGAAGATATAATTGGAAGGTTGAAAGATCCTTCCACTTCAACCTTGCATAGGTCCATGCTTGCCGAATCTCTTGAG
Organism: Cunninghamia lanceolata; assembly: GCA_027924645.1. Taxonomy (NCBI): domain Eukaryota; kingdom Viridiplantae; phylum Streptophyta; class Pinopsida; order Cupressales; family Cupressaceae; genus Cunninghamia; species Cunninghamia lanceolata. The sequence goes on from BSBN01000176.1 coordinate 14,114,166, forward strand.
TCTATGTTATCAAATGTAAATTTAATTAGCAAGCAAATAACTAGTTGGACCGATAAAAAGAGAGAGTTTAGAGATTACTATGCAGACAAGTTGTCATACCAAGATGTCAAAAAATTACAAATTACAAAATTAGACTTGTGTTCAATTTTCACAAACCCACAAACAAATCAACCTCCACCCATTACATGCAAGATGTTTCCTATCCATTGGTGCAACAACCAAGCGATAAGGGACAATTTCAGGCATAGGTGGTGGATGGTTTTTGACCATCCTCCATGCAATAATAATGATGTCCCACAATACTTTTTGAGGAAACTCTACTGCGAGTTTGTCCTCAATAAAGTGCCAAACTATTTTGATATGCGGGACTTCCAGGGTAGAGGTGGGGGCTCAGCACAGGATAGACCAGGGGCACGTCTTGACCCACAGTGGGTAGTGAGACGAGTAATCAGTAGACCGGCCCATGAGCATGTTTCTATCCCTTCCATTGTGAAGGAGAGTGTTGAGGTCGATACACTGAGGTCGATTAGTGCCTTGACCCAGAGCATCATAGGGCATGCCGATCCTGCAACACAGAGTGGGTTGGGAGATAGTGCGAGGAGTAGGGTCCCACCGCATACTTGCCAAGCTTGCGGGTCAGCCTGTGGTTATGACCCCATGGACAGTCAGGACGCAGGTGCACAGGCTACATCTGCAACTGAGCAGATGGTGATGACAGATACCCTCCTGAGTAAGACTTTCAGCCTTGATACTCAGGTAAATATTAGCAAGTTTATTAAATTTAATTTATTAAATTTTATTTTTGAAATACAAGATTAACTAGTTTAAATTGATGATTTTAATAAAATTTCAGGGTCATAGCATCGATGCAGTTTTCAGTGGTTCTCCACCTACATTTTTCACTAGATCATCTATTGTCGAGGTATGTAACTAGTAAACAATTATAAATATTACATGTGAATAGCATCGTTATATGAATGGTATTCTAATTTCTGATTTTAGATGTTGAATAGGTTAATACTGTAGATTTGATGGCAACACCTACCAGCGGTGGTGGACTTCAAAGCTTTACGGAGGTAATAAAATAAATAGTTTAATGAATGAATTGTACTTACTAAATTTTTGTATGTGATTTGTGTGTTTTATTGTGTGTACTTCCATGTTTAGATGAATGTGTGTGTATGTTAGGAGCCATGATTTGCATCACTATTATAGTTTTCATAATTGAATAATGTTGTTTTATTTCCAGATGATGCAGGCTGCGGAGACACCTCCCCATGTTCATAGGGCAATGGAGCAGGGTGTGGCCTCTGTGATTCATAGCTCCATGGCATTGACAGGGGTATGAGGCAGACTAGTAAATTTCAATTTACATTCATTGTTATAGTTATCTATTTTTGAAAAATCAAAAGATTATTGATTTGAAGTTTAATTTCTATCTGGATGGTTTCTATAGGACATGACATCACCAGGGCCTATTCCTGCTATTGAGGCAAGCGAGGAGACAGATTATATGTTAGCGGTAAGTGATTATTTTGTTAAATGTTTCATTTTTTTATAACATGTAATTTCTATATATTAATGTCTATACTTTTTATTGTAATAGGTAAAGGTGCAAGAAGAACTAAATAGGAGGAGTAGCCCTCGGGTTCGTAGTAGACCACCCACATGCATGTCTCCATCCCCTAGAAGATCAAAGGCTACTCATGATTTATTCTCTTCACCAGCCAGAGGGGAATGACTTTTTATTTTGTTCCTTTGTTGTATGCCTATATGGCATTTGTGGACATATATTTTGTATTGTACATAGTTGACATTGTATGCCTATATGGCATTCTTGTAAGCCTATATGGCTATTTTGTATATATGTTATACTTATATCGATAGATATTGATGTATGCCTATATAGATATTTGGTTAATACAAATCTTTTTTATTGATGGCGTCCATACTTGCATTATAAATCCACTTTTGAATGGATATTTGTAGATGGCTACTTCAAATATTTAAAGTCCGATTGTATTACATAGGATGTTTGCATTTTCTTTGATAGGCTTGATAGGCCATGGATTACATGATGGTGTTTGATGGAAAAGTATGGTACTAGAAGACTCTAGTTCATTCTTAATAGGCTTGTGATTGATAATATCTTTGCATGATTGCACTTGATCTTGGATCATGGGCATGTTGTTAGGATTTTGATTGCATTGTGATGTTTGATGGATAGGCATGGTGTAAGATACCCAACTAGTTCTATGAAAATTTTTCCTTACTTAAACAATTTTACTTGCTATCAATTCATCAACTACTTCAACAACACAAAGATATACATCAAAGATAACTACTTGAATGAATCAACCTTAGAGTTGGGTACTTGTCTAGTTATTTGACTCAATCAACTTGCAATGTCTTATTACATGGATAATGCTTTCAATAGCATGAAGTTACAACTTATTCAATGGAGATACAAAAGAAAGGCCTTGAAGCCTTGATGTTTACAATGGCGTCTACACTTGATCAACTCAATCAAACTCAATGATGTCAACTGAATGTCAACACCTCACAATATCACAAGGGAGCATCACCTTGCTTGTTGCGTGGATGAATGTCATAGTTGCAAGTCTCTTAGGGTTAGGTGCCAATTGAAGGTAGTAGAAACTAGACTAGGCACCATCCTAAGCTGGGCGCTTCCTTGAGGTGGTAGAGACATGTGTAGGAGTTCAGACAACACTGAGAGAGGGGGGTGAATCAGTGTTGTATTAATTCTCAAACATTTTACAACTTTTTGCAAGCTTTCTCTTACAGAACTGATGGAAAGGAATACATTAATGATTTGTTAAGTTTATATGCACAAGACTTACAATAACAGATGTAAACAAAACATGATCAAACTAATAATATGCACACACATAGAAGAAATCAAGACACAACCTTTTTACCGAGTGGAAAACCCTCAGGGGTAGAAAAACCACTCATGAAGTGCCTCACTGGCTTAACTGAAAAACATGCCTCACTAGCAATACAAATTGTCTCACTGACAATTGAAAGGTCTTACTGACCTACAAGCCTCACTGGCATACTGTGTGCCTCACTGGCAACAAAGTTTAGAAGCACCAGCTTCAAGGAGCACCAACCCCTAAAATAGAACAAACTGAAAACAAAAAACTCAAAGGGTTTCTCTGTTTCAATACAAAAACATTTCTGTCAAATGGCCATTCTCTTTATCAACCCAAATCATGTACGAACTCAGATATTCAAAATCAATCATGTACCCTGATCCTCTCTACAACACCAATACTGCTTGATTCTCAACAACACGGTTTGGTTCTCAACAACACTGCTTGATTCTTCATCTCTACCTTACCAGTCATTCAATCAATGCACCTGATTATCATTGCAATTGCATATTGTCTTTCTGATCACCTTGTCAATCTTTGTTTCTGTATTTAATCCCTGTCAGTTCATCATTGATCTGTACAACATCACTCACCACATCTTGTTAATCCACACAACTCTCTAAAAAAAACATCTGTAATATCATTAAATAAAATCTAAATATACTTTCACAACCCTTCATATTCTCTTCTCTATTTTTAAAACAAAATATCTTCCCGTCAATTCTATGCATTAAAAAATCTTTTGATCTTCCTCTTCTCTGTACATGATCCTTCACATTCTTTGACATTTCAATTTGGACAATTTCTGTATTCAATATTATCCTTGCAAATAAAATCTTCAATTTGATTTTCTCACAAGACAAAAACATCATTCAATCTTGTTGATCTTCCTCAAAAATATCTTCATGAAAACCTTTCATATTCTATATCTGTGAAGAAATTACTTTTCTCTTCATGTCTATGACTATTCATTTTCTTCCTCTCTTCCTCTTTGCAAATTCTTGCAATCTTATTTCATCTTTGAAAACCAATCTGCCTCAAAAAAAATCTTCAATCTGTAAAGAATCTTTCTCATTGCATCATTGTTATCTCTGCAATTTTTTCATAAAAATCTTTTCTAAATTCTTCAATAGTTTTCTAAAAAAAAATTGCTTTTAAAAAGCAATAGCAATCTCCTATAAAGGCTCCTTAATTCTATAATGAATCTTAAGCCTTTTAATTAAAAATGGAAATTTAAAAAAGTTTCCAAAAATCTTTTATAAAAAAATGTGCCCACTTATATCGTGCTCCCTCCTTATACGATGCACCTTTTATTTAAATGTCATAAAATATGACATACTAAAGTTTCTAAGTTTAAACAAAATAACAAACCTTCCCTTTTTGAATATATCGCGGGCCCTTCAAAACATTTTCAATTGTTTTTAAACTTATAAAAATCTCTAAGGAAAAACGCGCTCCATAACAAACATTTGAAGAGGGCCGTTTGAAATGATTTCCCGCCCGAGGCTTTTGGAAGAGACCGATGCTATCGGTAATTGTATAAAGGGTGGCCGGTTTCTACACGATGCCAAACCCTTTGTTCTAACACTTAAGTGGCCCCGCGACCTGTTTAAACGGTCAATGTAATATTAAAACAAAAAGAACACTTTACATGTGATGGGTAGAATATGTAGAGTGACAAAGTCTTTAGGGACTTAGGAACCAACTTAGAAAGATTAAATCTTTAGGAGGTTTTAAATTCTATCAAATATTCCTGAGCACCTTTACCACCACAAATAAACAAGCACCCCAATTGACATTTTATACATAATATGAAACAACATGTTACACCATCTTGTCATCCACTCATGATGATCAACTCTGCAAGAACCTACTGAAGTTACTGATGCAATCTGAGATAATCCCAAGACAGTACTGATATAAGACCAAACTCCTGATTATGATTTGAAGACAATATAGTGAAGCAATCTGAGATAAGCATGACATTCTGCATCAAACAACTTGATTCCTACTACATCCTTGAAGACACCACACTATATACACTTAGATACGATCAACACACTTATCCTGAATGAGTGAACTATAAATAGGATCCCAATGTATAACCAATACCATCCACACAACATGAAAAATTGAGGACACATATAAACTACATCTCAACCATATGAATTGCATCATAATCATTTCACAAACTGAATACTAAGATCAAATGACCTAGCCACTGAATACTATATGTCATCTGTATCACCTTGAGTAATGAATCTTATCATTATATTCACAACACACAAGATGATGTACTCCTGATAATGCAAGAACAAACCTGTGAAATATAGAGCCATTCTCTGCATCTGCAAGACACATATGATGTGATCATCACAAGACATTAAGGATTTCAAACAACCAATACATTGTCTCTGCATTAAATCTCTCCCACTTGAAGACATCCTGAAATATGACATGAGGACCAAACACCTTTTTGTCATCAATGACAATCTGTCACCATCAATCTCCCCCTTTGTCATTGATGGCAAAACCACCTGATGCATATTTTTCTTTCTCCCCCTTTTTGACATCGGTTGACAAAGACTATTATCTCCCCCTGAGAACAACTCCACTGAAAAGATGTTATAGCTTATAATTGCAATCATCTTGCAATATGAGAACTTTGAAAACATAAACTTTTGTTATCTTTGAACCACTTACCAAAATCTTTGAAGCCATTTGTCTTTCATGAAACTTACATCTGATGACAATACCACTATGAAGATGAAGATTGACACACTCTTTCCTAATAACATCACAAACTTTCAAAACAAACAGTTCTTCTTCAAACAACAACCTTTTTGACCTAAAATAATAAATCTCCAAGATCTTCCATGTATTAAAGATCACAAACAAATTACTACTCAGAAATACCATTGGTAAACACTGACAAGACTAACCAACATAACTCAACTCAACTCAACACTTATCCACTTCCTGAATTAGTCCTGAAGCAACATATCAACCTGAAGTATACCATCCATTTACTGACAGTCAACCTTCTGAACACTTTTGCAAAGAAAATCATAAACATACCAATACTCTTCGATGAACAATTTTGCAGGCACAAAACATGTAGACGCCCCATCACACAGATGCCAAGATGACCATTTTTTATAAGACCTTTACTTGCCTCCGATTTGAGGAAAAAACAAGATTCACCATCAATGTCATAAGAGACTCTGGATTGTCATAACTTGAAGCTCATACCTGAAAGCTCCAAGGTACATGTCATAAAACATAACTCAAAAAAGTAATAGATATAATCATCAAACTAATTTCCTGATATGAACTATCATCCTGCATATTCTAACACCTTTTCTTGATAGACCATCTTGCTGTTCCTGCACATATTATACTATCAAATCTGATATACAACACTCTGGCAAAAACTGATATATACATAATCATATCTGAAACATACTGAAATCAACAAGAACTCTTGCCTCTTGACTTCATCATTCAAAACAAGATATTATTGCAACAACACTTTCCAAAACACTTTGGATTGCAATACCATGATAATTCAACCTTTGTAATCAACAACATGATCAAGAACAGTTTGTGCATTTTGAACTCCTAAAATATTTTTTTTTCAAAACCTTGAAATCATAATAAACCAATGAACACCTGTATCACTGTCATACACTGTCATACACTGAAACTCAAAAACATCAAAAACATTATCAAGCAAGCATGATAAACAAAACAAGCTCATCACATAGATAAACATCAACTAATCCTCCTGTAACTTCTTGGGGATAAAATGATAAGACAAGAACAACTCCCCCTCACATCATGATATCTGTTATGCAACAGATGAAATGACTTGTGCAAAATGCACAAGATTAGGATCCTTCTCATGACTTTGTTTTCTTCTCCAAACCTGTATAAACCTTTTCTTTTCTTTGCTCAAGGTGTCTGCTCTAGATGCCTTCAATTTATTCCTGCAAAACTGTGCCTTATGCCCAAAAGAATTGCAATTATAACAAACTATGTTATAACCAAATGACTGATACCTTTTTGACATCTCCTGAGCAATTATGTTATGCTTCCATGTAGGATCAAACATTCTATTCATTTTACAGTTTCTTTGAATGTGTCCAATATTATTGCACTTGTAACAAACAATATCAGTATTCCTTCTGCAATTAACTGATTTGTGTCCAAATTGATTACAAGCATAACAATAACCATTAAATGAATAGTTATACCTGTACATGTAAGCTTGTCTTATAGATGTAGGTTTTCTTAAATTTCTTCTTTGATTGTGCACAAATTCATCTCTGGTTTTCTGTTCTGTTTCATTCTTCCTTTTACTTTCTCTGGTAGCAACATGATGACTTGAATCAATTTTCCTTCTAGGAGTCTCTCTTGCTTTTGAACATTCTCCTTCTTCAAAACCAAGTCTAGTAGTGTCTCCATATAGTTTTTGTTTACCAAGCATCTCTTGTAGCTTGCTTGTGCTTTCTTCAAATTCATTATACTTCTTAAGACCATCATACTCTTTTCTCAGATTGATAATTTCACCTTCCAGTTTTAGATTCTCAATCCTTGAAACTTCAAGGTTAGAAATTGAGACATCAGCTATTCTCTTAGCTTCAACAATTTCTGATTTCAAACTAACAATCAATTTATTTGATTCACTTGCTTGATTCTTCAAGTCTACAATTAGGTTTCTAGCATCTTCAAGATCTGTAAGAGCTTTATCTTTTGAATCTCTTTCTTGCTGCAACTACATCATTAATTTATTGTTCTCCTTCTTATAATTCTTGAGCTCACTCAGAGCATATATGAGCTCTCCTTCCAAATCTATCTCACAATCTTGTTCATTATAATCCTGATCATCATCACTCTGATCATCATCACTTGTGATGCTAGCTTTTTCTGAATCTGATTGTGATTGTCTTCTTTCATGATCACTTTCATTAAACACCAAATTGTTCTCTTCTTTGTCATTACCTTGATAAATTCTTATGAGTTCTTTCCAGATATCCTTACAAGAAATATCATTAGATAAACCAGATAAAATAACCTTCTTGGCTATATGATTGCATTTAAGAGCTTCTTTGTTATTTGCAGAGTTAGAATATCCATTCTCAATAGTCATCCATATATCATATCCTAAAGAGGATAAATAGACTTGCATTCTCATACACCAAACTGAAAAGTCTGAACCATTAAATAGAGGAACTCCATAAAACTCTTTCATTGATTCAACTTGTGAACCATCTTTATCAACTGATTGAACATTAACACCTAAGTTTGATATGGATGATGTCTTCTGTGTCTTTTGACCAGAAAGAAACTTGACATTTCTAATGTTCTTATTTCTTCTGCACTTACCCATTGAACTCCACACACACAGGACCTACCCAAGCTGATTAAGCTGTAGAAGGGAAACTGGCTCTGATACCAATTGTAGGAGTTCGGACAACACTGAGAGGGGGGGGTGAATCAGTGTTGTATTAATTCTCAAACATTTTACAACTTTTTGCAAGCTTTCTCTTACAGAACTGATGGAAAGGAATACATTAATGATTTGTTGAGTTTATATGCACAAGACTTACAATAACAGATGTAAACAAAACATGATCAAACTAATAATATGCACACACATAGAAGAAATCAAGACACAACCTTTTTACTGAGTGGAAAACCCTCAGGGGTAGAAAAACCACTCATGAAGTGCCTCACTGGCTTAACTGAAAAACATGCCTCACTGGCAATACAAATTGTCTCACTGACAATTGAAAGGTCTTACTGACCTACAAGCCTCACTGGCATACTGTGTGCCTCACTGGCAACAAAGTTTAGAAGCACCAGCTTCAAGGAGCACCAACCCCTAAAATAGAACAAACTGAAAACAAAAAACTCAGAGGGTTTCTCTGTTTCAATACAAAAACATTTCTGTCAAATGGCCATTCTCTTTATCAACCCAAATCATGTACGAACTCAGATATTCAAAATCAATCATGTACCCTGATCCTCTCTACAACACCAATACTGCTTGATTCTCAACAACACAGTTTGGTTCTCAACAACACTGCTTGATTCTTCATCTCTACCTTACCAGTCATTCAATCAATGCACCTGATTATCATTGCAATTGCATATTGTCTTTCTGATCACCTTGTCAATCTTTGTTTCTGTATTTAATCCCTGTCAGTTCATCATTGATCTGTACAACATCACTCACCACATCTTGTTAATCCACACAACTCTCTAAAAAAAACATATGTAATATCATTAAATAAAATCTGAATATACTTTCACAACCCTTCATATTCTCTTCTCTATTTTTAAAACAAAATATCTTCCCGTCAATTCTATGCATTAAAATTTTTTTTGATCTTCCTCTTCTCTGTACATGATCCTTCACATTCTTTGACATTTCAATTTGGACAATTTCTGTATTCAATATTATCCCTACAAATAAAATCTTCAATTTGATTTTCTCACAAGACAAAAACATCATTCAATCTTGTTGATCTTCCTCAAAAATATCTTCATGAAAACCTTTCATATTCTATATCTGTGAAGAAATTACTTTTCTCTTCATGTCTATGACTGTTCATTTTCTTCCTCTCTTCCTCTTTGCAAATTCCTACAATCTTATTTCATCTTTGAAAACCAATTTGCCTCAAAAAAAATCTTCAATCTGTAAAGAATCTTTCTCATTGCATCATTGTTATCTCTGCAATTTTTTCATAAAAATCTTTTCTAAATTCTTCAATAGTTTTCTAAAAAAAAATTTCTTTTAAAAAGCAATAGCAATCTCCTATAAAGGCTCCTTAATTCTATAATGAATCTTAAGCCTTTTAATTAAAAATGGAAATTTAAAAAAGTTTCCAAAAATCTTTTATAAAAAAATGTGCCCACTTATATCGGGCTCCCTCCTTATACGATGCACCTTTTATTTAAATGTCATAAAATATGACATACTAAAGTTTCTAAGTTTAAACAAAATAACAAACCTTCCCTTTTTGAATATATCGCGGGCCCTTCAAAACATTTTCAATTGTTTTTAAACTTATAAAAATCTCTAAGGAAAAACGCGCTCCATAACAAACATTTGAAGAGGGCCGTTTGAAATGATTTCCCGCCCGAGGCTTTTGGAAGAGACCGATGCTATCGGTAATTGTATAAAGGGTGGCCGGTTTCTACACGATGCCAAACCCTTTGTTCTAACACTTAAGTGGCCCCACGACCTGTTTAAAAGGTCAATGTAATATTAAAACAAAAAGAACACTTTACATGTGATGGGCAGAATATGTAGAGTGACAAAGTCTTTAGGGACTTAGGAACCAACTTAGAAAGATCAAATCTTTAGGAGGTTTTAAATTCTATCAAATATTCCTGAGCACCTTTATCACCACAAATAAACAAGCACCCCAATTGACATTTTATACATAATATGAAACAACATGTTACACCATCTTGTCATCCACTCATGATGATCAACTCTACAAGAACCTACTAAAGTTACTGATGCAATCTAAGATAATCCCAAGACAGTACTGATATAAGACCAAACTCCTGATTATGATTTGAAGACAATATAGTGAAGCAATCTGAGATAAGCATGACATTCTCCATCAAACAACTTGATTCCTGCTACATCCTTGAAGACACCACACTATATACACTTAGATACGATCAACACACTTATCTTGAATGAGTGAACTATAAATAGGATCCCAATGTATAACCAATACCATCCACACAACATGAAAAATTAAGGACACATATAAATTACATCTCAACCATATGAATTACATCATAATCATTTCACAAACTGAATACTGAGATCAAATGACCTAGCCACTGAATACTATATGTCATCTGTATCACCCTGAGTAATGAATCTTATCATTATATTCACAACACACAAGATGATGTACTCCTGATAATGCAAGAACAAACCTGTGAAATATAGAGCCATTCTCTGCATCTGCAAGACACATATGATGTGATCATCACAAGACATTAAGGATTTCAAACAATCAATACATTGTCTCTGCATTAAATCTCTCCCACTTGAAGACATCCTGAAATATGACATGAGGACCAAACACCTTTTCGTCATCAATGACAACCTGTCACCATCAACATGGATGAACGTCTGGTGGGGTTTGATGACTCTATATTGACACTCAAATTTACTTAGGCGCAATATTAGTGTTCTTCTGACTAGGCGCTAGATAGGAGGATTCTCAGGGGTTTTGGCGCCTAGGTTACAACTTATCAATTTCTCAAAGAATCTTTGAAACACTTGACTTCCAAAGATTATCATCTTACCCTCTGATGGAGCGCCTTGTTCCAAAATTGGTCTTGGGGACTTGCATCTCTCTTAGGTGCATGTTTGGAGTAATGTCAACTGGTATCAACACCTATTATCTCAATTCACACTTGACATCAAACTTTTGAAGCTCTTTTACCCTACCGCCTTTATCTTCTATCAAGCACCTAACATTCTAGAGGTGAATTCCATCTTTATCCAAGTCTTCAAGGTACTTCCAAGTTTAGGTGCCAAAACAGGGTTATGGAGGAGCAGAACCACGCCTTAGGAGGATGACTGAACCCTAGGCACCAATTTGAGGTTGCAAGAGCATAGGTATGCACCAAGTAGAGTTTGATGCTCAAAACATTAACATTATTCAATGAAATTCTTTTTTGACTCTAGGCGCCATTTGGAGGCTAGAAAGAGGGAAGTTGACACCAATTGCATTAGGCGCATTTCTGAGGTGATGGAGACCAATAAGTGTGCCTTGTCCTCTGGCTCTATTCCTTGTTAACTTTACAACTTAGATTATCTGAACAACACTGAGAATGCTTCCCTTCTTCCTGATACAAGTTGAAAGATCCACTGGGTGCCATTTCAGGTGTCTGGAGAGATCATCAACCAAGGGCGCTAATAGAGCCTTCAGCAAATGGAAAGAGCGCCTTACTTAGATTTGATTTCTAGATGCTAGAATTGAGGAATTTTGCACCTTGGCTAGGAGTTTCTCATTTCAATCTTGATTATTCATCTAAGTGACTTTCCTTAGCCCCCAAGCCTTCAATCTATCCATTACCCCCTGCTAGGCGCTCAAAATAGAGTGTTAATGCCTTATGAAGGTTAGGCATATTCTGAGGGTGGGGTAGGCAAGTGAGGGCATCAAACCAGGCCTTGAGACTTCTCTCCTCATCAAAGGCTTTCAATCCTAGGTGCCAGATCCAAGGAGTTCCAACCAACACATGCAACTAGTGCTGTGAGTTCACCCAAAGGACATCTTTAACTTGAAAACTTTCAATCTTCATCCATCTATGCTAGGCACTCAATTGGAGGATCCCTAGAAACATGTATAGGCTCCTTGAGGTTCTTAGGCGCTTAATTTGGATGATCCTTGTGCTAGGCGCTTAGTAAGGAAAACTAGAGTGAAATGGGCACCTAGGCTCCCAAGTTTCCGTACTTAGTCAAATTTTAGGGTTCTGACCTTGTTCCTGCAAAACAAACAGATAGAGTTAGTCTAAAACCAATTTATTCCCTCATCATTTGGAATTAGCCTCCAGGAATGAGGAATAGGCTAATCCATTATACACTTGATGATCAAGCTGGGAACGGGGACATGACACATGGTACTAGGGTAATCATTTTGGGTTTTGCATGAGCCTCGGACAAGGTAATAGGCATAGGGTTTGTATCTTGCATAATAATTTTTTCAAACCAAGGGTCCATGATGGAAATGATTAAGGATGATAGAATGTTTGGATTTTGGACTTTGAGATGTTTATGGTTGTAAATGTTTATTGTTTGGACTCAAATTTTGTTAAATGGTTGTTTGAAAGAGGACACATCAAACACAACAATAAGATTGGTTTAAGTATGGATGCAAATGATGTTTACTAGTTTACTAATGTGATGATGTTTACTAATGTGATGATGATTACTAATGTGATGATGATTTTGCATGTTTTCAATGGTTGGGATCTACAAGTTATGCATTTTTTTGGGATGCACACCTCGTTGATTGTAGTGGGATGACTTGAATTTATATTGCCTATATCCACGGGATGACTTTGTTATTTTTCCTTGTCTATGCTCATTTGCACATTGGTATGTTGCATTGGGATGAGAGGATGGATGTTGCTTTGATAGTAATGTGTATTCGTCACCTAGTGATGGATGATCTTATATAGTGGTTGGGTGTAATGGTTATCTTCATGTGGTTGTAGATGTTGATCCTTGGTTTAGAGGTGTTTGGTAGTGTGTCTTGGTGGACTCTTGATTCTAGATTAGAGTATTAGCATGATACAAGTTCTCTTGAGACTAGGATGTCTATATTGGTGCATGTGATCTTCTAGGAGGAGATGTTAGATCATGATGTCATGTTTGGATACCTAATTTTGTAGTTGGAGTTTTGACAATGGTCTTGTTAGTTCTCTTGGTATTGAGTACATTGGTCATGTGCTTGGGAGCTTCATGATAATGTGGTGTTGCATTTGGAGCTTAACATGGATTGATTGGTTGTAGGTTCTCATACATACTTCTTGACTTGGGTGAGGCTAGAGTTCTCTTGGGATTAGAGACAATTGTTGAGATGGTTACCCTTTAGAGGTTTTAGTAGGAAGACCAAGGAGACTTTCACTTGGATATGGGCGTGAGTTAATTATGGACCTAGAGAAGATTCTTATTGGAGAGAGTCATTGTGGCTTGGTGTATCTTTGACGAGCATTCTCATTCCCCACTCTTGGTCTACTCGGCAGACTATCATCTAAGAGGTATTTCCCATCCTTTAGATGAATTTTTTTAATGCTTTATCTTCTCATGGTTATGGATCTTGAGCTATGGTTATTGGTTCTAGAGGGTTCATTCGAGGGGTGTCTCTAAACATGCTTTTTCTTAGGTGCTAAACTGGAGTTGTCTAGATGCACAAGTGTGCCTCCCTCAATGAAGTTCCTTTTGTTAACTTCGTTCATCCTAGTGACTCAAGGGGTTGTTATATTCTTTAGGCACAATCTTTCATAGACTAAAACATTTACTCCATGTTAAGGCACTCAAAGGAGGCTCTGGAGATGGAAAATGGCGCCTTAACTCACTTATGTAAATTTTGGACTTTTAGGCAATTGCAAGATGTCTTGGAGGGCTCAATTCTTCAAGGCACCCATTTTGTTCACCACTTGTAGCATCACTTGTTCAAGGCGCATGTGTGATTTGGTCAAAAATAGGCACCTAGAGTGAATAGGCTTTCATCCTGACTTAATACACTGCCTCCTTCTGATGATTTTTGGGGCAGCAGAAAACCTTTCACCACGGGCAAATGCCTCAGAGCTATAAAAAATTGAGAGAGGTTATTGTAGAGGCACTCTATGTGATCGCGTTGCCTCAGATGAAATGTTTCTAAGTGACACAGTTTTTGAGTAACATCTTGTCAAAGATTGCTGCCTTTTTGCACTTTGGACTCTTCAGGGATATCGTCGGTACAATGTAGCTCCAACTGTTTTGATATGTTTGGGTGAAAAACAGGACCATGCCTAACATAAATGTACCCATTTAGATGCGTTGGAATAGTTAGTTTGGTCGCATCAGGAGCAGGACGAAAGTTACACCCCTTTGCAACTTTACACTGCCTCCTTCTGACGATTTTTGGGGCAGCAAAAAACCTTTCACCAAGGGCAAATGCCTCATAGCTATAAAAAATTGAGAGAGGTTATTGTAGAGGCACTCTATGTGATCACGTTGCCTCAAACAGAATGTTTCTAAGTGACATGGTTTTTGAGTAACAGCTCGTCAAAGATTGCTTCCTTTTTGCACTTTGGACTCTTCAGGGATATCGTCGATACAATGTAGCTCTGACTGTTTCGACATGTTTGGGTGAAAAATAGGACCATGCCTAGTGTAAATGTACCCATTTGGATGCGTTGAAATAGTCAGTTTGGTCGCATCAGGGGCAGGACAAAAGTTACACCCCTTTGCAACTTTACACTGCCTCCTTCTGATGATTTTTGGGGCAGCAGAAAACCTTTCACCACGGACAAATGCCTCAGAGCTATAAAAAATTGAGAAAGGTTATTGTAGAGGCACTCTACGTGATCGCGTTGCCTTAGACGAAATGTTTCTAAGTGACACAGTTTTCAAGTAACATCTTGTCAAAGATTGCTACCTTTTTGCACTTTGGACTCTTCAGGGATATCATCAGTACAATGTAGCTCCGACTGTTTCGACATGTTTGGGTGAAAAATAGGACCATGCCTAGCGTAAATGTACCCATTCAGATGCGTTGGAATAGTCAATTTGGTCGCATCGGGAGCAGGACGAAAGTTACACCCCTTTGCAACTTTACACTGCCTCCTTCTGACGATTTTTGGGGCAGCAGAAAACCTTTCACCACGGGCAAATACCTCAGAGCTATAAAAAACTGAGAAAGGTTATTGTAGAGGCACTCTATGTGATCACGTTGCCTCAGATGGAATGTTTCTAAGTGACACAGTTTTTGAGTAACATCTCATCAAAGATTGCTGCCTTTTTGCACTTTGGACTCTTCAGGGATATCGTCGGTACAATGTAGCTCCGACTGTTTCAACATGTTTGGGTGAAAAATAGGACCATGCCTAGCATAAATGTACCCATTTGGATGTGTTGGAATAGTCAGTTTGGTCGCATCAGGAGCAGGACGAAAGTTACACCCCTTTGCAACTTTACACTGCCTCCTTCTGACAATTTTTGGGGCAGTAGAAAACCTTTCACCACGGACAAATGCCTCAGAGGTATAAAAAACCGAGAAAGGTTATTGTAGAGGTACTCTATGTGATAGCATTGCCTCAAACAAAATGTTTCTAAGTGACACAGTTTTTGAGTAACATCTCATCAAAGATTGCTGCCTTTTTGCACTTTGGACTCTTCAGGGATATCATCGGTACAATGTAGCTCCGACTGTTTCGACATGTTTGGGCGAAAAACAGGACCATGCCTAGCGTAAATGTACCCATTCAGATGCGTTGGAACAGTCAATTTGGTCACATCAGGAGTAGGATGAAAGTTACACCCCTTTGCAACTTTACACTGCCTCCTTCTGACAATTTTTGGGGTAGCAAAAAAACTTTCACCACAAGCAAATGTCTCAGAGCTATAAAAAACTGAGAAAGGTTATTGTAGAGGCACTCTACATGATCACGTTACCTTAGACGGAATGTTTTTAAGTGACACAGTTTTTGAGTAACATCTCGCCAAAGATTGCTACCTTTTTGCACTTTGGACTCTTCAGGGATATCATTGGTACAATGTAGCTCTGACTGTTTCGACATGTTTGGGTGAAAAACAGGACCATGCCTAGTGTAAATGTACCCATTTGGACGTGTTGGAACAGTCAATTTGGTCGCATCAGGAGTAGGACGAAAGTTACACCCCTTTGCAACTTTACACTGCCTCCTTTTGACGATTTTTGGGGCAGCAGAAAACCTTTCACCACGGGCAAATGCCTCAGAGCTATAAAAAATTGAGAGAAGTTATTGTAGAGGCACTCTATGTGATCGTGTTGCCTTAGACAGAATGTTTCTAAGTGACATGGTTTTCGAGTAACATCTTGTCAAAGATTGCTGCCTTTTTGCACTTTGGACTCTTCAGGGATATCGTCGATATAATGTAGCTCCAATTGTTTCGACATGTTTGGGTGAAAAACAAGACCATGCCTAGCGTAAATGTACCCATTCAGATGCATTGGAATAGTCAGTTTGGTTGCATCAGGAGTAGGATGAAAGTTACACCCCTTTACAAATTTACACTGCCTCCTTCTGACGATTTTTGGGGCAGTAGAAAACCCTTCACCACAGGCAAATGCCTTAGAGCTATAAAAATTGAGAAAGGTTATTGTAGAGGCACTCTACATGATTGTATTGCCTCAGACGGAATGTTTCTAAGTGACACGGTTTTTGAGTAACATCTTGTCAAATATTGCAGCCTTTATGTACTTTGGACTCTTCAGGGATATCGTGGGTACAATGTAGCTCGGACTGTTTCGACATGTTTGGGTGAAAAATAGGACCATGCCTAGTGTAAATGTACCCATTCAGATGTGTTGGAACAGTCAGTTTGGTCGCATCAGGAGCAGGACAAAAGTTACACCCCTTTGCAACTTTACACTGCTTCCTTTTGAGGATTTTTGGGGCAGCAGAAAACCTTTCACCACGGGCAAATACCTTAGAGATATAAAAAACTGAGAGAGGTTATTGTAGAGGCACTTTATGTGATCGTGTTGCCTTAGACAAAATATTTCTAAGTGACATGGTTTTCGGGTAACATCTCATCAAAGATTGCAGACTTTTTGCACTTTGGACTCTTCAGAGATATCATCGGTACAATGTAGCTCAGACTGTTTCGACATGTGTGGGTGAAAAATAGGACCATGCCTAGTGTAAATGTACCCATCCAGACACGTTGGAATAGTCAGTTTGGTCACATCATGAGCAGGACACCAAAAATGCAAAAGTTGCTTGTGCAACTTGACAACATTGACACTTTTTTGCAACATGACTCAAAGACTCAAACTGACCCCAAATGACTCAAAGTGACTTAAAATCACCTTGATTTGGTGCCCAATGTACATTATAGAGGTCGAGGTGCTCCTTATCATTCAAACATCTTAGATGAGCGCATAGGAAAGGAAAAAGCTCTAAGTTTCATCATCATGAGCGCCTAATATCAAGAGACTTTAATGGCTCAAACCTTAGCATGGAGTCCTAAGGTGCATTTCATGTCTCCTTTCATCCAGTTTGGCACCCTTATGTAGATTTTTCAACTTGATTTGGCACCCTATATGTGAAGGAAGATCTAAAGGCATGAAAGTGGATGTCATATTGCAAGAGTTTGGATCATCAAAATTGAAAGAAATAAGTCTATTAAGCTTGGGCACCCTTGGTCTTCTTTTCATTCATTATGAGTGCCTTGGGAGAATGGTATATAGGTCATCATCATGATTGGGTGCCCTGGATCCAGAGTGTTGGAGAGATCATCAAATGATGTCTAGTAGGGTGAGTTATGAGTTTGGTTGCATCAGGAGCAGGACACCAAAAATGCATAACATGATGATGTAAAAATGTGTACATATGTGTAAAAATGCAGGAGGAAATAAAAAAAGACAAACCTTACAAATTAATGTGCATACTTACAACTCAATGTAACATAACTTTACAAAATCAATGTGAATACTTACAAATTAATCCAATGAACCATCCGGGTCCGCTCTACTCTTTATTGTGTCAAGTATTGCTTCATGGTTAGACTCACGCACCTTCCACAATATTTTGTTCAAAGGTCTACCCCGATACTTTATCAAATGAACATTGGATGCCAAGACAAGGTTCGAGTAATGAAGAATCTTCTGATGCATGTCAAAGTCCTAAAATAGCCAAATATTAACACTCTTATGTGGGTACCTTCTAAGCCATGTTCCAGTAATAACCACTGATCCTGTAAGGTATTCGATGTTTTCTCCATCTGTAACAGAGGCCTCCAATTTCTTTTTGGCCTCAACACAACGACATAAGTACTAATCTGTTCCCTCTTCATTATCTTCATCTACAATAAGTGCATATACATTCCCTACATTGATATGTGTAGCAAATTAGATGAAATTAGTCAACATTACAAAAACACTACAAAGTAAGATGACATTACCTGGTTGAACTAGATAAAATTAGATGCATATACGTGCCCTATATTACCTGGTTGAACTAAATCTGATATGTGGTCAAAGTCAACTGATGATTCCATCTATGTTAGTTCCAGTGCCGTCGGGGGTCAATATGTGTCAAGTGGGCTAAGATAACTTAACTGCCATTCATCAACTCTCTCCTTTGAATCGTACTCATCCCAGACTTGAATTGTATAGGAAGAATAAAAGCATGACATCTTTCATATATAGATACTCCATGAACCTGCAATTGAGCTTCTAAAAGAGTGCATCTCATTTGATCCTGTCAGTGTACAACAATCCTCATATGGTGCAATGTTAGTATCATATATCAACCAAAAAAATCTACGAACTAAAGACTTACCTTCATTACCTGGACCCATGGAATCATTACACCACTCGACAATCAATTTTGCATCTGTCAACTTTGCATTGTCTTTATACTTTAACTCTTCTCATGCTATGGCTCTTTTGATACATGCTCCTGCACCATCATGCTCCCCCTTTCCATGCCTAGCCTCACAAAAGTTCCACATATGTTGAATACCTATAAAATTATGCCTCCTACTCAGCCAATAGAAATTCTGTGAGTTCTTGAATTGTGACACATAGTTATCCGACCATATGATATGCTGACTGAACGATATGCCCCTTCTAGCCAAATCATTGTAGAACACCTGAAAGCAACCTTGCACGAACTCCGTAGAATGCGTACAATCATCACTAATATAGAAATTATACTCCCTTATGATCTTTCTGTCATCCTTTGTACTATCATTCGCATGAATGAATGCGATGTGTACAAATATAGAAACCTATGTGGAGTTGTAATATTGTGATTGTACCTCACACTGTGGCTGTAGACTGTAGTTCTCTGCAAAGTTGACGACTGAAACAATGCTACCAACTAGAAATGTGTCCTTGCATAACTTGAATTGCAAGTCCAACCATCGAGGTCTATGGGCATGTCTTGCATACTCATACACTATGCTATCACAAAATATAGGAATAAACTGATACACTGGAATCTTTTCAATAACTAATTCACACCTCTTTGCTTCTTTACCATCTTTTGTATTGTATGCCACTATTTTATACTTGCCAAACTCTACTAGTTCGTTTCCAACCACATGTGTTATTTCCATATGTTCACATATTGGCAAATGTTGCAAGCCACCGCAACGATGACATGTGCCATCCAAGCATAATTTCTTGTAGAATATTTGACCTTCCTCTCTTTCACATAAAATTCTTGATATGAAGTCTCTTGAAGATGTTGGTGGGGCACATATGGCACAACCCTGCAAATCATTGTTAGTATGCATTTCTAAACATATAGACCTATAAGCATCAAAATGGTTAGAAAATTTAATATGTAATCTACAACAACAAGTAGTGCATGTGTGATTTATCTTAACATAGAAAGGTTTTAGCAATTCAAAATATCTTTGACAAATTATAATTTGAGGATACTTCTCTAGAAATTTACCATAAAACTGTGTTTGAGTCTCATCCAAAAAATGCTTTGGATGTGGCTCGCGGTTCTGACTACCGATTCTCCTTCTTACCACATCCCTTTGATTCGAAGATACCCTTGTGTAATTCTTCTAAAAGTCTTCAATTAGTGATCTCAATGCTTCAACAATTGGTTTATCTTTTCATGGTAGTCTCCCTGAGAACGCCCATAATTC
Source organism: Cunninghamia lanceolata (assembly GCA_027924645.1). NCBI lineage: Eukaryota > Viridiplantae > Streptophyta > Pinopsida > Cupressales > Cupressaceae > Cunninghamia > Cunninghamia lanceolata. The sequence goes on from BSBN01000176.1 coordinate 14,134,467, forward strand.
ATTGGCATTAGTGTCCTCAATTCTTTGGCGTCTTCCAACGGCTCTTGATAAAGTTTTCCTATTAATTCTCAATTCTTGACTTGTCTTTCTAATGAGACGAGCTTTCCTCGTTTGACTACTTACTATAGTCGATGTAATCACACGCCGTGTTGCATTACTATCTTTTGTGCGTGAGGTGTTACCCACGCTCTCATATGCACTCATTAGATTCTTGACAATAGATTTTTCACTTGAAGCCTCTAATGTTCTCAACCCAAGAATCTTCATGATAGACCTATACTTTATACTTCACATCATTTCAATGAATAGTTGACATCTTGCAGTCTCATTTGACTTTTCAAAGAACAATCTCCAAATCTTATTAGCATATCTTCTACAAGTGCGTTTTGGAATCTTACCTTCCATTGGCTACAAAATATTCTCATCAATATCAATCAAATACTTTGGCTTTCTATGCAAAATTCTAGGTGGTGTCAAGTTAGGTAAATTCATCTCAACATTAGGAATTTCATCAATATTTAAATGAGATGGGTTAGATGGCATACCTTCGATCGAAGATGGAATAGATGACATACCTTGAGGTTGAGGTGGGAACGATGGTGTACCTCCTTCATCACATGTGAGTGATGATGTACTCTCAACTTGAGATGTGGTAGATGGTGTCCCTACATGTTGACTTGCAGTAAAGGACGTGTCTCCAACTATGGTATTCAAATCTCTCATACCACGAAGTTTTTGCATTCATTCTCTTTGTGCCGCCAATACCATATCTCTTTGTGATGGTTGTGGTTTCTCTTCAATTGGTATGTCTTCATTTATCGTGTCCAATTTCCTCTTCTCACGAAGTTCCCTCATAGCCATTGCTTTCTTTGCATTCTTAGCTTCTATCTCTTCCTATGTTGGTTTAATTCTTGATCGTTTCCTCGGCATGACAGAGAATTTGTCTGTAGCATGATAAAGAGACCAATATTAGTTCCTAAGAAATGAATACAAGATAATAGTGGGATTGTATTTTTTTTATGTTGTAAGGATTTATTCTTGTATAGTTTGACATCATGGTATGAACTAAGGTTTGTTTATTACACATAATTATTAAAGAGCCCAAGTGTAGAAAATATACATGGCATCATGTGAGATTGTAGGTTGCTTTCTTGATTGGGAATGTGTCTATTCTAAACATGTATGATAAAGCATGATAAAGTAATTCAATCCAAAATAAGAAAAATGTAAAGAACATGCATGTAAAGACTTGACATACCTAAAAAATGAAGATTTGAATGGAGAGAGTACCCAATTATGTAGTGTTTTTATCTTCTTGCATCAAACTCCTCAACAATTTGAGTTTTTCACCACTTGCTTCCTTTTCAATGTTAAATTCCTAAAATTGAATCACAATTAACATTACAACACTACAAAAATTGAAACTTGAATAGATATATATCAAACTTGGTTTGAAAACTATGTTATTTCCTCCTTCTCAAGTTGTTAAAGCAGAAAAGGTGGTGGAAAGATCATGCAAAGGTGGTACAATGTGTCAAATGTGCATGTGAACTTCCCAATAGCATGAAGGCACTTCTTTTTTGTCAGAGCATGCGTAGAATCAGTAAGAAAATAGAGCATGTGGGCCTGGATCATGGGGGTAACCACTTTTTTACTGTTTCAATAGAAATACAAAACGCGAGTGCGTTATAACGTGCTTGCGCTATAACGCGCTCGTGTTTTGTCTTGCTATAGATTCATCACATCCTTTGCATTGATCACATCTTTTTCTTGCAATGGCTTGCCAGATGCTTCGCCATATGATAGGCATAATAATGAAGGGGCAAGCCCTCATAATCAAGTTCTTGATAGAAAATGCCCTCAACCCTCAACGTCAAACCCTAATCCCTAAACCCTCAACTCTAATCCCTCGACCCTCAACCCTCAATGTCAAATCCTAATCCCTGAACCCTCAACCCTATCCCTGAACCCTCAACCCTCAACATCAAATCCTAATCCCTCAACCCTCAACCCTATCCTTAAACCCTCAACCCTTAATGTCAAATCCTAATCCCTCAACCCTAATCTATCATCCCTCAACTCTAATCCCTCATCCTTAAACCCTAAATGCTATCCCTAATCCTACACCCTCAACAGACTCGATACTTTACCTTAAACTCTAATCCCTTATCCCTAAACTCTCCAACCCTATCCCTAATCCTTACACCCTCCACACTCTACTTTAACACTAATCCCTTGAACCTCAACCCTATCCCTAAACCCTTGACCCTCGAACCTCAAGCCTCAACCCTCAACATCAAACCCTAATCCCTCAACCCTTAACTCTGATCCATCAACCCTCAACACTATACCTTAAACCCTAATCCCTTCAACCTCAACCCTATCCCTAAACCCTTGACCCTCAACCCTTGACGTCAAACCCTAATCCCTCAACCCTTAACTCTGATCCCTCATCTCTCAACCCTAACCCTAAACCCTAAACCCTAAACCCTCAACCCTCAACATCAAATCCTAATCCCTCAACTCTTCACTCTAATCCCTCAACCCTAAAACCTATCCCTAAACCCTCAACACTATACCTTAAACCCTAATCCCTCAGCCCTCAACCCTAAACCTTATCCCTAAACCCTAATCCCTCAACCCTCAACCCTAATCCGTCATCCCTCAACTCTAATCCCTCATCCCTAAACACTAAATGCTATCCCTATTCCTACACCCTCAACAGAATCGATACTATACCTTAAACCCTAATCCCTTATCCCTAAACCCTCCAACCCTATCCCTAATCCTTATAGCCTCCACACTCTACTTTAACCCTAATTCCTCGACCCTCGACCCTATCCCTAAACCCTTGACCCTCGAACCTTAACCCTCAACCCTCAAAGTCAAACCCTAATCCCTCAACCCTTAACTATGATCCCTCGACCCTCAACACTATACCTTAAACCCTAATCCCTATCCCTCAACCCTTAACCCTTAAAACTTAAACCCTATCCCTACACCCTCAACACTTGACACTATATCTTAAGCCTTAAACCCTCATCCCTAAAGCCTCAACCCTCAATCCTTAAACCTTAAACCCTAAACCCTATCCCTAATCCCTCTACCCTCGACACTCTAACCCTAACCTCGACATTAAATGCTAATCTGTCAACCCTAAACCCTAATCCTAAACCCTCAACCCTCAACCTTCAACACTATACCTTAAACCCTAATCCCTCAACCCTCAACCCTCAACCCTAAACCTTATCCCTAAAGCCTAATCCCTCAACCCTCAACCCTAATCCATCATCCCTCAACTCTAATCCCTCATCCCTAAACCCTAAATGCTATCCCTATTCCTAAACCCTCAATAGACTTGATACTATACCTTAAACTCTAATCCCTTATCCCTAAACCCTCCAACCCTATCCCTAATCCTTATACCCTCCACACTCTACTTTAACCCTAATTCCTCGACCCTCAACCCTATCCCTAAACCCATGACCCTTGAACCTCAACCCTCAACCCTTAACTCTGATCCCTCGACCTTCAACCCTATCCCTAAACCCTCAACCCTCAATGTCAAATTCTAATCCCTCAACCCTTCACTCTAATCCCTCAACCCTAAACCCTATCCCTAAACCCTCAACACTATACCTTAAACCCTAATCCCTCAAGCCTAACCCTAAACCTTGTCCCTAAACCCTAATCCCTCAACCCTCAACCCTAATCTGTCATCCGTCATCCCTCAACTCTAATCCCTCATTCCTAAACCCTAAATGCTATCCCTATTCCTAGACCCTCAACAGGCTCGATACTATACCTTAAACCCTAATCCCTCTACCCTTGACACTCTTATTTAACCCTAATCCCTTGACCATTAACCCTATCCCTCAACCTCAACCCTCAACTCTCAACATTAAACCCTAATTCATCAACCCTAAACCATCAACCCTCAAAACTATACCTTAAACCCTAATCCCTCAACCCTCAACCCTAAACCTTGTCCCTAAACCCTAATCCCTCAACCCTCAACCCTAATCCCTCATCCCTCAACTCTAATCCCTCATCCCTAAACCCTAAATGCTATCCCTATTCCTAAACCCTCAACAGACTCGATACTATATCTTAAACTCTAATCCCTTATCCCTAAACCCTCCAACCCTATCCCTAATCCTTATACCCTCCACACTCTACTTTAACCCTAATTCCTCGACCCTCAACCTTATCCCTAAACCCTTGACCCTCAAACCTCAACCCTCAACGTCAAACCCTAATCCCTCAACCCTTAACTCTGATCCCTCGACCTTCAACCTTATCCCTAAACCCTCAACCCTCAACGTCAAATTCTAATCCCTCAACCCTTCACTCTAATCCCTCAACCCTAAACCCTATCCCTAAACCCTAATCCCTCAACCCTCAACCCTAATCCCTCATCCCTCAACTCTAATCCCCCATCCCTAAACCCTAAATGCTATCCCTATTCCTAAACCCTCAACAGACTCGATACTATACCTTAAACTCTAATCCCTTATCCCTAAACCTTCCAACCCTATCCCTAATCCTTATACCCTCCACACTCTACTTTAACCCTAATTCCTCAACCCTTAACCCTATCTCTAAACCCTTGACCCTCGAACCTCAACCCTCAACCCTCAACATCAAACCCTAATCCCTCAACCCTTAACTCTGATCCCTCAAACTTCAACCCTATCCCTAAACCCTCAACCCTCAACATCAAATTCTAATCCCTCAACCCTTCACTCTAATCCCTCAACCCTAAACCCTATCCCTAAACCCTCAACACTATACCTTAAACCCTAATCCCTCAACCCTAACCCTAAACCTTGTCCCTAAACCCTAATCCCTCAACCCTCAACCCTAATCTGTCATTCGTCATCCCTCAACTCTAATCCCTCATTCCTAAACCCTAAACGCTATCCCTATTCCTAGACCCTCAACAGGCTCGATACTATACCTTAAACCCTAATCCCTACCCTCGACACTCTTATTTAACCCTAATCCCTTGACCATTAACCCTATCCCTCAACCTCAACCCTCAACCCTTAACCCTCAACTCTCAACATTAAGCCCTAATTCATCAACCCTAAACCCTAATCCCTCAAACCTAAACCCTATCCTTAAACCATCAACCCTCAACACTATACCTTAAACCCTAATCCCTCAACCCTAAATCCTAAACCTTATCCCTAAACCCTAATCCCTCAACCCTCAACCCTAATCCTTCATCCCTCAACTCTAATCCCTCATCCCTAAACTCTAAATGCTATCCCTATTCCTAAACCCTCAACAGGCTCAATACTATACCTTAAACTCTAATCCCTTATCCCTAAACCCTCCAACCCTATCCCTAATCCTTACACCCTCCACACTCTACTTTAACCCTAATCCCTTCAACTTCAACCCTATCCCTATACCCTTGATCCTCAAACCTCAACCCTCAACCCTCGACGTCAAACCCTATTCCCTCAACCCTTAACTCTGATCCCTCATCTCTCAACCCTAACCCTAAACCCTAAACCCTAAACCCTCAACCCTCAACATCAAATCCTAATCCCTCAACCCTAAACCCTATCCGTAAACCCTCAACACTATACCTTAAACCCTATTCCCTCAGCCCTCAACCCTAAACCTTATCCCTAAACCCTAATCCCTCAACCCTCAACCCTAATCCATCATCCCTCAACTCTAATCCCTCATCCCTAAACCCTAAATGCTATCCCTATTCCTACACCCTCAATAGAATCGATACTATACCTTAAACCCTAATCCCTTATCCCTAAACCCTCCAACCCTATCCCTAATCCTTATACCCTCCACACTCTACTTTAACCCTAATTCCTCGACCCTCAACCCTATCCCTAAACCCTTGACCCTCAAACCTTAACCCTCAACCCTCAACGTCAAACCCTAATCCCTCAACCCTTAACTCTGATCCCTCAACCCTCAACACTATACCTTAAACCCTAATCCCTATCCCTCAACCCTTAACCCTTAAAACTTAAACCCTATCCCTACACCCTCAACACTTGACACTATATCTTAAGCCTTAAACCCTCATCCCTAAAGCCTCAACCCTCAATCCTTAAACCTTCAACCCTAAACCCTATCCCTAATCCCTCTACCCTCGACACTCTAACCCTAACCTCGACATTAAATGCTAATCTGTCAACCCTAAACCCTAATCCTAAACCCTCAACCCTCAACCCTCAACACTATACCTTAAACCCTAATCCCTCAACCCTCAACCCTAAACCTTATCCCTAAACCCTAATCCCTTAATCCTCAACCCTAATCCATCATCCCTCAACTATAATCCCTCATCCCTAAACACTAAATGCTATCCCTATTCCTAAACCCTCAACAGACTCGATACTATACCTTAAACCCTAATCCCTTATCCCTAAACCCTCCAACCCTATCCCTAATCCTTACACCCTCCACACTCTACTTTAACCCTAATCCCTCGACCCTAAACCCTATCCTTAAACCCTTGACCCTTGAACCTCAACCCTCAACCCTTAACTCTGATCCCTCGACCCTCAACCCTATCCCTAAACCCTAAACCCTCAACCGTAATCTGTCATCCCTCATCCCTAAACCTTAAACGCTATCCCTATTCCTAGACCCTCAATAGGCTCGATACTATACCTTAAACGCTAATCCCTTATCTCTAAACCCTCCAACTATATCCCTTATCCCTTAACCCTCATGATTAATAGCTTTGAACATAAAAAAATTTGAGGGGAACATAACGCGAGTGCGTTATAACACGCTCGCGTTATGTCAAACATGACAAAAAACAAACTTGCGGGAAAGAAAAAAGGAAGGCAAAACATAACGCGAGCGCATTATAACGTGCTCACGTTATTTCTTACTTTGGGAATCCCAAGCCTTGGGCTTGGGATTTGGTTTGGATTTCCAACCCAAAGGCTTGGAGTGCCTTTTGAACAGTCACAGACATGTTTTTCTATATTCTTCAAAATTTCACATAATTTTGTTTGTGCTAACCCTCAGATTTGCACGTGTTTCAAGGTCGAACAAATCAAACACATGGGTAATGTTAGGCTTTCTCTTAGCTATTTGACGATGTGATTTTTTTCACATTTTAACAATGTGAAGCCTTTCATCTTTAATTTCTTTTGTTTGTGTGTCTGTTTTTAGGCAAAAACCACTATTTGGTCTTTTTTTCATTGTAAAGTAACTATTCATTCAAATTTAAAAAATATTACATATTTAGAAACTAGACTCCATTCTACAAATATTAAAAAAATAAAAAAATGATTTTCAATTAATTTTCAAAATTTATAGGGGTAGCACGGCCAAAATTCTATTTTTTAGGATGTGTCCATTTTAAAAATTAGTAAAAAATCAAATATTCATCAAAAAATTATCAAAAAAATCGGGCATAAACTACATGCTATTAGCTAATTTCTCACTAAAGCGATTTTAAAAATACCAAAAAAAAGTTAATCTTTTGAGGGAGCCACAAAACATGCTATGTTATGTTTTTTTGACAGAAACAACACCAATTTCTGTGGCTCCCTCTTTTGAACCCCTTAATCTATGCCATTTTCAAAATAAAATAGTACTTTAGAAAGTAGACTCGGAGCACTACGAACATTGTTTTGGTTGCATCTCCAAACTTTGAGTGTAACTATGCTCAATTTCTCATCCAAGGCCAGTATTTCCTGATTTTAGAAAAAAAGTGGCCACTTAAGACCCCTTTTTGGCCCCCCATCTTCCTGCACTTACCCTCTTCTTGAATGAAATAATCCAACCACTTGCTCCTATTTGTCACAACAGGTTCCTTACATGCTTTCCAAGGTTCTACAAAATTAATATCTTCCTCACACATGTTCTTTAATTCATCAAACCCCAACACTTCAACTCTCATCTCTATCAACAAGTACCTTCTTCTACTCAATGCATAAATAACTTTATTTGACTTACCACTCCTATGCTTCAATACAAAAGTGTAACTCTGCATGGATTCTACCCATCTCATATGTCTCTAATTCAACTTTCTTTGACTACTCAAATATTACAAAGCTTGATGATCTATATACAGTACAAACTCCTTAGGCAACAAATAATGTCTCCACTTTGTCAAGGCTTGAATTATCGCATAGAACTCTTAGTCATAAACTGCATATCTTTTCCTTGCATCATTCAACTTCTCACTAAAATAATCTACAGGTCTACCTTCTTGACTTAACACTACTCAAATTGCTTTCCCACTTACATCACAATCTACTTGAAATACCTTATTGAAATCTAGTAATGCCAAAATAGGTTTCTCTATCACTTTCTCCTTCAACAATTCAAAACTCTTATCTACTCCTGATGTCCACTTGAAGTCTTTTCTATCACCTCTCATTGTCTCTATCATAGGATTACAAGCTAAACTAATTTTTTTTATGAACTTCCAGTAAAAACTAGACAATCCATGAAATGATCTGACCTTTCCAATGCTCTTTGGTGTAGGCCATTCAACAATTGCTCTCACTTTCTTAGGATCTATCTTCAATCCTTTCGCAAAAATCACAAATCCCAAATATACCAACTCTTACTTCATGAAACTACATTTCTTGATGTTTATCAGTAATTTCTCCTCTCTTAGTCTCTGTAATAGTAGCCTAAGGTGTTGCAGATGTTCTTCTTTTGTCTTACTGAAAATCATAATGTCATCCAAGTATACAATAACAAACTTACCCAAGAATTTCTTCAAAACTTCATTCATCAATCACATGAAATTACTCGGTGCATTTGTCAATCCAAAAGGCATCACTAACCACTCATACAATCCTTCATTTATCTTGAAAGGAGTCTTTCATTCATCTCCTTCTATGATTCTGATCTGATGGTATCCACTCTTCAAATCTATTTTTGTGAAATATTTTGCTCCACTCAAATAATCCATGATATCATCCATCCTAGGTAAAGGAAATCTATACTTAACTGTGATCTTGTTTATTTCTCTAGAGTCTATACACATTCCCCATTCTCCATCTTTCTTTGGTGCTAACATTGTAGGTACTGTACAAGGACTCAAACTTTCTCTGATCAAACCTTTCCTCAATAAATCTTGTATCTATCTATTCAATTCTTTATTTTCTACCAGTGTCATTTTGTGTGCTACTTTTTTAGGAAAACTAGCTCCAAGTATAAGATCCATGTGATGATTGATACTCCTAATTGGTGACAATCCTTTACGTAAATTATTTTGTATAATGTCTTCATATTCTATCAACAATTCTTTTATCTCCTCTGATTATGATTCTTCGGTTTTCAATGCTTTAGGTTTCTTAGGAATCAAGGCATAACACATATTCTCATGTCTCAAACCATCCATAAAGTTTCTTTCATCTGCCAAATAGATTCTAGCATTCCCACATACTTCACTCTTAGGATCATCTTCCAAAGGAATCAAGGTAATTCTCTTCCCATTTGATATTATAGTGTATGTATTCTTTCTCCCATCATGTATAGCTTTTCTATCATACTGCCAAGGTCTACCCAACAAAATATGAAAAACATCCATAGGCATAATATCACACAATACTTCATCATGATATGATCCAATATGAAATTTCACCAAACATTGTTCACTCACCAGTACCTTATGATCATCCTAAATCCATGCTATATGATAAGGCTTAGGGTGTTTCAATCTTTCCAACTTTAGCTTAGTCACCATCTCCTTTGAAACTAGGTTATTAGAACTACCACTATCAATTACAACTTTACAACATTTACCTCCTGATTTGCATTTGGTTTTGAAAAAGATTTTCCTTAGTGGTGGTTCCTCATTTTGCTCTGCTTGAAATAGTGCTCTCCTTATCACAAGTGATTCTCTTTTCTCAGGTTTACCAACTGAACTAGGTGATCCAACAGGTTCTTCCACATAAGTTGCTCTTCCACTGTTCTCTATTTCCTTTCTTGTACTCCCCTGATTACATTCAAATGCCCTATGTCCTTCATCTCCACACTTGAAAAATGTTCCTCTGAGTATTCTCCTATTAGATCCTTTTCCTTCTCTTTTGTACCCTTCACTTTAGTATGGACTAGGGTTTCCTCTGCGATAAAAATTTCTATCATCCCTCCAGTATGCATTATTATCTTTGTCATCCTTCTTGAATGTGTTCTCTTATTTGTTCTACTCTGCAAATGATCTCTCTCCTCTGAAAAATGTTCTACCTCTCTAAAATTTACCTCCTCTACCTCTCTATCTCTGATCATGTCTCTTGTTTAGCTTTTCTTCAACTTTCACGAAAAACTAATGAGCTTCTTGAAATGTTGTCATCTTCACCAAACTTAGTTCCTCTTGAATGTTTAATCTTAGTCTATTGATGTATCTAGCTACTTTCTCTTTGTTTACTTCATTATGTCCTATCCTTATGATCATCTTATGGAATTCTTCAGTATTCTCCTTTATAGATTTCTCCTTTTGTCTCAGGTTTTGCAATCTCTTCAATAGCTTCAACTCATAGTTAGAAGGTACAAATTGATTCTTTAATTTTGTCACCAGCCTATCCCATTTTGTGATCTTTTCTTTTCCTCTTCTATTTCTATCCAACTGAACTTCTTTCCACCATATAATAGCATGTCCTTTCAACTTTGTTTTTACAAATTTCAACTTCTTCAGATCTTTAGTTTATTTATACTCAAAGTACTCTTCCATGTCATTTATCTAGTCAATCACCTCTTCAGTGTTCAAATTGCTAGTGTAATTTGGTACATCAACTCTAGGTCTCTTCCCTATCTTTGAAATAGCTCACAACATCTTGACTTGATCTGATTCTTCTTCTTCATCACCTTCTAGGGTTTCACCAATTTGTTTAATAGATTGAAATTCCTCTTCATCATCACTTTCAACATTAGATATCAGTGTCAATCCTCTTCACCTATCTTCCTCGACAACATCTGTTAGAGGAAATTATGAATAACAACATTAAACTACTAACTATCCAATAACTCAATGAAATTGATGCAAATATAATAAACAAAGATATTACCTTCATAGACCGATTCATCTCATAGCTTCCATTGTTGCCAATCTCGTATTGATCTTATGAATGAGTTGAGCTCTTAGAAGTGTGTATTTCCTTGCTGTTGAAGATGACAATAGGAGAATGATTGTAGATGGATAATGCAATGAAGATTAAACTACAATGCAACTCTATGGAGATGGATAGTGGAGATATGGAGACATGGTTGGATGATTGTGATGATAATGAGATTATGCAAATGCAATGAGGATACTTTGTCAAAGGCACATTGGTAGAATTTCTGCAAAGTAAGATTACAAATCTCTTGGATTATGAAATGAGGGAAGGAGTGTTCCTTTTATAGGCCAAGGAGGGGCCAATTCCAAGTTTCATGATCTCAATGGTGGAGACTTAGTCTTGTGATGTGTACGGTTCAGATTTGGTTGGTTGGGGTGAGGGAGAGAAATATGGAAGATGTTCATCTCACCTTGACATGGTGGAGAGAAAGGTGTGACATGAGGCCACATGTCACAATGCTCTCAAAGACCTATGAGTTAAAAGTGGAAGACTTTAAGAAGATTGTGGAAGGAGGACTCTTGGTTGTTGGAATGTGAGAGATAAACTAGGATTTTGAAAGACAAGTGTCTTTGACCTTTGGAGATGATTGAGAAATTATAGGGAACATGTGGAGAAGAAATAGGGCACATGTTGAGGGGATAATTGCTTAATTAAATATTTAAAATATTTAATTATTGGAGTAACTTGGTGAGGTGTCCAATATGAAATGGAGGGATGACATGGATTAGGTGACATGGATTAAAACATAAGACTTAGACTTTAGAAGAAATAATTAAATAATTTAGAATTATTTAATTAATAATACTATAGAGGAATTAGGGTATTTTAATTAAATAAATTGATTTTATTTAATTATTAAAGGCATAAGAGAAATGTGAACCATTTAAATAAATTAGGATATTTATTTAATTGATAGAGGAATAGGAATAAAATAAATATTAAAATATTTATTTAATTTGACTCGAGCCATTTTTAGGTGTATACATTTTGCCCCTCTTTGAGACAATGTGTTTTATCACATTGTTTCAAAGAATAATTTTTTTTGGGATTGATACATGCCCTAGTTTGCCCCTGGTATAGGTTAAATGATGATAGGATGTCCCCTCGAGAGATTGGATGGGAAGAATGTGACAATAGAATGACAGATAATCTCATGATGAGATAGTTTGAATGACAGGTTACACAAGCAAGCAAGCAAGTATGCACAAATAAGATAAGAACAAATAATATATTGCCCATGTCTAGTCGTAAACCAATGATTAATCGATAATGATTGATGATAGTGTTGTCATTGCAGGGAATGATATATCTCTAGATCAACACAAATATGCAGGAAAGATATATCCCACTGATGATGATGATTGATTGATTTGGTTTATGACGAGATTAGGATCAAGACTATTGATTACAATTGGATAATTTGACAAGATTGATTGACTTGATTGGTATGGATTTAAGGATGACTTACATTTGGATCTTTATTTGAATTGATTGGATAAGGATGAATGGAAGAAGTGATTAAAGATTTGATTTGAATGAATTTGATTGATATGAATGCAATGAAAAATTGATTAGAAGAAGTGATTTGAAAAATTGATGAAATAATTTGGATAATGAAAGATAATCTAGAAGAATAATTTGATTAATGGATGAAAATATTTGGATAACTTAGATCTTGAGACACTTGGAATTTTGATAATGATGAAATGCAAGTATAATGCAATGGAATGCAATTTGGTATGTATGATAGTGGATTTTGTCATCTTCTTGTACAACTTTTTGAAGTACTTTGTTTCATCATTGAGCATTTAAAATGTTGTAAGAAAACACAAGCATCTAGGTATAATTAAACCATGATGACTTGAGTATTACTTACATGGATTTTGATTTAGCAAGTTAATACAAGCATCTAAGTATAATTGAACCAAGATGACCTGAGTATTGCTTGTGTATCAACAGACAAGGATTACACTTGTTTCATGTTTAGACCTCTGATGTCCTCAATGATCATTATGTTGATCATGTCTTTAGACAAGGTTTCAAATTACTAAAGATAAACCCACAAACAACAAACAAATAAAATAAATATGGCCCCATCATAGCTCCTCTAGTTTTTGATATCCTTGAGTAGCATAAAAAGACATAATAACAAAAATCATGATATAAGACTTTAAACAACCATTTAAAACCTTCTTACCATAGATATAGTTTTCTTGCAATAACTGATAGAGTCATTTTGATAGTTTAGGTATTGGCAAGAGACACTGTGTGGCTTCATAAGTGTTGTCATTGATGGCAATAAAGTCTATCCTACACATCCGCAGTACATAGAATGCCTATACCATAAGTCAGATTGAAGATTGTTTTGGTCTAGTGAACAAGAACAGAGTATGTAACAAGGTCTGACAATAAGGTCTGGATCTCTCAGATGGTGTAACTCAGTAAGTTATGGATTTGGACAAGTCAAGAGGGGTATCATGACTACTATATTCCAAAGATTTAGCCTTCGGTGATAAAGCAAGAAAAAATATATGTGCATCCGAGTGTTGGGTTCCAATTAGGCAGAGCAGACAGAGGAAGAACTGATTGGTAGAGTATCAGACTTTAATCCGGATTAGTAAAAGATGTTGATCAAGAAATTTGTGGGATTATACATTGTTGGCCAACATGATTAATGACTTCTATGCTTAAGCTTTTGATATGCATCACAAATCAAGCATGGATTTAGCCGATAGATCAATAACTTGCAAATATCTTGAGTGTTCTTGTTGCTGACTAGAAAGTTGATGAAAATCTTTGATGTGGATATATATACCAAATGGATTCTAGCATGTAAAAGTGTGTGTTGAAGATGTGACAAAAGCAGGTGTGAAGAAAAGCAGGGATAAGTGTGAGAACAACAATTCAAGTTTGGTATGTGACCGAATAACAACATTGAACAGAGGGAGAATGAAGTGCATTAGATCAGTATATTGTGCATAACTGGAACTGAACTCTTACATTTGTAGATGCTTCTCATCAATTGAAACACTTGATTATCTTCTATAAGTTATGTAGACAGTGAGTCTCTTGTAGGCAGTGTGCCTCTTGTGAGCAGTGTGCTCAGGTAGTGAGCCCTAATTGGCAAGTGCCATTTTGTACTCCTTAATTCTTTTTAATAGAGAATACAATATTAGGTTAGTCAACCCGTGGTTTTTCCTTTAATAGGGTTTCCACGTAAAAATCCTTGTGTTATGTGTGTTAATTTTATTTCTTCTCTCATGTTTACATATGCTTTCATGTTTTGATATAACATTGAATATTGAGATAACAAAAGAAAATAAAATTAAGGAAATTTTGAGATAACTAATTCACCCCCCCTCTCAGTTATCTACCTTGTTTTCAACAATTGGTATCAGAGCAAGGTTCCTCTGAACAAAGCCTAATAGCTTGAGGAAGATCTGGGAATCTCAATGGATGCATATAGTATGAAGGAACAACTTCAGTCTGCCCTAGATGATCTTGAACAATCCCACTCTGAAGTCAATAATTTGAGAGAAAGACTCAAACAAGTTGATGAATTTTATCTCTGTGAAAAAGAGAAAGGAACTACTTCAAAAATTAGCCAATCAGAGTGAAGTCAATGATACTAATGAAGATCTAAATGAGAAAAATATGCTATGTGAGAATCTATCAAAAGAAGTCATTATGGTAAGGCATGAAATGGAATTAGGGGTTATGAGATTCACCCAAGAAATTGAAGAAAAAAGAAAGATTGAAGATAATCTAAAATAATCACTCAAGGAGAAAATAGAGGACTGCCACAAAATGGAGAGAATAAACAAGCATCTTGAATTTGATCTTGAAGAAGCTAGAGATAATGAAGAACAACTTGAGAATCAGATAGACACTCTTAAACAAGATCTTCAAACTGTAAATGAATACAAAGAAAAATTCAAGATAAGCTTAGCCCAACTTGAAGTTCTTCTTGAAAGCCAAAAGAGGGTAGATGATAAGTGTGGCTTGGGATATGAGAAAGGTGAAAGCTCTGGATCTGGTCAGAAGAACTTTGGATCAGGAAATCAAAGAAATAGGCCTAGAAGACCTCTGGTAAGGCAACCAAATGCCCAAAGATATCCATCCTTCAATGGATTCTACTTCAATTGCAACAAAACTCAGTGCAGGAGGAGATTGAATTAGAATAATCTATCCTTCTCCATATAATGTTTTAATTGCAAAAGGTATGGTCACAAATCTCATGAATGCAGAAATATGCAAATAAACAATTCATTCAATGGTAGATGGTTTGCATGCAATAGAATGGGACATATGGCTAATCAATGTAGATCAAGAGGATATCAATCAAATATGAAAAGAAATGTTGTATGTTACAATTGCAATAGATCTGGTCATATTGCCAAATTTTACAGAAGCAAAAATCAGGAGAGAAAAGGTCCAGTGGAACATGATCAGAAATAAGATAAGGGAAAAGGTAAAATAAATGCAGATGAAGTTCAAAAGGAGATGAGCAAAATTTGGGTAAAAAGGAGTACAATGAATATTGGGGATGGATCCGCACTGGAATCCGGTGCTAATATTCCTTCTGGAAACTAAAAAGGGTGAGCTCTGGCTCAAGGGGAGTCACAGAGAAAAATAATATCCCCCAGCCAGTTAGCTAGTGCCTAAATTCAGCACATTGAGTAAACATCTAATGCTGTAGATTAAAGGGTTCTCCAAAAAACCTCCAAATAACCTTTAGTCAAAATGTGAAAGATCTGCATTAAGTTTTGCAAGATTTATAACCACTCAATTTAATCTAGTTTTGATAGCTATTCGGTAAAGCAGAATTTTACAGACAGATCCGGTATGATTCAAAATTGAAATGCTTTGATCTGCGGACCCATGAAATGATTAAAGAAAAGAAGATACGTTGTCAATCCTCACTGACAATGATTCTAAGTTTCACGCAGTGATTCAAGAAAATCTCTCTCAAAACAGGGCAAATGGATAACTTAAGTTGTGCATTTATTATAAAAGGAAATTAGGGTTTGTGCAAGGATTAAAGGGTTCTTTCACTCATTATTTACACACTTGCACTCATGAAGAAAAAAAGAAGAGCTCTACAAAGAAGATTCTACAATTCACTCAAGATCAACTAAAAATCAAGTTCAATCAAGATTCATTCTGGCTCCTGCTTCAAACTCTAAAGTGTGAAAAGGTACTTCCATTCTAAAAAACTCTCTCTGAATCTCTTGCAAAATGGCTACTCCAATGGTTGTCAATATTTCTGATAGACTACAACTTGAATTCAAGAAACACCCTTACAAATCTCTAGAAGTTGATCCCTTGGGCATGTTTTCTAGCATTCTGCACAGAGTATTGCATGTAGAAGATGTTAGGGTTTATATCCATGCAAACATTAAAGAATTTGAAGACTCAAAATTGATGGACATTTATCACAAACAGCTAATAGATGAGAATTTTAAACTCAAACTTAAATTCAAGGCCCTCCGGGACAAACACTTCAGACATTGCATACATTTTCCATGTTTTGCAAAAGATGATTGGGTCCAGTATGCTCTAAGTAGGATGCATGATAATTTTATGTGTCTAATGAGGCCATTCAAGATAACTAAAGAAGCCATCATGGTAGTGACTGGACTGCATTCATCTGGTGGGTTACCCGCACTCAAATCTGTGAAGAACCAAATAGTAACTGAAGCCACCAAATCTAAATTTGACAAAAGAGCAATGACCATAGATGACGTCATAGATCTAGATGTCAAGTTTTCCTCAATGATAATCAGCTACAAAATCTATCATTCGAGTAAGGAGAATTCTGTGTCTAGTATAGCAATCTATGCTGCATATCA
Source organism: Cunninghamia lanceolata (assembly GCA_027924645.1). Lineage (NCBI taxonomy): Eukaryota > Viridiplantae > Streptophyta > Pinopsida > Cupressales > Cupressaceae > Cunninghamia > Cunninghamia lanceolata. The sequence continues at coordinate 14,151,391 of BSBN01000176.1, forward strand.
GATGTTGAGGGAAGATGCAGATTATGATCTATGTGAGCTTCTTCTAAATTAGCTATTGGAGAAGTTGCAGAAGATCAAAAAGGATAAGAAAAATTCCTTTAAATATGGTAGTCTAATACTATGTCCATTCTTCTATTATATGAATGAGCTACCTGGATCAAATGGCCAGGTCTGACAAAATGACAAACCCATTACAATTCATATCAAAGATTAAATGTATGGACTTGGTGATGCTCAAGCCCAAAACACAGCTCTCTGGGGTTACTTCAAGAACTTCTAGAGCATGATGCAAGCTAGAGAGAGAATATCACAGTCCATAGTTGAGAAATGCAAGGACACAATTTGCTTTATGGTTGGCACTGATCAATGTCTAATGGAGGTAGTTGAGCCAAGAACTATATGGATAATTCCTATGGGATACGAGGTCAATGAAAAATCTTGGAGCTGTATATTCAAGACCTGTTGAGCCAACCTAAGGATACTAAAGCAGAAAGGTTTGGCACCTTTGAAGAGCTAAGTATAAAAATACATGTTGAATTAAGACAATCAGAGATGAAGAGGAAAGTAAGAAAGGAAGTTGAAGAAATTTCCAAAAGATTTGGCTTATCAAAAGAGGCAGTAGATGCAAATAGAGAGAAAATGGAGAAGGTAGAGAAAGAGAGACAAGAAGCAAAGAAAGAAAACATTTCAGTGCAAGCCTCCTCTTGGACTAGATCTTCCAAGAGCTCTGCACCTGTCACTCCTAAAAGCTCAAAGGCTACCAAACCAAAAGTCAAGCCATCTAGCAAAAGTGGAAAGAGAATGAAGACCAAAGCCTTAAGAACATATACAAGCCATAAGGATGATAAAGAAATAGAATTAGATGAAGAAATCAAGAAAATGAAGAAGAAAACATCCAGGAAGTTCTCTACTAGAAGAAATGAGGAAGAGAATGTAGAGGGATTTGTTGAAAAGCCCACTCTTTCCATTGATAACATCATCAAGGCAGTTACTATGGATGGGAACCTACAGCTGGTGACTGAGTTCTATGATGCATATAGTGATGCTGACAAGAGAATTCTAGAAGAGGCTACTATCAGGTACTTAAACACTTACAATAAAGCTTTCATTGAAATTATATCATTGATTCCTAAGAGCCTATAAAAGGTACTTGAGCTAAGAAAAGAGAATGCAATGGTTAAAGACTTAGAAATCTGGGAGCAAATAATGATTCAAATTTACCCTTCTATCACTCCAAAACAAATGGACATGATTTTCAAGGACTATAAGGATGAGTTCCAGAGTAAGGCGAGAATGAATAATCTCATGCTTGGAGAAACTGACCAAGTAGCAAGTGAAACAAAAGATATCCTCTGAAATGCCTTGAAGAGATTCAATCTTCCTATTGTAGATGAAACAGATGTAGAACCTTCTACCATGGATGTTGGAGGATTAAATGTAACCAATGAAGAATTTTTTGACAAGGATATCGAAGGATTAAAGAAAATAGATGAAGAGAAGTCTGAGGACTTAGATTCCTCTATTCCAGAAGAGGAAGTTCATGAAGTAGCAAACATAGGTGACATCTCTCCTCTAGATCCCATTGCAGCTATGACAAACATTCTAGAATCTGAAGCTGAAGGAGAAGGTAGAAGAGAGGAGAAGAAGAGGTTAAGGGAAAAAAAGAAGAACAAGTAGAAAAGACTAATGATGACTCTTCTAATATTTCAAAGAAGTCTCAATCTCCAGCAAGAGACACTATAGAGATAGTGAAGAACTTCTTAGATAGAGAAATGATGTAGCTGGATGAACTTGAGCTATTTCAAGGACCACTAATTTTGACTCGCTCTCCCTGGTTCAAACAATGAAAATATCATCTTTTGCTCAAGCCAAAGCAAAAGAAAAACTCTTGAAATCTCACATGGAGGACTGTGAACTATTGGAGATTGCATCTGGGATACTGGAGAAGATCATGCCATCCTATCAAAAGGATCCTTCAGCCTCACCAAAATTTTGAATCTTTAGAGAAATTAGTAGAAGTAAAGGTTCAGAAGGAGTTTCTAGGAAAAATATTCACTGAGGTGCAAGGACTTATTGCAAATGATAGGAGGATTCTAGATATTGGAATAAAGAGCCTTGAAAATTCTCTCAAAGATGATGGGGACCTATTCAAATTTTGTCTGACTTGGCCTAAAGTGACAAAAGACATTGAGGAGAAAGTAAAAGAACGAGAAGAAAAACTGTCAAGTGTAGTTTAGAATTTTGACCCCCTTTCTTCCTCTCTAATGAATCAAGAATGCTAGGCTATTGTTATCATAAACAAAATAAAGAAGCTAGACAAAGAAAAGAAGAACATAATGAACATAATGGGTGAACTCAGAGGGATAATTATCCCTAAGCTAGAGGCAATGCATGAGGCCTTGACAGATGCTCAGACCACAGCCCAGACCAGTGATCCAGCAGATTTAAGAAGGGCAGAAGCATATGCATTTTTGTTGAGTGGTCACATATCCATTTTGGATAGGATGAAGAAGAGTTGGGCCACAGAGTTTGTACAACTCAAGACTACTTTTGTGGATATATTTAAGTATATGTAAGTATAACATATGATTTATATATACTTATGCAGTCATGTATAGAATAATTTTTGCAAAATTTTGGTATACGGATTACACCCTTTGCCATTTATGTCAAAGGGGGAGTGAAGAGTAGTGAAAAATGTGGAGTCTAGCTAAAGGGGAGCTCCAGTAAAATAGTGAAAAATATAGAGCATCAGCCAAGGGGGAGCTCAAGTAAAACAATGCAAAAGACAGCATCAGCCAAGGGGGAGTTACTACAACACAGCCATTTTTCACTAAGTGTTGCCATCAATGCCAAAGGAGGAGATTGTTGGCAAGAGACACTGTGTGGCTTCATAAGTGTTGTCATTGATGGAAACAAAGTCTATCCTACATATCTATAGTACATAGTATGCCTATACCAGAAGTCAGATTGAAGATTGTTTTGGTCCAGTGAATAAGAATAGAGTATGTAACAAGGTCCAACAATCAGGTCCGGATCTCTTAGATGGTGTAACTCAGTAAGTTCTGAAATTGGAAAAATCAAGAGGGGTATCATGACTACTATATTCTAAATATTTAGCCTCCGGTGATAAAGCAAGAAAAAGATATGTGCATCTGAGTGTTGGGTTCCAATCAGGCAGAGCAGATAGAGGAAGAACTGACCGGTAGAGTATTAGACTTCAATTTGGATGAGTAAAAGGTGTTGATCAAGCAATTTGTGGGATTATACATTGTTGGCCAACATGATTAATGACTTCTATGCTTAAGCTTTTGATACGCATCACAAATCAAGCATGGATTCAGCCGACAGGTCAATAACTTGCAAATATCTTGAGTGTTCTTATTGCCGACTAGAAAGTTGATGAAAATCCTTGATGCAGATATATATACCAGATGGATTCTAGTATGTAAAAGTGTGTGTTGAAGATGTGAAAAATGCAGGTGCAAAGAAAAGCAAGGATATGTGTGAGAACAACAATTCAAGTCTGGTATGTGACTGAATAACAACATTGAACAAAGGAAGAATGAAGTGCATCAGATCAGTATATTGTGCCTAATCAGAACTGAACTCTTGCATTTGTAGATGCTTCTCATTAGTTCAAATACTTGATTATCTTTTGTAAGTTTTGTAGACAGTGAGTCTCTTGTAGGCAATGTGCCTCTTGTGAGTAGTGTGCTCGGGCAGTGAGCCCTAATTGGCAAGTGCCATTTTGTACTCCTTTATTCTTTTAATAGAGAATACAATCTTGGGTTAGTCACCCCATGGTTTTTCCCTTAATAAGGTTTCCACGTAAAAATCCTTGTGTTATATGTGTTAATTTTATTTCTGCTCTCATGATTACATATGCTTTCATGTTTTGTTATAACACTGAATATTGAGATAACGAAAGAAAACAAAATTAAGGAAATTTTGAGATAAGTGATTCACCCCCCCTCTTAGGTATCTGCCTTGTTTTCAACATTAGGCAGGTAGGGATTTGTCAGGTTTAGTTTGATGTCTCTTGTCAAGATGATGTTTAAAGCTTGCTTGTTGTGTTGCTTGCTGTCTAGAAACAAAACCATGATCTGATTTGCTATCCTCTGAGTTGTAGCATTCAAAAATCCAATTCACTAACTAGGTCAATGATTTTGCCCCTAGTCAAGTAAAGGATTGATTTATTATAGATGAACTAACAATAGACATGAAGAAACGAGCCCTAAGGGACTGACTTGGTGCCTTAGGGGCTCATTGATAAATGGCCTTGCCTACGTGATGACGCAGAGGCAACATAGTTTGCTTTAGGTGGACTATGTGGACCTAAGACCTAGGGGTTGGGAAGCCTTGGGGGCTCATCAATGATGGCCTTACCTATGTGACAACGTAGAGGTAATGTAGTTTGACCTTGAAGGCTAACACTGGTAAATGGATGAATGGAAGATATGGAAAGGTTTACTATAGGATTATGGATATAGATAGAAGGGAAAGTGTAAGATAGAAAGGATGTGATCTTAAAGGATTATGTCATATAGGAATAACATGCCCCATTGCAGGTGTAAGGCATTGGGATTTGACATGATAAAGCTTATGATGAAGGAGGGTGATAGGATTGGTTTGAAAGGGATGAGGTATGTCAAGAGATATCCAAAACATTTGTCAACATTGTGCCCCCACTCCTCATTGAGATCAAAAGAAGGAAGAGAGGATGAAAGGATAGCAATATGATAGGTATATGTAGGATAAGGATGATATGATGGTATGGTAAGATGGGGTGGAAAATGATAGGGTCGATGAGAAAATGTGCTCCCAAGGGTAAGTGACATAGAAGATCAACCTACACATGATGCCTGTTTGCCAAGTTTTCATCATGGTACTTATCCAAGGTGCCACCAAGGGTGGTTTTCACCATTGGACAAAGGTACTTTTCTTTACTATTTTATTTTTTATTTTTTATTTTTTTCAATATTTGGATAAGATAGGTAGAATATGGACAAGAGGGACTCAAGTGTCTAGTTCCATGAAAGGTGATAGTCCCATTAGAGATGGATGCTGTCGTATAGACCATGTCAAATGTGCTCATAGATGTTGGTAAGGGATTGCATGAGAGGTAGATGGGGTAGGTGGATAATGGATTATGATGTGGATTATGTATGGAAGGAATATGCAACGATTGATGGGAGATAGTGGATTATGATGTGGGTTATGGATGGAAGGATAATGGATTATGGTGTGGATATGGAAAAGCATGGACCATAGGGATATGATGGGTGAAATATGTGGGATAATGGATGAAAGATGGGGAGATGGAAGTATGTGGAAATGTTGTGGAATGGAAAGGAACTAAGACCAACGGGTGCACACACCATAATAAAGATTGAATCTTTTGATGTGGAGGTGTTGTAGGAAGCAATGGCAATGTTTTCTTAGGAGATGGGTGATGTAGTAACTTAGGTACCCACATAAACCTAGTATTTTTATGATTTTTGTTTTGCTTGTGAGATTTTTGGAATTTTTGAATGGAATAGGTGGATATGGAAGGGATGTTTGGGATTTTCAAGATATGGATATTTCATTTGAATTTCTTTCTTTTTTCTTAGGTACCCAAACCATTTTAGTTTTGGACTTTTCTTGTGAAGGTATGGTCTGGGTACTTTGCTTTGTCGCTTTGTATTTGTGCTTTGAAGCATGAGGATTTTTAGGATATTTTTCTCTATAGAAGGAGGTATCCACATTTTTATTTTTATATCCCTTGGGGCTGGTGGAATGAGTGAAAGCTTCAAGTTTAGACAATGTACGCATTTTTTGGTCATGATTGGGATTTTTAGGGGATTTATGAATGGAGGATTTATGGATAAATGGATAAGGGAATTGGATGATAGGGACATTAGATGTTGGGAGAATTGGTGGTAAAGTGGATGGTGGGATATTAGGAGTTGGAAGTAGAGGAGGTAAATTGGATGGTGGAAGGTGTATGGTCACATGCTTTTGGGATTTGTATGATGATCGAGGTGGAACAACAACATATGTTTTGTGAATGTGATAGGATTTGTGGTGGAAAGTGGTGGACCTAGGAGGAATGGAGGAAGTACCAACATCTTTAGATTGTTCACCTTGGGGTATGTATCCAAGGCCATACAAGCGAGGAGGGACACTGACATGGACGGGCTCCAAAATACCTTGTTCGTGAAGGCCTAAGCCTTTACCTTGGTAATTCATGTTTTGGAGCATGCGATGAATAATTGGATTATGTGTGTTTTTGGAACTAGACACGAGTTCATTATTGGATGAAGAAGGTGAAGAGGATAATGGTTGTGTTCCTAAGGAATAACACTCATGAATGAAAGTGGATAAACCAAGTGGATATGATGGTGGATTTGAAATGGGAATGATGGTGGATGTGGAAGGATCATTAGGATCTTGATTAGTATTGTGTTCACTTAGATCCAAGTTATTCGCTTAATCTTCTATGTTTATGTGTTCTTGGGAGGCACATGTCTCATCATGACAAGTGGCAGTGGTTGGATCATGAATAGAGCTAGATGGAGGAGAAGTTTCTTTTCTTTGAAGAAAGGTCATGAAATGAGGTGAATGCTCAAGTAGGTCAACAAGACTTTCATTATGTAGAGAATGTAGGTGTTGGGTGTCTTGCTCATGAATGGTTGTGGAGGTATTGTTGTCATATTTTGCCTAGCCCCAAAGTATTCTTGTCCCCATCTTTCTATCAAAAAAATCTAATCAGAGAAATCCTAAATAGAAAGAAGAAAGTCTTAAATCCTACTTTTCCCCATGCTGTGCCTTGCAAAATTTCCCAAAATCTCACCTTGATAATCCTTGAAGAAAACCTAGAAAAACCTAGAAATCTTTTGTCTTTAGGTGCCTTCTATTGTAGATAATTCTTAGTTTTATACTTAGCCATTTTTGTATACATATTTGTATGTATCATTGTATGTATATCTGTTGTATCACATATACAATCGCACATACAATTGTATATGCAAAGGAAGATGCAAAGTCAGATGCAAGGCAATATACAAAAGAATATACAAAGGGTCATTAGTGAGACTTTGGCCTATTGGTATGACAAGTCCAAGGTATCCCTGATGGTTTGATGTATTTGCATATACAAGGTGGGATACAAAGTCACATGCAAAAGTTAGATACAATGTTTGTATGTATATGCGGTTGTATGCAGTTTTGTTTGTATATTCGCATTGTATATGCGATTTACAAAAGGTGATGTAGAAGGGAATACATATAATCTAGACATGAATGAAGAATCAAATGTGGCAGATTTCAAGTTGGGGTCTGCCTATTGTATGTATATGCGATTGTATCATCCCATATACAATCCTATATACAATTACATATACAAAAGTTAGATAAAACATGGATATACAATGCAGACCCAATTGGGAAATTAAATTTGGCAAACTCAATGGTGGGCTCCGCAGTTGTATGTTGAAGTGCATGTATATGCCAATATGCAAAAAAGTAAAGATACAGGGCTGGACCTATTCTAAAGTTCCATTCTAGTTGATAATCCATTGAAGTCTGCCTATTGTATGTACATGCGATTGTATCTCCTATATACAATTGCAATGTACAAAGACACATACAATGGATTTTTGGTGAGACAATGTGTATCAGTGGCTTAGTTTGAGGTCTTTCCAATGGCCAATAAGGAGGATGCAGTGGTGGGTCCCAGGTTTAGCTCAGCAACCAATGGAGTGATGACACGTGGCAAGGGAAGATATACAAAAGGTGATACAAGAGTTAAGGTCCAGTTTTGGATGTTGGCCATTGTATTGTATATACAATTGCACATACAAAAGCATATACAAAGGGAAATTCAAAGACATGCAAAGTGATTTGATATGCAAAATGCAAAAAATAAAGAAATCACATAAGTGCAAAATTGAAGGATTTGAAGGACCCGATAGCATGATGACGTCATCCAAGCCTATTCTTTGTCCAAGTTCTATATGATGCTGACATCATCATGGTTTTTTACAGTGTATCCATTTTTGTATGTCTGTATGCATACAAACAACAGTTCTCTTGGCAGCAAGGATAAAATTGACAGTCGCTGATGTTGGTACTCATTTGTGTTTAGGGTTTTAAGCTTGAATGTTTGCAAGTTTTTCTCATTCGAACCCTAAATTTCTTGAGTCATGGGATATTGCTTTGCTTTGTCTTTTTCTAATGCTAGTTTTCTATGGAGGCTTCCTAGTTGTTTTGTCTCATCCTTAGGGTTAAGTGTTCAAGAGTTGACCAGCCTTCATGAAATGTGGTGGTGCTCTACCTGTAATTAGGGTTTCAAAGTAAAATATCAGTGGGTACTTTTCATCCCAAACCCTTAGAATTTATTTGACCATCAGTGTGAGTTCACCTTTGTCTTGGTGACAGCGTTCTTCATTTGGTATGTTCATTCCATCACCAAAACTTTGTCCATCGGCAGTTGTGCTACATGTCCCACCGATGGTGTGTGTCAGGCTAATGTGGGTTGTTCAAAATGGTCATCAGCGAGAGTATTGTTATCGATGAAGGAATTGTGGTGTTCCACCAATGTGTTTGACTTTGGCCAATGGAGTTGCCATCGGGGTGACATGGTGCATTGGGCAGATTGTGGAGAGTTGGGCCAACAGCCATACTCTGGCCGATGGGGTTATATCGATGTATCTTGTCATTGTCAGCAAAGTTTTGTGGTGTCCCTCCGATGGTGTTTGTCTCTCTGATAGAGGTTGTCATCAGCAGGATCCCTTTGATTGGTGCAGTGTCACTATGTTGTTCCGATGAGACAGGGTCTTACCGACGAAGTATGACTTGTAGGTGAAATCGGTGTGACAAGGCATATCGGTGAAGAAATTCTTAGTCGCTCTGATGGTTTGGGTCTGGCCGAAGACCAATCAAAGGGTTTAGGCATCAGCGTGATCGGTACGGTTGGCAAAAGTATCTTTGGTTGCTCCAATGGTGTAGGTCACATCGACGGAGGTGAGAGTTGGAGTAGTAAACCGCCAGCGGTCGGTTCGCGGGTCACGCAGGGTAAAATGCATGATAGTATGTCTACATGGAGCATGATATATAAAGTGATCAAGAGGTCCATGTTTGGTGAATGTGGGATATTGGGTCATGCAAAGGTTAGGGTCTCCCCAATGGTCATGGTCACACCGATGGCATGACATACAAAGCAAAACATGCATATGCAAGGTGCCTATGTGGTGCAATTTTGCAGGTCGGTGATTTTTCAACATGGATTTTGTGCCATGGTTTTTTAAGCAATGGGAAATGATCGATGGCCAGGTTTCAAAGTTGTGGACTTGGTTTTCTTTGCTTCCTTAGGCTTGTTTTGAGCGGGAAAACCTCAGGTGTGTTCGTTGCTACATCCGGTGGGTAGCTGAGGTTTTAATGACAAATTAAAGCAGAGGAGTATGGGTCGATGGTGGATAGGCCAACTACCAAATTTAAGATGCAAGTCTTTGAGTGGCAGCTCAAATCCCAAGCTCACCCTCTCTCTTCCTCTGCTTCCCAGCTACATTTAATTTTGAGCGCCATTCTCTCTTGCTTTGTATTTGGCAGAATCTTGACCTTATGATGTAATTAATTTTTGCTAAGTACACAGTTTTTGCTATAAGGGGCAAACTGTGTCACTTATTGTTGTTGTTGGAAAATTGGACAAATTTTGGTGCTGCAATAGGAATATAACTTTCTGGTGACTCTATTTCAGGTGTCTTTAAGAGTTTATGAATTGTATGTTGTATGTTTTATGCACAAAATTATCAATTTCATGTTGATTTAAATGAGTAATGCTTCATAGCATGTGTTTTATTATTTGTCTCCAGATTGAATGTGTTTTTCTTTTGACTCTGAACATCTAAGAGGTGTTATAGATTCTAGAATATAGGTTTTCTATATTGAATACTTAGTCTCTTACTTCTACTTAAGGAGTAGATTGAATGTTTTGGATTAAGTATTGAGAAGAATACATTGCAGTAAGGATGTTTGTAAGTAGAAATAACTAAATACTCTCTCTTGGGTATTGTCTGTAAGACAAACATTTTAGAGGCCCCTTGAAATCTAATTACTGTCTTAGGTCTATGGTGAACATTCACATATATATGTCTACTGACTCTGAGCCCTAGATAGGCACCGATCTAAGCTGGTATCTTTGTTGTAACCCAAAGTCCTAGTTTTGCATCTAGAGATAAATCAAACTTAAACTTCATAAACAAACCTTTAGGACTTTAGGATTAGTTTAGAATTTGAAATCCTCTATCTACAACTGAATATAGGCCCAAAGCTAGCCCCTTTGCACTTATCTCACAGTTTTGGTTCACATCTGAGAGGATTTATCTGCTTTGTATCAACATCCCAGCTAATCTAAGGATATATTTCATAGATGTTGAGTAGGGAATACCCCCCTTGGTCCTATAGAGCCTAAAGAAGAAGAGGAGATATTTATAGAGTCTATCTCCTATACTGTTGGCCTCTGGTCTAGGAACCCTGTTGATCAATGATGGCTACCTTGTAGGGATAACTGGGAATAAGCATCCATTCTGGGAAAATACCAATAGCCGACTCAGAAGCCAAAAATGCAAGTTCAGTCAAACAGGGAAAATTCAAAGGCCGATTATAAGGATACAGAGCCCAATTGTGTAGATGATCTCAGTGAGTGAGGATGCAGAAATTCAAATGAATAGGGATTTAAAGTGTTGTAAAATCTTTGTCAAGGGGCGATCTGTCCCATCCACCATAAATACAAATCTAATCTCTCAACTACCATGCTTCAGATATTTTATGTATTCATTGTTGAAGATAGATGATTGAGTTGCTCACATTCAAGGCCCAAAATATCTTCCACCTACCTTGTTCCAGATATTTTATTCCATAACTTCTTGCAGGTGGACGTCCCTTCTGGTGATGATATTTTTTGATAGAGCCCATGGGGAGAATTCATTGTAACTAACTTAGGTCAAATGCAAAATTTTATATATGCATGAACATGAGATGTACAAGGGGTTGGAAGATTTAGTAATCTATGCTTGTGATTCCAAACACAACATTCCTCTACTGTAGCCTTGCCTTATGATTAAATACATGCTGGTTATTTTTACCTCTTCATGCTATTTTGACTCTGTGTGATTTAAGAATGATGTGTTTGTGAATGTTTAATTCCTTCTAATCATCTCTTGCTCCTTGCCTCTATTGAAATTAGCTTGATCTGTGTATGTTTATTAGTTGTATCTAGTCATTTTATGCATTTTCTTAGTTCTGTGAGGGTTCTTTTATTCAACATGGTGTATCACCTAATTTCTATTTATGTTTCCTTCTACCCCTTTTCTCTTGCAACATTAGCACTAGGTTTAGATATTTTCCTCTAAGCATCAGGCTTAGAAATAGGAAGCCAGCCTTCTCTGGAGGTCTGATCTTAGTTTGCAAGGTCCCACACTTCAAGATCATTCCCATTGTGTCATTAGAATGCTTGGACTCTCTCCAAACAGGGTGTAATTCTATGTGACAACAATTTCTAGTATGCCCGATGGGACGAATTGGACTATCATAGTCCACAAATCCTTTATTCATTGTTGATATTTGGTGTGTATGTCAACAACATCATCTTGTAGAGGTAATATTCACACACTTGGCGACTCTACAAGTGAAGAATCAGCTAGTTTCAACAGTCCAAGTACAAGCAACTAATGAGGTTGGTGCTACTTGTTAGTTTTCTACCATTTGAAACTATTTTCTCAGCACCTGGTGACTCTATTTGGTGTTATAATTCATTTCTTAGTGTTTCAAAACCCTGTTGCCTAGATACATTCCAAATCAGTTATCTAGACTTGCCTATGTTTCATGCTTTACTCTTTCAATGTCTAGTTATCAGTACTATGATGGTTTTTCACCTCCATTCCATGAAGATCATGCATGTATACCCTCCTACCAATCATATCACATAGAATAGCTTGCTGGTTTTATTCCAAATGACCCTGTAACAGCAGATTACCAGCAGTCCTATCATGTTTTCCACCCTCCCATCCCTGCTCAACCTTAATATCAACTGATATATGATCAAGTTCAACCCCAAGAGGAGGTTTTTAATGCCAAACAACATGATTATTCACACAATCAGCCTCTAGAGCACCCTTACCAGAATGTATTGGATCTGATCCAAAAGTTTGACTATTTTTTGTGGGATTTGAGCCAAAAGCTTGAATAGATGAAGATGAGTGATATTAGTAAGGAGTTCTCGCACATGTATTGGATGTTGGTTTAAATTGACAAGAAAAAAGAGATTACCTTGTAGCAGCGAGAGTTGGCTAAGTAATTCATTATTTATAATCAAGAGTGGGTAAAAAGAAAAATATAGTTTGAAAGAAATCTTGAAGGAGAGATAGCTACTAAAAAGGAGCAAATGAAGTTTTTGTCTGATCAGGTGCAAAGTAGTCAAGCTTACTCAGATTATCAATAACAAAAAGGGTGTGAAACCCAAGCAATCCCCTCCTTTCCTAATTTTAAACATCCCCTCCCTTTCACACCTACTCAGCCTGTTGTGGAAGAAGCCCCAAAATTTAAGATTCCAAGCTTCAGGCAGCATAATCCATCTGTGCCTCCAAAACCGCTTCCCAGTTTTAAAATCCCAGGTTTTAGAGGCCCTCAGCCTTCACAAGAGCCTATTCCAGCACAAATTCAACCCCCTATCTCCTATTTCCAGCCCCTTCAAATCCCCTTATCGGATGCAAACAAGGTTGAAATGCAAAGAGTGCATGGGGAAAACCTTCAGCTGTAGAGGCAACTTAAACACAATCCAGTGGAGCTATAGTCAAAAGATGGAGGCATAGGGGAAAAAGTTGTTAAGGTCACTTCAGAAGTGGATGATACTACCCTACTTCATGAGCTACCTAATTATGTTGAAGATGAAGAGGACGAGCAGCTGGTCGTAGATATGCAACAACATGGGGACTATGAAAATCATGGCGGATTATTGCAGGTTGAGGCTAAGAATGATAGTGAGGTTCCAAACCATAAAGAAGGGCAAGCATGTTGCCCTATGCTAGATGATATAGAGGCTAATGATGTTGGTATGCTTGAGGAGCTTCCATGCTTTATTGAAAATAATGAGGAGACTGAACATGGGCAAGAGCAAATTGAAGATTTGTTCTTTATTATCCAACAGGGATATCAGCTTCTTGGTGGGGAAGTCTTCTCTTTTGAGCATGTGCATGGCTCATTTTTTTAGCCTAAGTTAGAAAATCATGAGCATCTTGTTCATGAGGTGGGGACAACCATATCTCTAATTGAGGTACAAGAGCTAGAGTATTCAGACCAGCAAGAAGAGAAAGAATCATAACAAAGACATGAGATCAACAATAATGATTTGCATGTCACTTCAAGGGGATGCCCAATCAGGCATCTAGCCCAGCTGGAGACACATCAAGAGGAGTCACCAGTTGTCATGCTTACCTCTAAGTGTGAAGTTGAGCATCAAAATGGGTGGGATCAGCCTATTTATTCACCACAAGTTAGCAGCATCAGCAATCAGTCTAGTTGGATAGGTTAGTTCATCTCCATTTTGTGGGGGATGTTTTATCAATTTGTTATATGCCCATCCCTCCCTTGCCATTTTTTAACTACCCACATGCATGAGAAACATTGTAAATTGTTAAGGAAGGGTAGTTACTTTCAAGAACCGGTTAATGGATTTGTTTAAGGTCACCTCTGACTGGTTAGTTTAGGATTAGAGTAGGTTTTATTTTAGTTTTAGGTTTTCTTTCAATAAGTACCCTTGCACTTTGTTGTATTCTCATTAGGAGATACATGCTTGCTTGTTGTTTTTTGTTTGGCTTGGTAGCTTGCTCAGTGTTCCAGCTCCTCTGTTCTTGTTGCAGTCTCTTTTGACTCCATGCCCAATGGATGTATAAGGCCACTGATCAATTTGTTTAACAGGAAAACATCCTTGAGAGGTTGCCAAATGTTGTCATATTTTGCCTAGCCCCAAAATATTCTTGTCCCCCTCTTTCTATCAAAGAAATCTGATCAGAGAAAGCCTAAATAGAAAGAGGAAAGTCTTAAATCCTACTTTTCCCCATGCTATGCCTTGCAAAATTTCCCAAAATCTCACCTTGAGAATCCCTGAAGAAAACCTAGAAAAACTCATAAATCTTTTGTCTTCAGGTGCCTTCCATTGCAAATAATTCTTAGTTTTATACTTAGTCATTTTTGTATGTATCTTTGTATGTATCATTGTATGTATATCTGTTGTATCACATATACAATCGCACGTACAATTGTATATGCAAAGGAAGATGCAAAGTCAAATGCAAGGCAATATACAAAGCGTCATCGGCAAGACTTTGGCCTATTGGTATGACAAGTCCAAGGTATCCCCGATGGTCCAATGTATTTGCATATACAAGGCGGGATACAAAGTCACATACAAAAGTTAGATACAATGTTTGTATGTATATGTGGTTGTATGCAGTTTTGTTTGTATATTCGCATTGTATATGTGATATACAAAAGGTGATGCAGAAGGGAATACATATAATCTGGACACGAATGAAGAATCAAATGTGGCAGATTTCAAGTTGGGGTCCGCCTATTGTATGTATATGTCATTGTATCATCCCATATACAATCCTATATACAATTGCATATACAAAAGTTAGATACAACATGGATATACAATGTGGACCCGACTGGGAAATTAAATTTGGTAAAATCAGTGGTGGGCTTCGCAGTTGTATGTTGAAGTGCACGTATATGCCAATATGCAAAAAAGCAAAGATACAGGGCCGGACCTATTCTAAAGTTCCATTTTGGTTGATAATCCATTAAGGTCCACCTATTGTATGTACATGCAATTGTAGCTCCTATATACAATTGCAATATACAAAGACACATACAATGGATTTTCGGCAAGACAATGTGTATCGGTGGCTTAGTTTGAGGTCTTTCTGATGGCTGATAAGGAGGATACAGCGGTGGGTCCCAGGTTCAGCTCAGCAACCAATGGAGTGATGACACGTAGCAAGGGAAGATATACAAAAGGTGATGTAAAAGTTAAGGTCCACTTTTGTATGTTGGCCATTATATTGTATATACAATTACACATATAAAAGCATATACAAAGGAAATTCAAAGACATGCAAAGTGATTTGATATGCAAAATGCAAAAAATAAAGAAATCGCATAAGTGCAAAATTGAAGGATTTGAAGGACCCGATAGCAAGATGACGTCATCTAGGCCTATTCTTTGCCCAAGTTCTATGATGCTGATGTCATCATGGTTTTTTACAATGTATCCATTTTTGTATGTTTGTATGCATACAAACAACGGTTCTCTTGGCAACAAGGATAAAATTGACAGTCACCGACTCAGAAGCCAAAAATGCAAGTTTGGTCAAACAGGGAAAATTCAAAGGCCGATTATATGGATACAGAGCCCGATTGTGTAGATGATCTCAGCAAGTGAGGATGCAGAAATTCAAATGAACAGGGATTTAAAGTGTTGTAAAATCTTTGTTAAGGGGTGATCTATCCCATCCACCATAAATAAAAATTTGATCTCTCAACTGCCATGCTTCAGATATTTTATGTATTCATTGTTGAAGATAGATGATTGAGCTGCTCACATTCAAGGCCCAAAATATCTTCCACCTACCCTGTTCCAGATATTTTATTCCATAACTTCTTGCAGGTGGACGTCCCTTCTGGCGATGATATTTTTTGACAGAGCCGATGGGGAGAATTCATTGTAACCGACTTAGGTCAAATGTAAAATTCTATAAATGCATAAACATGAGATGTACAAGGGGTTGGAAGATTTAGTAATCTATGCTTCTGATTCCAAATAGAGCATTCCTCTACTATAGCCTTACCTTTTGATTAAATACATGCTAGTTATTTTTACCTCTTCATGCTATTTTGACTCTGTGTGATCTAAGAATGATGTGTTTGTGAATGTTTAATTCCTTCTAATCATCTCTTGTTCCTTGCCTCTATTGAAATCAGCTTGATCTGTGTATGTTTATTGGTTGTATCTAGTCATTTTGTACAGTTT
Organism: Cunninghamia lanceolata; assembly: GCA_027924645.1. NCBI lineage: Eukaryota > Viridiplantae > Streptophyta > Pinopsida > Cupressales > Cupressaceae > Cunninghamia > Cunninghamia lanceolata. The sequence goes on from BSBN01000176.1 coordinate 14,167,466, forward strand.
CTCAGTTTTGTGAGGGTTCTTTTATTCAACCTGGTGTATCACCTAATTTCTATTTATGTTTCCTTCTACTCCTTTTCCCCTGCAGCATTAGCACTAGGTTTAGATATTTTCCTCCAAGCATCAGGCTTAGAAATAGGAAGTTGGCCTTCTTCAGAGGTCTGATCTTAGTTCGCAAGGTCCCACACTTCGAGATCATTCCCATTGTGTCATTAAAATACTTGGACTCTCTCTAAGAATGTTGCAATTCTATGTGACAATAGGTATGAATAGGATCAAGATTCTCATGGATAGGCTCTTGGTCATAGAGAGGATTATCATGGATAATGTGATAGTGAGCTTGGGTAGGATGAACTTGGCTTACTTGCTCAAGGATAGTAACTCGGTCATAGATAATATCTTGATCATAAAGAGGATTAAGTGTGATATGGATGGGATCAATTTGTTCGTGCATAGGTTCTTCATCAAAGATAATATCTTGATCATATAAAAGATAAGGTTTATGGATGGGTTGGATGTAGGTGCTTAGAACTTGATTTAGATAAATGGTTGATGTTTCCACATGCTCTAGATTATACTTTTGACATAGCTCTTAGTTTTGAATGGAAGTGGAAGTCAAATACTCTTGAATAGGCTTGAGAGGCTCTAGATGCTCAACAACATGGGAGTATAATATATATTGACTTAGACACATGGGAGTATAATATATATTGACTTAGACTCATGATAGGAAATTCTTTAATAGGTTCAATGGATTGTGAACTATATGATGGGATTGGAGAAATAGGCATGACATTTGAAGGTTCTTGGATAGTTTCAAGGATAGGGATTTGATGGAATGAGGGTGGTTTACTCCTTACTAATAGCCATTGGATCACATCCTTTATGATTATATGGGTGGATGGACAATATAATGGATGGAGAATAATGGTAGAGGGTGTAGGCTTATGATTAAGGTTAGGATTGCTTGTGCTAGATAGGGATGAAATTGGATGAGTGGATTTGGATTTCTTCATAGCTTTTCTTTTGATTTTAGATTTTGTAAAGACTCTTTGGAGAAAATCATTCAAGGATTCTTTGGTTGATGGATTAGAGCTTGGGAAGTTTGATGGTTTAGGCCTTAAGTGCGTTAGGGATTGGATTAATGGATTAGGATTATATGATGGAGGTTCCATATTGATGGATGGATGATGGTAGCTAGTAGATGGATTAGTGTATGATTCCAAGCTTGACGTGGGATTTCCCTTGTCTAGAGTATCATTAAGATGACCTAAGATTCTACAAAGTTTTCATCATTACTAGAATATAAAAAGTTCTCATCATCACTAGGATCTACAAAGTTCTCATCATCATTATGAGAAAACTTTAGGCCATCTAGGAGTATGATGCAAGAGCATCTAGTGGTGTAAGGGAAATCTTGCATCACCCAAAAAAAAGATATGTTTCAAAACTATTGATGTTCTTTCCATTTCTTTTCAAAATTTGTGGTTCTAGTTCCATAATTGCTTGAATAATAATGTAGAACTTTCAGTTTTTCCAAACTGCTAAAAATAGTAACCTGCTATTTTGAGAAAGTTTGCATTTGGGCATGGCATGAAGTCAAAATTTACAAGAAGTTACATAATATAAACATAAGACCTTTGGCAAAGGAATCACAAAAAGATCATTTGCAAGTTGAAAGATATTAAAGTTTCTGTTTCCCAAAAAATGCCTAAAAATTATTCAAACTCAGGTTTGAGGCACTAAATAGCCCTGTACAGGCCCAAAAATGGTTAGAACTAGTAGAACAGGTTCTTTGTACATAGAGCACTCTGTGAGCTTTCTGACGCATAAAACGGTTCGTCAATCGGACTCCCAGATCAAAAGTTATGGCTCCTGGAAGTTGACCTATTTTTGGAGGGAGATGCAAATTTTGAAATTAGGTTGTTGGCCGCCAAAAAGGCTATTAATAGCCATTTTTGGGAACCCTCGGTAGTAGTAGAGTTAAGGGGGCAAGTGTGGAGTCATGAATAGGTAGGAAAATAGAAACCCTAGCTGATTTGGGGTTACAGAAGGCAGGTGATTGTAGAGTCTGGGAATAGGAAGCTGTAATGTGTTGCAGCCTGTGGAGGGTTGATTCCTCTAATTGTATTTCAGCTTCTATAATGTAATAAATTATCCAAATCAATAAAGAAGGTTCTATTTTCTATGTACAATTTCTGTTGTTGTGTGTTTTATGATTTACCCCATCATCAAGTGGTATTAGAGCAAGGTTTCCTGAGTGTGTAGACAGATCACTGATCGTGAGGTAGTTTGCACCAGGACCTGAGGTTGTGGGTTTGCTGCGGAGACCAAGATGCCTCCATGAAGGAATCATGTTGGGAGGAATGCTTTAACAGAAGAGGGTTTTAGAGCCCTACAAAGGTAAATCGATGCATTGCAAAGGAGCTATGAAAAGGGTTTGAGCTGAGGACGAGAGAAGAAATTGAAGATGAAGCTGAAGAAGAGCTATCTGAGGAAGAACAAGAAGCTGCCAAAGATCCTACAGAAGTTAGGTTGTTGAGGGCTATTTCAAAGATTGGAAAGAGGCCCAGGATTGAAGTTTCTACATATTCTGGAGATTTAAATCCATAATATCTTATTGATTGGATCAATGACATGGAGGAGTATTTTGAGTATGAAGATGTAGAGGACCTAGATCGGGTTAAGTTTTCTATAGAAGATGTGTACCAGTTTTCCCTGAAGGTGGAAGAGAAGCTAAATAAAAGTTTTGATAGCAAGCAAAGGGGAAGAGGTCAAGGTGGAAGGATTGATGGAAGACCCGATGGAGGCCGTAATGAAGATCAAAAGAAAAGTGAAGAAGCAGGCACTAGTTGAAATCAAAGAGGGGATAATACCTACCACCCTCGTGACCAAAACAATGGTGAGCAAAGAGGAAGAGGAAGAGGTAGACCTGGGCAAGGACCTGGAAGACGAGGTTTCAGAGGAACTTGTTTCCAATGTGGAGAAGAAGGGCATCGAGCATATGAGTGTCCGCAACATCAAGGAAGGACAAATAGAAGACCTAAAGGTAATGCATGAGTTGCACATGTAGATGAAGATGCACATTCTGAGCATTCTAAAGATGCTGAAAGGGGAGAAACCCTAGTTGTCAGAAGAACCTTGCTGAATGAGGAGAAAGAACCCAATCAGAGGAAGAGTTTATTCCTCACAAGGTGCAAATGTGAAGGTAATTGTTGTGATATTATTATTGATAGTGGAAGCACTGATAATCTTGTTTCAGAGGAGATGGTTGACAAGTTGAAGTTGACAAGAAGAAAGCATCCACATCCATATCAGATTGCATGGTTACAGAAGGACCATAGAGCTTTGGTCAATGAGCAGTGTTTAGTGAAGTTCAAGATTGGTGACTACCATGATGAGGTGCTGTGTGATATCATACCGATGGATGCATGTCATATGCTGTTGGGGAGGCTGTGGTAGTATGATAGGAGCACTGTCCATGATGGCCATGCAAACACATATTCCCTAACAAAGGATGGAGTTCATCATAAGTTGAAGCCCTTGAAGGAGGTGGAAGAAAAGGTTTGTAGTACTGCCAGAATTTGTTTGGTAGATGGTAGGAAATTTTTGGAAGGTATGAAGCATGAGTGTCATTGCTTTGCATTGATTCCTAAGATTAGTCAAGAGAAATGTGAAGATGTACCAGTAGAAGTCTTAGATATGTTGGAAGAATTTTAGGACATTATCTCTGATAATGTACCAGAAGGTTTACCACCAATAAGGAAGATAAGTCATCAAATGGATTTGATACTAGGAGCTAGTTTGCCAAACAAGGCAGCCCATAGAATGACTCCAGCAGAGAGTGACGAGTTAAACAGACAAGTTCAGGAGTTGTTGAGGAAGGGATTGATAAGAGAAATCCTAAGTCCATGTGCAGTAGCTGTAGTACTAGCACCAAAGAAAGATGGAGAGTGGAGAATGTGTACAGACTCTCAAGCCATCAATAAGATCACGATCAAGTATAGATTTCCATTGCCTAGAATGGATGACATAATGGACTGTTTGAGTGGAGCCAAGTACTTCATGAAGATTGAACTGAAGAGTGGGTATCACCAAATCTGTATCAGAGAAGGAGATGAGTGGAAGACAGCCTTCAAAAGTAAAGAAGGTTTGTATGAGTGGTTAGTCATGCCATTTGGGCTAACCAATGCACCGAGCACATTCATGTGGCTCATGAACGAGGTACTGAAAGAATTTTTGGGAAGTTTTGTTATTGTTTATTTGGATGATATTTTAATTTTTAGTAAGACTTGGGATGAGCATTTGATGCATATCAGAAGAGTTCTAGAGAAGCTAAGGGAGGAGAAGTTGTTGATTAATTTGAAGAAATGTAGTTTTGCAAAGGAGTTAGTATACCTGGGATTTTTTGTCTCATAGGAAGGTCTTAAGATGGACCCAGAAAAAGTAAGGGCTATCATTGAATGGCCTACGCTAAGGAGTGCAATGGAGGTAAGATCTTTTCATGGTTTGGTAAGTTTTTACATAAAGTTTATCAAAAATTTTAGTAGCATTTGTGTACCCCTAACTGAGACATTGAGAGGGGATAGAAAAGAGTTTAGATGGACTAAAGGGGCAGACAAGATCTTTGATACATTGAAGCAGAAAGTTGTAGAACAACCTGTTTTGGCATTTCCAGATTTTAATAAGTTATTTCAGGTAGATTGTGATGCTAGTGGTAGTGGTATAGGAGCTATTTTGAGCCAAAAAGGTAAGCCCATTACCTATTTTAGTGAGAAGATTAATGATGCCAAGAAAAAGTATTCTGTTTATGATCAGGATTTTGTGCAATAGTTCAGGCTTTGAAGAAATAGAGACATTATTTGTTGCCAAAAGAGTTTGTTTTATATACTGATAATCAGGCTTTGCAGTATCTTAATAGTCAAGGGAAGTTGAACCAAAGGCACTTAAAATGGGTTGAGTTTTTGCAAAGTTATACCTTTGTTTTGAAGCACAGGAGTGGGAAGTCCAACAGAGTTGCAAATGCCTTGAGCAGAAGGCAAAATTTGTTGACAGAAATGAAGATAGAGGTTGTTGGGTTTGATGAGCTCAAATTTTTGTATCCTAAAGATCCAGATTTTGCAGAGGCTTGGAAAGCTTGTCTGGAGCCTATTACTTTGGATAGGACAAAATGGTTGGATTTCATAATCCACAATGGCATGTTGTTTAGAGGAAGCCAGTTGTGCATTCCGAGGAGTTCCATGAGAGAGAACCTGATTAAGGAGAAGCATAATGGAGGATTGGTTGGACACTTTGGTCGAGATAAGACCATTTCTATTGTTGGTGAAAATTATTATTGGCCACAGTTGCAGCAGGATGTGAGGAAGTTTGTGCAGAGTTGTAGAGTATGTTAGATGGCAAAAGGAACAAGTCAGAATGCAGGGTTGTATCAACCATTACCTGTACCAGAGAAGCCATGGGATGATATTAGTATGGATTTTGTTCTTGGTTTACCAAGGACATAGAGAGGGAATGATTCTATTTTTGTGGTGGTGGACAGATTCTCAAAGATGGCACATTTTATTCCTTGTAAGAAGACTAATGATGCTGTTCCTATTGCAGAGTTATTTTTTAGGGAAGTGGTGAGACTACATGGTCTACCAAAGAGCATAGTTTCAGATCAAGATACCAAGTTTGTTGGTTATTTCTAGAGGACATTGTGGAAGAAGTTGATGATAGATTTGAAGTTTAGTTCTGCACACCATCCACAGATTGATGGACAAACTGAAGTGGTGAATAGGAGTTTGGGTAACCTACTACGATGCTTAGTAGGAGATAAGCCCAAGGGATGGGATTTGATTTTACCACAGGAAAAATTTGCTTACAACAATTCTGTCAATAGGAGTATTGGTAAATCACCATTCCATATTGTATATGGGAATAGTCCAAGAAATGCTTCAAAGTTAAGGAACCTAGACAAAGGAGAAAAGACAAGTGCCGAGGTTGAAGACTTTGCAGAACACATGAAGAATTTGCATGAAAAGGTGAAAAAACACATTAATAAGATGAATATTTAGTACAAGGCTAAGGCAGATCAGAAAAGGAGATATAAGGAATTCTAGGTAGGAGATGAAGTCATGGTTCACTTGAGAAAAGAAAGGTTCCCAATTGGAACATATAATAAGATGAAAATGAAGAAATTTGGAACATATAAAATTTTGAGGAAACATGATTCAGGAAATGCATATGAGGTAGAGCTACCAAGTGGGATCAACATTTCCCCTGTTTTCAACATTGCTAATTTATTAGAATATCATGAAGGTGGAACAGAGGATGGACCAACAGAAGAATAGTGGAGTATTCTGACATCTACTTCAACAGAGGAGATAGAAGAGATCTTGGATAGCCGTGTGGGAAGAAGTACTCGGAATAGGCAATATGAAGAATATTTGGTGAAATGGAAAGGAAGACCTATTGAAGATTCTTCTTGGTTGTCTAAGGCATAGGTTGACCTTTTGTGTTTTCCTCACACAAACACCTGAGACGTGACATGGTCACTTCTCAAATTACCCTGGGTGTCTGATGCAGGAGCATCCAATGGTGTAAGGGCAATCTTGTATCACCCAAAAAAAAGATGTGTTTTAAAACTGTTGATGTTCTTTCCATTTCTTTTCAAAATTTGTGGTTCGAGTTCCATAATCGCTTGAACAATAATGTAAAGCTTTCAGTTTTTCCAAACTGCTAAAAATAGTAACCTGCTATTTTTAGAAAGTTTGCATTTGGACACGGAATGAAGTCAAAATTTATAGGAAGTTACATAACAGAAATATAAGACCTTTGGCGAAGGAATCACAAAAAGATCATTTGCGAGCTGAAAGATATTAAAGTTTCCATTTCCCAAAAAATGCCTAAAAATTATTCAAACTCAGGTTTGAGGCACTAAACGGCCCCGTACGGGCCCGAAAATGGCCGAAACCACCAGAGCAGGTTCTTAGTACGTAGAGTACTCCATGAGCTTTTTGACAAATAAAATAGTTCGTCAATCAGACTCCCTGATCAAATGTTATGGCTCCCGAAAGTTGACCTATTTTTGGAGGGAGATGCAAATTTTGAAATTAGCCTGTTGGCCGCCAAAAAGGCTATTAATAACCATTTTTGGGAACCCTGGGCAGTAGTAGAGTTAAGGGGGCAAGTGTGGAATCAAGAATAGGTGGGAAAACAAACACCCTAGCTAATTTGGGGTTACAGAAGGTAGTGATTCTAGAGTTTGGGAATAGGAAGCTATAATGTGTTGCAGTGTATGGAGGGTTGATTCCTCTGATTGTATTTGAGCTTCTGTAATGTAATAAGTTGTCCAAGAGGTTCTATTTTCTGTGTACAATTTCTGTTGTTGTGTGTTTTATGATTTACCCCTTCATCAAAGTATGTATGGTTTTGGAGCTAGTCTAGATTTGTTAATGATCATAACCATATTGATGAATGAAGATTGGACTAGGTTCAAGGATGGGAAAATGGGAAGATTGGATGCATAGCTTTGTTGATTAAATATGCAATGCTGAATGTGTGCTTCTGCTGTTTGAATGCATAATTTTATGCAAAAAAATTTCTTTTTGTCTTAGTTTGGCTTGTTTTGCACATTTTCCTAAGTTTCTCTAAAGTTTGTGGTATTGTCTTGACTCAAGTTATTGCCATAAAACATAGTAAACAAGAGGTTTCCATGGTTATTTGATACATTTTTTGATAAATGTAAAACAAACAAGTACAATCCTAAGGATGGCAAGGGCAATATTCGTCAAATTCCAACTTGGATTTTACTCTAGCCACTTACATAAAGGCAGACAGTTAGTAACTTGGTAGCGTCGGCTCCCCCTTATGATGCACTCACTTCTCATGCATACCAAGTTACAATTCCTCTAAAGAGTTGGATTTTCTATCTCTACACTAGATGAGTGTATGATCTTGGACGGATTCAGAGGTTTGACCTCCTGCGTCAACATATAGGGGATTCTGGCTTTCTAAAACAATGGGTTTTTTAGTTTGGGTATCCGTTCAGGTGGTTATACATGTAGCAATTCACTCCATTATGGAGGCTTCCTAGTCTGAAGAGGTTAGGCTCAACAGATTTAAATGCACCACAAGGGTATTAGGGGAAACATTTGTCAGTATAACACATCAACACTCATTGTTTGTGACTTTCATCACAAACACAATTTATTTAATGCGACTTGGAAGTGGCTTGGCTTATCCCATTAGTGCTCGAGCTCATCCCACTTGGAAGAAACACAATCCCAAGGGTCCGCCTCTTCTAAAGGTTACACAAAGAAAAAAATGAGTTTGGCATTTTGATCACCCAAAAGGGGAGAGCATAGTCCTATCACCATTTTCAAACATAGAATACACTGGTTCTTTGTCCTCCTAGAGTTAAAACTAATTGTGTTTTACTCTACCAAGCACAAGAAATTGACAAGCTAGCAATAAACTTGAAAAAGATTGTTAATTTTATCCTCCTAAACAAACTATTGTGAAGATTGTTGTTGAATAATTAAACAAGTTACTTTCTCCTATTTAAGCTAGATGAGAGTTTGTAGTGCAAGATAGCAATGAAAGATTTGTTTAGTTTTATCCACCTAGGTTGGGACTATGTGCAAGTTGTAATGTAACAATAGAATTTACTTCCTCCTAATTAGATCTAGGTAAATATTTGCATTAAGATATCAAATTACTCCCTCCTAATTAAATCTAGATGAAGATTTGTATGCAAGTTCTAACTATAAATGCCTAAACTAGCTCTCAAAACCTGTAAAACCAATTGTCAATAGCCTCCATTAATGATTAATGATACCTACAACACAAGTTAGTACAACAAATTTATCTAGCATCTAATGTTCTAGCAATTCCAAAGAGAATCTACAACAAATGCTAAAAAAAAAAAACTGTCAACAATAATGAAGATGAAGACTGGGTTTAGGGGCCCAAAAAAAAGGGCGTTGAAGGCTGACAGGGGCTGAAGTTGGGGCCTTTGTGGCTTATTTGAGAATCCAAGTTAGGACTCTTAACAATCATATGGAGAGTCCAAAATAGATGAGAGTCCCTTCTATGAAGGACTGGAATAGCCGCTGGGACTAAACTACCGGTTGGACTATGTGTGAGGATTTTTGAATGTTGACTGGACTATTGGAGGCTGATCAAGAGTTGAGGAAGCCTACGATGAGGTTGACGTGGCCAAAATGTGTGCCTTGTTTGTTGAATGTAGGTTGATAGGGCCTAAATGAACACTATGGAGGTTGAATGTTGATTGATCTGTGCACCTTGAAATGCTTGTGAAAGGAAGATTGAGGCCAACAAGTGGAGAGAACTGTGTGAAAGTCGATCTCAAAATAGAGAGTCGACCTAAGAGATGGGTGCAGGCTGAGAGGCCCAAAAAAATGGTGACCCAGTTACCCCCGAACTAGAATACCAAATATACCAAATGTCTCCTAGAATCAATCTAAATGACTCAGATTTGTTCAGACTAGGTGACTGTGTGAGTAGCTTGAGATGCTCATGGTACTGAGTGAAGACCAAATGTATATAGGCTAAACAATAAGCTGCAACCTGCACACAAAACTTCAACAAAGGAAGTTGTGTCAACAAACAATATCTCTAGATTTGGAGATCAAAATCAACCCACACTGCTCAAACGATGATCTTGTGAGGGTGGCCTATGGAGGAGCAAAGATAAGCTCCAAATATGAGTTGACCCAGCAAGAAGAATAAACATTGACTATTGTGGAAGACGGGCCCAAGGCATGGATAAGAAACCTGTGTATTGGGAGAGGCTAGAGAGGAGGCCACGAGGCTCTTGTAGATGTGATACAATCGCTCCAACAACAAATAATGACCTGAAGAATACCACAATCTGCAAAGTAATGGAAACTTTTAAATGATTTAAAATGACATAAAAAATACACCAACCCTTTGTTGAAAAAGCACACAATGATCTGTGTATTATGCACAGCCAGTAGAGGTCTTGAAAATAGAGGCAAAAACATTAGAAAAAATCAAAACTCAAAACTTAGATGGCTACCACGAGATTAGAAAATTTGAAAATGGAAGTTAAAAATGGGGCAATGGCCCCATGGTGGGCGCCAAAAATGTTAAAGGAAATTATGAATAACATCATTAAACTACTAACTATCCAATAACTCAATGAAATTGATGCAAATACAATAAACAAAGATATTACCTTCATAGACCAATTCACCTTGTAGCTTCCATTGTTGCCTATCTCGTATTGATCTTATGAATGAGTTGAGCACTCAGAAGTGTGTACTTCCCTACTATTGAAGATGACAATAGGAGAATAGTTGTAGATGGATAATGCAATGAAGATTAAACTACAATGCAACTCTATGGAGATGGATAGTGGAGATATGGAGACATGGTTGAATGATTGTGATGATAATGAGATTATGCAAATGCAATGAGGATACTTTGTCAAAGGCACGTTGGTAGAATTTCTAAAGAGTAAGATTACAAAGCTCTTGGATTGAAATGAGGGAATGAGGGTTCCTTTTATAGGCGAAGGAGGGGCCAATTCCAAGTGTCATGATCTCAATGATGTAGACTTAGTCTTGTGATGTGTATGGTTCATATTTGGTTGGTTGGGATGAGGGAGAGAAATATGGAAGATGTTCCTCTCACATTGACATGGTGGAGAGAAAGGTGTGACATGATGCCACGTGTCACAATGCTCTCAAAGACCTATGAGTTAAAAGTGGAAGACTTTGAGAAGATTGTGGAAGGAGGACTCTTAGTTGTTGGAATTTGAGAGATAAACTAGGATTTTGAAAGGCAAGTGTCTTTGACCTTTAGAGATGATTGAGAAATCATAGGAAACATGTGGAGAAGAAATAGGGCACATGTTGAGGGGATAATTGCTTAAATAAATATTAAAAATATTTAATTATTGGAGCAACTTGGTGAGGTGTCCAATATGACATGGAGGGATGACATGGATTAAAACAGAAGACTTAGACTTTAGAAGAAATAATTAAAAAATTTAGAATTATTTAACTAGATAATACTATAGAGGAATTAGGGTATTTTAATTAAATAAATTGATTTTATTTAATTATTAAATGCATAAGAGAAATGTGAACCATTTAAATAAATTAGGATATTTATTTAATTGATAGAGGAATAGGAATAAAACAAATATTAAAATATTTATTTAATTCGACTTGAGCCATTTTTAGGTGTATACAACATCCAATTGAATTCTCATTATTTTCATCATTTCCATCATCTCATCCATTCTACTAGCCATTGTTCCAACAGTAGGGACTCTCCTCGGTGGCATTCTTCCTAGGATCAAGTGTAAACTGCCTCAATTCGGTGATCGGGCTACAAGGTGACAATTGCCTCACAATTTGTGATCGGTTTTGACACAAGTAACATGCCTCAGATTTGGCAATCTATCCATAGAAAGATCTTACAGAATTCCTTCACCAACTTTTCTCAATTCGCTCCCAAAGATTTGAACTTTCACTCTGATACCACTTGGTGTAGTCACGGTTAGGAGGGTCCTCAAAGAGAACTATCTAGGTCGTGGAGCTAGAGTAAACACAATGGAAACAACTCAAAGATATGAAGAAAATACATATTTAGTCATTTAGTATATCATAGAATTCAAATACAAATTGGTCGACAATATGCAGGCTTAGAGTTAGGGCTCATAGGCCTGATTACAAAATATCAGAATACACAAGATACAACTTTGAAGCTCTTTTACATAGATTCAAACTATCTATCTTATAAATCATGAGAACTACTTTCCTAAGGATCTATTACATCAATATATATCATCTTTAGTATAAAATATTCCTTCGTGTTAGCCAACAAAGATCACAAACTCCAATAAAGAGCTATAACATGTGTACACGGATAGGTCAGACCTAAATGAATGAAACTCCTCTGCAAATGAATGGAATGATGTGTGGATCTCAGGGAAGGTCAGCCACGAACCAAACAACATTGAATGATATGTCATTAAGCTTCAAAGGTTATGAAATGCTCAGCAGGTCTTCTCCTTTAGTTGTTTATTTGAGACTGTCAGGATGCTCTGCTATGAGAAAACAGTTGATCTTATGATAGAGATAACTTTTTAGTACTTGATTCAAATGCTCTAAATTTTGGATATGTTGTGCATGAATGAATGTAGATGCTAAGTCCAGCTCTGCAAGGTTTGAAATGCAACTTTGGTAGAATACGGACCAAAATATAGAAAATACTATTGATTGAACTACCTAAACTAAATTGGAAAATGAAAAGAAACAAACTGAAATGTAAACAAATTGAAATGCAAATGTTTTTGGTTGATGCAAGATTGCTCTTGAACCAAGGATGCTCCTACATCATACAAGGAAGAGGAGCAAGGAGGAAAAGACCATCTTTGATAGGAGGTAGGGATCAATTTGGAGGAGAACGTGAATTTCTAGGTACATTTTTCTGTACTATTATTAAAGATTTAAAAGTCCTACTGTGTATGTTATCAACCTCTTAGGTAATAGCAAACGGTCTGATCTTTATTCATATCTACATCTTTGTCAATATAATAGCCTGTTTGACTTGATATCATCCTTTGATCTTTTCCTTTAGCCTATTTGACTATCTTAGCAACCTTTTCTTTATCTTTTCAACCAATTTTCTTGTAGCTTTATAGTTATTCTTGTAGCCGCATCTAAATTCCTATAGCTACAGATTATTACCCTATAGTAGTAGATTGTTAACTAGTTGCAACTGACTATATTCTTGTCATAGCTTACTATATTTCCTATCGCATCTTACTGTTATTCCTATCACAAATTATTGTATTTCCTGTCGTAGCTTACTGTTATTCCTATCGCAACTTACTATTATTCCTATCACAGTAGACTATTATTCCTGTTGCAATAGACTGTGTTTTATTTCCTATAGTAGCTTATGGTGTTATTACTATAGTAGTACTATATTTCTTGTTATATTGAAGCATTTGGTCACAAATTTGCATGCATGCGAGCTAATAATTCTCTTACCAAATTAATGATTTCATAGGGTTTTACTAAAATAAGATTTGTCTATTTGAGTGGATGTTAAACTATTCTACATGGCTTGCTTGTGTGATGTAGAGAGCAATTGTATGTTCCTGATAGTTTGAGTATGATGATTATAGAGTTTAGGTTTCTTTTAGTAAGGACCTGTTGAAATTAAGAAACACTGAGAGGGGGGCATGAATCAGTGTTCTGCAAAACTTATTACTTTGTTCCTTTATTAATTTACCACATACATCTAAAAGAAAGAAGCATGAACACAAGAATAGAAGCAGCAAGATCACAACACATGAACACCAAGATTTTTACATGGAAACCTAGTTAAGGGAAAAACCACGGTGGGGGTTAACCCACAAGAAATTTATACTCTGTTAATAATATTACAAATGGGGAAGGCACATTCCTTTGGGCACACTACCCAAAGCTCACTACTCAAAGAGGCTCATTGCCTACAAATCAATTACAAAAGTTCACTGGAATGTTTGAACTGAGGAATAGCATCTAACAATGCAAGATTATAGTTTTGGTTGAGCTCAGTACATTGACTTTGCACACTTCATCTCTCTTTGCCCTGCTGCATTGCTCTGCCATGATTTAGAGCTTAGATCTCTTTACTTCACACTTGATACTACTCTCTTTCACACCTCACCATTCATATTCACATCTACACACTTCAAAATGCTCAAACTCATCGATTATATATATTTGCTACATGAAATTGCATCAACTATAGTTAGCCTTAAGAAAAACTCAAAGACTTTTAAGAGCACTATTCTGTTAGCTAAATCCATGCACAAATACTAATGTAGACTAGAACTTATGTATCCAGGTCACCTCACATGTTGCCCAATACCACTAGATCTCATAAATTACTTGACCAATCACTTCTCTTTATCCGTACAAGGATCAAACACCTAGTCGGCCTGTTCTTCACCAAATTGAACTATTTAACTAGAACCTCATACTCAGATGCATGTAACTTTCAATTCCTTCATTACCGAAGGCTAAAATCTTGGATTTAGGTAGCCCTTGTTGGAATTAGGGTTGTCAACTAAGAGGGGAGGTGAATTAGTTGTCATAAAACTTTAAAGCTTGCTACAGTTAATTTCTTCTTTACAACTTCTTAACAGATTAATGATATAATCATGAAAGGCAAGAATCAATAACTCATGAGAAGAAACACAAATAACACACTTGACACCAAATTTTTTAATGTGGAAACCCAATTAAGGGAAAAACCATGGTGGGGGTTAACCCACAAGGATTATACTCTATTAAAAGTATTACAAAAGGGGAAGGCACATGCCTTCGGGCTCACTACCTAGAGCTCACTGCTCAAGAGAGGCTCACTGCCTACAAGAATTATTAAAAAAGGATTACAAATTGTTTGAACTAATGAATAGAATCTACCAATGCAAGAATTTAGTTCCAGTTAAGCACAGAATACTGATCTTACACACTTCATCTTTATCCTTCCCTGTTTATTGCTCTGCCATAATCTGGACCTCAAATCTCTTCTTTTCCACACCTTAATATGTCTTTTCACATTTACTCCATCATCACATACCAAATGCATACCAATACACTCAAATCCATTGGATATATATATCTACCTCAAGAAATTCAATCACCTTTCTGTCGGCCTCATGAAGAACTTAACAAATAATACAAGTACTCTGTTCTGTTGACTGAATCCATACATCAATATTGATGCGTACCAAAAATAACACTTGTAGATCACCATACATGTCGGTCACTAATATTATATCCCATATGCAACTTACCAAAACACTTCTACTAGATCCGCACAAGGATCTAACACAAGTCAGCTTATTCTTCACTGAACTGTTCTTGTCATATTAGGACCCGGTAATCAGATGCTCATAACTTTTAATCCCTTTGTCACTGGAGGCTGAAATCTTGGATTTAGATTTTCCCTACATTCCTCTACATTCCCTTAGATTTGCAACACATAATGATTGACTGGAGAGATCCACTGACCAAAATACTGAACTCTACCATATACCCTATTCCTATCTATCCGGACTGGACAAATCTTAGAACTGACTTCTGGTATGATCTGATACTGTATTGTGGATGTGTGGAATAGACTTAGTTGCCATTAATGGCAACACATGACATGCCTTACAGTGTCTCTTGCCAACAATATCCCCCTTTGGCATTGATGGCAACACTTAGTGAAAAATGACTGTCATGATTGACTCCCCCTACTGTGTACACTTATATATTCTTCCACTGCTCCTCCTTTGATGGATTCTTCATTTTCTTTCATTTTTTACTGTCTCTCACTCCCCCTTTGACATCAATGGCAAAGGGTGGGATCCGTAAACCAAAATTTTCACAAGAAATTTGTATGTAAGGTCACATATGTACAAATAATCCAAGCATTATATTTACATGAACTTGAGGATATCTGTAAAACTATTTTTCAATTACACAAGTTCAGAGGCCCAACGACTTTTCATGCCATTCAAAATTGAGCTACGTTCTCTTAGTAGGAATGCCTGTGTTTTCTACTTTCTTCAGATCTAAAGGATCAGCTATTCAGACTGCAACTTGAGCTTCTAATAGAGCAGTAAACATTGTTTCTAACTTGGGGGCAATTAATCCCTAGATCTCACACATTCTCTCCACAATATTGATCTTTTCTTTAACAAGCTTCTTTATTTTATCAGTCAACCTGATTGATTGACACTCCTGACTTACTGGAGAAATTGTTAGAGGATCAAAATTTTGAGATAGATTTAACAATCTTTGTTCCCGCTCCTTTATCTTCTTCTCAATATCCTTAATAACTTTGGTCCAAGATAGACAAAATTTGTATACATCACCTTCATCATTGAGAGCATTTTGAATACTCTTTATACTGATATCAAGTATCCTTTTATCCTTCCCTATTAGGCCGTTTAGCTCACTAAATCTCTTATCCAAAAATTTATTCCAAATTTTAATCTCTACAGACTTCTCAAAGGACTCAAAGTGTGCACTTATAGAATTTACAAGGCTCTTTAGATTTTCAAAGGGAGAATTAGATGGATTCTTCTAGAAATTTGGCATTATCTTCTCCAATATACCAAATGCAAGGCCTAATAGCTCACTATCCTCTATGTGGGATTTCAGTATCTTTTCACTTGCCTTAGCTTGTGTGAAAGATGCTATCTTCATCATTTGGACCAGAGAGAGTATCCAGGTTGATTGGTCCTTGAATCAATTTTGGCTCATCAAATTCTAGCATCTCTTTACTCAAGAAACTCTTCACTACATCTGCAGTGTTTCTTGCCACAATTTCAGGGCCATCTTCTTTTCCTTGAGTTTTCTCAGTTTTAGTATCAGGACTATTTTGTTTGGGTGCATCAATATTTACACCTTCTTTTGCTTTATCTTCCTTACCCTTGACTTCTTCTTCTTCCTTTTGCTACGAGCCAACTTTAGAGGGAATTTTTGTTTCCATGTTTACTTCTGTGTTAACTCCATCTGTTTGATCCTAGGTATCCTTTTTGCCTTCAGCCTCTTCTGACTTCTAATCCTTGTTCTTCTCAAAGTCATCTTGAGTAGGACTTAGTGTCTCCATGTAGGTTTGTTTCGGAGGATCATTTCCCTTTCCAGTCTCTTCTTTTGAAGTTCCTTATCCTGGAACTAAAGGATTACCTTCCTCAACTTGTTCCTCTAAAACAATATAATATTTATCTTTATCTAGGGCCTTCCTCAAAATTTCCTCCATTTCTTTTACATCTTCCTCAGTTTTACCAAGCATTAGCTTGTTCATTCAAATCTTGCTTCTAAATTCCTCCTTTACTTCCTTGAGGATTTTATTTGCTTCCCTTCTGGTCATTACTGGACATAAGGTGGAGAGGACATGTTCTCTGAGTTCTAGGTCTTTAGTGTTGGCACCTTCCTTCCTCATCTCTAGTATATTCCTTAAACTTTTAGGAATTTCTTGCAAAATTTCCAGTAGATCTCTATTGAATTTATTCAAGTACAAGATGGTGGCATCCTGCAAGATTTTCTTATTTGCTTTATCAAAATTATCATAATATTCTCTCATAGGCCTTAGATTTCCATCAATAGTAATTATTTTTACAATTTCATCAACTGTCATAGCAACCTTACCAGTTTCTTGCTTTTTACTTGCCTTTTTTCTTCCGAAAGGCTAGTCCTTAGAAGCCTTTGAAGTCTTGTCTTTCTTAGATCTTATTTCTTTAACTTCTTCATCTGTCTCTGTTTCCTCATCATCTTTTGTGCTTATATACATTCTTGTGGCCTTTATTTTCTTTCTTTTTTTTTCCTTTACCAGATGATATGTCTTCCAGTTTCTTAGGATTGGCAAACTTTGGGGGAACATGGATAGTCGCAGATCTCCTAGTAGTCCTTAGAGTGAAGTATTCTATTGGAGAACTTCCTTGTTTCTTATCCTGTTTCTCCTTCTCTGCCTTTTCAGTTCTTTCCCTGAATTGTCTCACAGCTTCCTTTGTGAGGCCAAGATTCTCAACCAACTGCTTAACTTCTTTTCTTACTTTCCTTTTGGTTTCAAGTTTTTTGAGCTCGTCATGCAGTTTTACACTTAGTTACTCATATGTCCCAAATCTTTCAATTGTTGTGTCTTTTGGCTTGCTCAAAAGGTGTTGAGCATACATATTCAAGATTTTTCCATCTACCTCATACCCCATGGGCATGATCCAAATAGTTCTAGGTTCTACTGCTTCCATTGAGCATTGATCAGTGTTAACCATAAAGCATATTTCATTCTTGTACTTCTCAACAACTGATTTGGGGATTCTTTCTCTAGAATGCATCATATTCTAAAAATTCTTGAAGTATCCCCAAATAGTAGTTTTTTGTGTTGTATAGTCACCAATGCTGCGTAGATGATCTCTGATCTGAATAGCTACTGGCTTGTCATTAGTCTAGTGTATACCGTTTACTTTAGGTACCTCATTCATAAAGTAGAAAAATAAACATAGAACTAGTGTACCATATTTAAAGGTGTTTTTTTGTCTTTCTTGATTTTGTTTAAGTTCTCAATTAGTTGGTTCTGCAATAATGCACACAAATCATAATCTACATTTTCCTTTAACATTTTGTATGCAGTATATATAGTTGTTCCAAAGACAAAGTTCTCCCTGCTGGAATGGTAAATCTTGTATCCAATCACCATAGAGGTAAACTTAACATCCAATTCTATAATATCATTGATGGTCATTACCCTTTTGTCAAACTTGGCACCGGTAGCATTGGTCACTGTCTGGTTTTTCACAACTTTCAGCATGGGTAATCCATTGATTGAATTCAACCCAGTCACAATCCTGATAGCATCCTTTGTAATTTTGAATGGTTTCATCAACCACAAAAACTCATCATGCATTCGGATTAAAACATATTGAACCCATTCATCTTCATTGAATGTTGGAAACCCCATAATCTGAATGAAATTTTTATCATGTAGTGCCTTATATTTGGGTTTAAGATCATTATTTTCATCACTCAAATGACTCTCAAACAAATCCACATACCTTGAGTCCCCAAATTCATCTATATTCGCATGAATATAAACCCTAATATCTTCAGTATGTAGTACACCATATGGAACACTTGAAAATGCACCTAATGGGTCGACTTCTATTGATTTGTGTGGATGCTTTTTAAATTTTGGTTGAGGCCTTTCAGTAATATCAACAACAAAAGGTGTAGCCATTGCAAAAAGATTACAAGTTTAAAGCTTTGTAGATAAATACCTTTTTCATGAAATTAGGGTTGATGGATAAATTCCTCGGTCACACTCCAATTCCTTGTAATCTTAGCTCAGACACTATTCTTCTTGCTTTCTTCGAGTGCAAAGTGATTCAAATGAGGAGTGAACACCTTTTTATGCTCCACAAAACCTAATTTGCCTTTGTAATAAATGTTTTACCCTAACACATTCAGTTACACTATTTCTGCATGTAGTCAATCCTCAATTGCTTTACAATTAGTCACATTAGCTTCTTTTCTTCTGAAAGTTTCTTTAAATGTTATGTAATAAGCTTTTCAAGCTTCATTCATTGTGCTAGATTCAGGCACCTACTTATGGCTGAGGAAATTTGATCTTCAATGTAGCTCCCCCTGAGCCATATGTCCTGATTTAATTCCTGAAGGAATTGTTAGCACTAGATTCTGGTGCGGACCCATTATTATTGTTCATAACACTTTTCTTGACCCATGTCTTGCTCATTTAATTCTATATCTCATTCACATCAATTTTGTCCTTGCCTTTGTCTTGTCTCTATTCATCCAATTTTCTATTTGTCAGACCTCTTCTTACATTATTCTTACTTCTGTAGGTTCTTGCAAAATGACCGAATTGGTTACAATTGAAGCACACAACATTTATTTGCTTATATACTTTATTTCCTCTTGATCTGCACCTATTAGACATGTGTTCAAATCCATTGCAAGTAAAACAGTAGCCATTGAAAGAGTTGTCATTTCCTCTATTGTTAGAGTTATTCATTATCATACTTCTGCATTCATTTGATCTATGACCATACCTCTTGTATCAGGAAAATGTGGATAATATATCAATGATTAATAATAACCCAATAAATCAATATAAATTGTAATATAAAAGGTTTAAATACAAAGAAAACACCTTGCAAACCTTATTACTTTGTAGCTTCCATTGGTTGCCTAATCTCAATTGATCTTTGTATGTGAATGAAGCCCTCAGAAAGCGCACTTCCTTGCTTTGTTCTTCAAGATGACAATAGAGAAACAACTATGATACTTCTTGTAATGAAGAGGATCTTCAATACAACAAAAATGGTGATTGCAAGCTATGGATGGATTTGGGTGCCAAAGGTGCGCTATGAATTCTACAGAGTAAGTTTACTAAAAGCTTGGATAATTGAAATGGAGGAATAGGGTTGTATTTATAGGCTTGAGAGAGAGAAGATCAACAGTTTAGAATGAATAAGAAGATCAATGGTTGAGAAAACTTGAGAGGATGTGTGCAAATTAGAAGAGGACAAGTGTCTTGGTCTTTCATGCAATAGAGGAGTTAACAGAAATAGATTGAAGAGTTAACTGAGTGGACTGATCAATTAACATAATAAACTAATCAATTAAGTGAATTGATTGATTAGTTAACTAATTTAAAGTGGAGGATAAATAGGACATGTAGGTGAGGACAAATAATTAAATATTAAAATATTTAATTAAGTGTGCACATGGATTTGCATGGATTAATTTTGGTGTTAATCCATTTTTAAGAGGAAATAGAATAATTTAAATAAATGTTTTGATTTATTTAAATATAGAGGATGTTAAGTTTAGAAAAACTAATTAAATAATTGGACATTATTTAATTTAGAATGACTTTAGAATTTAGAAGAGGTAATTAAATAATTTGATATTATTTAATTTAGAAGAACTTGGAGGATTTTAATTAAATAAATGATTTTATTTAATTTTGTGGAGGAAAGTGAATCAGATAAATAAATTGATTTGTTTATTTATTGATAGATGAATTAAACTAAAATAAATATTAAGAATATTTATTTAGACAGAGTCATGTCATTTTTAGGTGTATACATTTTTCCCCTCTTTGATGCAATGTGTTTTATCATGTTGTTTCAAAGAATAGATTTCCTAATAATGATACATGCCCTAGTTTGCCCCTGGTTCAGGTTTACGATGCTAGGATGCCCCCTTGGGAGATTGGATGGGAAGAAAAACTAGAGGGCATGAGATGGACAATCTCACGATGAAGAAGGTTTGAAGAATAGGTTGGGGTCAAGAAATTAGTTGACATGGAAGAAAAATGGGATGAAGAAAGTGCTGAATGATACGCGATGCAAGATAAAATGATAACACACACAAGCAAGTAAGCAAGTATGCACAAATGTTGCAAGAACAAACAAGGTATTACCCTTGTCAAGTGGTAAACCAGTGATTAATCGATAATGATTGACGATAGTGTTTTTCATTGCGGGGAACGATATATCCCTAGATCAACATGATAGGCATGGGAAAGCTATATCCCACTAAAAATTATGATTGATTGAGTTGGTTTATGACAAGATTAGGATGAAGACCACTAATTGTGATTGGATAATTTGACAAGATTGACTTGACTCGATTCGAATGGATTAAGGATGGACTCGCATTTGGATCATCATAGAAGAGAACCCGATGAAAGACATGATGATAGAAAAGAAACTTTGACAGAAGAATGACTCGACTGAAGGACTCACAAGCTTTTGTAAACTCTGACACTGCGAACCAAATTTTTATTGATGGATGGTATGCAAAATGTAAATGGATGTATTTATGGATGTATTATGGATGCAGATATTTGTCATCTTGATATTGCAAGTATTTTTTCATCATTGAGCACTTTTTTTGTTTCTTTTCTCTTTTGAAATGTTGTAAGAAAATATAAGCATCTAGGTATAATTGAACCGAGATGACCTGAGTATTACTTACATGGATTTCGATATAGCAATCTAATTCAAGCATCTAGTCAAAATTGAATCTAGATGACCTAAGTATTTCTTACATTTCGATAGACAAGGATTGCCCCTTTTCATGTTTAGACCTCTGAAGTCCTCAATGATCTTTTGTTGATCATGCCATTAGACAAAAGTTGTCACATTACTAAAGATTAATCCACAAATAGCAAACAAGGAAAATGATTATGCCCCCATCATAGCTTCTCTAGTTTTTGACATCCTCGAGTAGCATAGAAAGACATAATAACAAAAATCAAGACTCTCTAACTTAACATGCTTACAAAACACAAAACATTGTTGCATTAGATGTGACTTCTTGCCATAGTTTAGATAAAATCATTTTGAGTGTTTAGGTACTTGTTTGTTTTTTCTTTGGATAGGTTGAAGTCTTGCGTCAAGATTTATGTTTAGAAGTGTGCTTTGTTGCATGTGTTTGTGTAGTGAAAGGTATCACAATAGTTATTGGTGTCCTCTTAGAACATGTGGCATTCAAGAATCCAATTCTATAACCAGGTCGAGGACTTGCCCCCAGTCAAACAAAGGATTGACTTTATTATGGATGAACTGATAAACAGATACGAAGAAATGGGCCCTAAGGGACTGACCAAGTGCCTTGGGGGCTCATTTCTAAATGGCCTTGCCTACGTGATGATGCAGAGGAAACATAGTTTGAGGTGATGGACTCTTGTGAACCTAAGACCTAGGCAATGGGAAATGGTGTGGATGTAGATGGACTAGCGAATGGGTGAAAAGGGGGTATGGAACGGATGGGAAAGGAGCGAGCTACTAACAATGGACACTATAACAGGCTGACACTATGGATATGATATTGGATAAACCTTAGTTTATAAGGTGACAAAGTTGATAGAGTACCAAGCCATGAGAGGTCACCATTAGATGGTTCGGTAAAATAGATACGATCGGACGATGGATGATGGTAGGCAACGTGAACTTCTAATAAATGCCATGAGATGAAACATTGAACTTTATTTCTTTGAGACATTTGATGATTTTGGCATGAATGCAATGTGGAACAAACAAAATGACTACTCTTAAATATGATTTTTTGATTTAGGGGATAGTGGGTTGCTCTAATATAAGAGACCTATTCAAGGCTGTGAGATAGGATTTAGGGAAAACTCAATTGGGGAGTGAAATGAGTTACAGAGTGTTTCTGATTTCTAGGCTTTTGCTAAAGGCTAAACACTAATCCTCATCTAGATAACACAATCTGACAAGCTTTCAACTTAAACAAGTAACAAATTTTATTGATGTTCGCTAGATTGAGATCATAGATGGAAAGCAAGATAGACCTAGGGTAAAGGATATTTAGGAAAGAACAAGGGTCCCTAGATAGAAGATGATCCTAGAGACTACTAGACTTGTCGATTTAGCTCAGCTAGTGCGTGTGTGTGCTTTGTACCTTGCTTTCTCTATTAGAATGTCACTCTTGAGGCTTCGAGCTTAGACTGATCTCCACCCAAGAATACAGACATTCAGCAATCTTCTCTCTCGTACTCTTTTTTTTTTTGTATCTCTCTTTTTTGTTTTTCTTTTCAATTTTTTTTTTTGTATTTTCCTCACTTGACTTTTCTCATTTTTTTGGATTTTGATTTTTTTAGAAATGAATGTTTCTAGGAACTTTGATATGCAATACTTTGATCTCTCAATTTTCACTTTTTGACACTCTTATTTTGATCACTCATTTTTTTATTCACTCATATCTTAGATTGCTTCCTTTAGAGTTTTGATCTTCCTGGCTTTTTTGGCCAAGAAAGATAAGGGATTGAGCGCCACCTAAAGTTTTCATAATCCGGTCGGACTTCTCTACTACTAGGGAAGAAAAGGGAAGGTCTACTTGCAAGCTTTCGTTGAACACTGACTCCATTTAGACCTGAAATCTTGACTCATTAAGATTGGGATCAGTGTAAAGCCAAGAGCTAGACTTTGATTAGAATCACTAGGAATGAAGGGGGATAATGTCAATTGTGAAAGATGGGGAATCTCTAGGTCTTGAAAGGATGACATATATCCAGACAACCCAAGGCACCTTACTACAAGGAAAATAGCACAAGAGCAGAATCACTGATGGTAATGCAAGTTGAACAGAATAAAACTGAAATGCAAGAAATAGATTGTTTTTCACATTTTTGAGTTTTTACAATTTTTTGGTTCTTTTCAATTTTTTTTTATTTTTTTATTTTTTTAGTTTTTTAGACATAATAATTCCTGAGGTGAGAGGCATTGACCGCGTCACCAAATTCTTCTCCCACCATTGTGCACAAGAGATAAGCACCGTTTTTGATATTTGCTTTAACCATGTAGGGGTCTTTCTAGTCTTTTGAAAAGACTCTTTTTCATCTCTTTTCTTATTTTTCATGCTACATCTTCTTAAGACCAATTCTCCTTTTCTGTAGGGTTCATCACTTGAATCCATCAGTGCTACCTCAGTGATTTCCCTCGGCATTGTGAGATGAAGTAAATCTTGAAAGGCCTATTGATGGGAGGGCATCCAATATAGGACTCCTTCGCTTTTGAGTAATTCTGTCAATAGATCGAATTGTTCTTGCATGTAGATTTTTATTTTAGGTCTCTCTTTGATTCTTTGTAAGAATTGGAATAATTCAAGAGGAGTTTGTGGCTCCCTTTATTCGTTAGGAGGTAGAAAGCTTATACTCATCCTCCCATTGGGCTTCGGTCTTAAGTCCATGGCATATCCTATGTAACTGTGTGGGAGTTCAAAAAAGACAGGGTCATCAACACTGACTACCACTCGCATCTTCCATTCTATGTGAAAGAGGACTTTGCTTTCTTCATCCTCGTCGGGAAGTCTTTTGACCAATTTGATTGTTACCTAAGGTGCTTCCCATTAACTGAGTTCATTTGATTGAACCAAGGTAGAGGTGGTTGGTTCATTTCACAGTTTGGATACCATGAACATCCTTGGTAGCATTCCTATGACATTGGTTGATTTGCTATCAGCAGAATACATCGCTTCAATGGGCATAACTATTTCAAACCATCTTGTTTCCTCTGGTGTGTCGGGGATGCATGATTCATTTAACGGTGACAATGTTGTGTAACCTTGTGATATGTCCTCCTCAGCATCTGAGAAAGCATGTGGGTCTGCATTTCTCAGATCTAACATGGTGGTTTCAAACATTGGGCCTTTAGTTGTACGTGGTGCCTCTCCTATGCAAGGGAAGAGTTTGTAGGCTTCTTCGCTATCAATCATGAGTACCTCTAAGGGGGTTTGGAATGGTTCATCTTGCTCAATCAATTCCATGACCTCGATAGTCTTATCCTTGGGAACCATTTCCCTTTGTTTTGGTAATGGCTTGTCTTTGAGAGTTTTTCTTTCTGTGATAGTTGTGGTTTTTATTATGCTGAAAGGTTTTGGATCCCCCTTGGTGACATATATTTTCCCTAAATGTAGTAATCAAGCTTCTTGAAATAATGTGGAGGGTACATCATTCATCCTGTGTATCCACGGCCTTCTAAGGATCAAATTATATCCTGTATCTTTGTTAATGACGTAGAATATGGTAGGAATGGTCTTAGGTCCCAAGGTTACTGGGAGGGTAATCATGCCGATGGTGGTGGTCTGCAGACTATTATACCCATGTAGAGTATCTTGTGAAGTAGTGATATTATTGTGCCCATAGCCCATCCTCTTGAAGATGGATAAAGGAACTATGTTAACTATTGCCCCCATCATCGATTAAGGTCTATTCGATACATGTATCATAAATCCACACTTGCAGGTATAATGCAGGGTTTCCTTGTTTTTTTAATTCAGCCTTGGAAGGCATCTATTGTAAGTCAAAGAAGAACACTAGATCTTTGAGTTCTAATATTGGTGGGCTGATGGTGTAGTCCACATGCTTTTGATTATATTCTTGATATAGATCTTGACTTCCTTGAATGGCAGTGGAAGTGTGAGAGTCTTGGATAAGCTCGATACCTTCTAGATGGTCAACAACATGAGGATAAAGTGGAGTGTGGTTCTGACTCATGATAGAAGATTATTCAACAAGCTTGATTGGTAATGGATTACATGATGGGGTTGGGGCAATTAGCATGTTTGGGGGCTCTGCGATAGGCTCTTGATGGATAAGTTCTTCGATAAGCTCTTCGTTAGGTGTTTTATGATATGGGCATGGTTGATTCCTTGCTAATGGCCATTGGATTACATCCTTCATGAGTGTACAGGTAGATGGAAAATACAACAAATAGAGAATAATGGTAGATGATGAGGGTGATGGCCTTGGAGGGAATGTGTACAAGGTGATTTTTTTACTTTTGGTGGTGATAGGGCAATCAAAGGTAGTGTTGGAATCTGATTGTGTGTCAGACGTGGGCACTTTGTTTTGTGAGATATGCTCTTATATGCAATTAACGGTGTACTCAGAAGGTACGTTTGTGTAATTGGCATCATTGTTTCCCTTATTCTGATTTTGTCAGTTGTTGTTGTTGTTATGATTAGAAGACCCTCCCTGCTCATAGTTGGGAAGTAGATTCTTGAATGCTAAGTGATTTTTATTAGAGGCATGCCCATCAAGTGATACCTTTTTTTGGTCTATCAAATCTTGAATGGTGTGTTTGACCGTTATACAGTCATTGGTTTTGTGTCCTTTGTTTCGGTGATATTCACAGAAGTCATTGTCATTCCACCAGGGAGGTTTGACTTGTGGTTCATAATCTTGCGTTGTTGGAAGTGCTATGAGTTTATTTGATATTAGCTTTCGTAGGGAAATTTCCAATTTTTCTCCTAGAGGTGTGAATTTTCTCCTAGGTGTATAGTTTGTAAACCATGATTCAGTGTTTCGTGGTTTGTTTTGTGGGCTCATTAAATTAAAGATTGTTTGGCATCAACCACCCCATCATTAACAACGTTCTTATTCTTAGTCCAAAATCATGGTTTTCCTATGTTGGCATTTGTACTAGGAGTGTCCTTGTAAAGTTTGATTTGCCCTTTCACTATCAATGCCTTTTTAATGAGTAGACCCATCTCAATGACCTTGCTAAAAGAAGTAGGGCATTGGATTTGAATCTAGTAGCTTAGGTCAGCGTGTAAGTTGTGGACAAACATTTCAAGCATTTTGTTTTTCTAGTATTTGATGTTGACATTTGCTTGCCAATTATCTCCATCTTTGTAAGAAAGAGGTGAAGGACTCTCCACCCTTTTGTTTAGTGTTAAAAAGATCTAAAAGTGAGATTTAATGCTTAATGCTGTAGGATAAGTGTATGACAAACTTATCTACTAGTTCATTGAAGGTTTGAATGCAAAGAGGTAGTTGATAGAACCACTCCATAGCTTGCCCTCCTAAGTTCCTCAGGAATAATCGCATGAGATAGGTATCATTGTGGGTGACTTCAAGGCATGTTGCACTAAACTCTCTGATGTGGTCTCTTGGATCACCCTTTCTACAATATTTGTCAAATTTTAGTACCTCAAACTTTGAGGGGAAAGGAATCATGATCAAGGTCTTGTCAAAAGGATATGGTGAAATATCCTCTAGAGAATAGTGTTTTGTTAGTGATCCAGTTTGAATGTCTGCAAGCTGTTGCTACAAGGATTGGATTTGTTGAGTTAATAAGCCTAGAGGATTTGGGGAGTCAATGGTCGTCTTGCCTTTGTCCATGGTTCTTTCCTCTCATGTGCTTTCTTCTAAGATTCTTTCTTCTTTGGATTCCTTTAACGCATTAACATCAAAGTCTTTGGGGAGTTTGGCTCCTTGTGTCACTAGGTAAATAAAGAATTTGCTAGGGTCTTGCTTGAGCAATTTGTCCATCATACATTGGAACTTTTAGTCTTGTTGAGATTCTAGAATGATTACATGAGTAAACTCCTCATCAATGTCATGAGGGGATGGGGTAATCTTGTCAGATGTACTCACCATTTCAAGTTGTTTTTGTTTTTGGGATCTAGTTAAGACCATGCAATGCGATTCGAGATGGGGTGGTGTGAGATTGGAAGTTTTGACAAGGTGTTCTAGGAGGTTAGGGTGAAGGGGATACTTGTGGTGGTGAGGTTCAAACAAGGGTTTCCTTACACCAATGGTGTCAAACAATTTGGTTGATACAAGATGGTAGCCAAAAGTAAGGATGTTTGGAACCTGATTACTTGATGTAGACTAGTTTTGCACAAGCCCCTAGTTAAGTTCTGAGAGAGAAGGATGATATATCCTTGATAGTGGAGACTTACTAGGTTTGTTTGAGGTTGATACAATCTAGAATTGCTTTGTGCTAACCTAGTTTTGACACTTGGTTTGATTGTGGGAAGATTTGGTGAAGGGTTTTGGTGAGATGTCCAACGAAAAAGAGGGTATGACGCGAAAAATGGACGGGAGAAATGACTGCATGGTAAATCTGATCTAGGAAATTGAAACAAAGATGAAATAGGTGCTTGAAAAGATAATTATTTTTCTCAACAAATGTACGGAATAGCTCACTATGATGGATGTGCAAGAACATAAGCACAATTATAGAGGGTAAATGCATAGCAGAACAGGACAAATGTGCAGTACTGGTAAATGACAGATGCACAACAAGATTTAACAAAAGTGTAGTAAGTTGAAATGCATGTGCAACAAAAATAGATGCACTGTAGAAAGTGACAAATGTGCAACAAGAAGGTATATATGCCTAGCTCTGTGTTTTTTTGGTAGTTTTGACTATTTTTCACTATTTTTGGCACATTTTTTGATGTTTTTAGTTTTCTTTGGATGAAAGTTGGTCTTTTTGATTTGATTTTTCAACTATGCCAAGAAAAACATAGCAAGCACAAAGAATATTTTCATGATTTTTAATTTTTTTAGATTTTTAACTTTTTTTAATTGAAAACAAGTACAAATCCTAGGATGGTAGGGGCAATATAAACCAAATTCTCACTTGGTTTTTACACCAGCTACACTATTTAGAGTGGATAACTTAGGAACTTGGGACACAGGCTCCCCCTTACAAGTGCACAAACTTCTTTGGTACACCAAGTTTCAGGTTCTCAAGGCTTGCAAAGCTCGAGATTTCCCTGTTATCTCTATTATTGAATCGTAAGTACATGAGCTGTCTTAGGAAGATGATAATCGCTCTTTCTGAAACTAGTTTATAGGGATTTTGGCCTCTAAAACAATGGATAAGTAGTAAGGACAACCATTTGAGTGGTTATATGTGTGGCAGCACTACTCTCCATTATGGAGTCTCCCAGTCTTCAAGGGTTGTACCTTGGAGGGATTTGAGGGAGGTTGGCTATCGATATAACTAATCAGCACTCGTTACATGAAGGTTTCACCTCAAGCACAATTTATTTATAGTGGCTAGGTAGAGCTTAGCTTTAGCTTGTTACCACTTAAGGCCATTCCCACTTGGATGGAAGGATATCCAAGGGCAGGCCTCTCTAAAGGTTAAACATGCAAAATGATAGGTTTGGCATTTTGGTCACCCAAGAAAGGGGACAGCATAGGCCTACTATCATTCTAAAAATATAGAAAACAATGGTTCTTTTCCCCTAGTTAAAATGAAAAAGACTAAATGAGTTAAGCTACTTGGGCACACACATGATTTGTTAACTTTGAAAGAAGCAAGATAGCAATTGTTCAATTTTATATCTTTCTAGTAGGGACTATGTTTGAGTTGCTAATGCAACAAGATCAAATTATAATCCTCCTAGTTAGAGCTAAATGAGATTTGCATGAACAATCCAATTACTTTACTTTGGCTAATTAGATCTAGAGGTGAGTTAACAAATGTAGCTATATGACTAACCAGCCCCTAACTTGCTAGCAGATTTGAGAAAATTCTTGCAAAAAATGTTAGCGTTAGTGAAATCACAAGAAATAACTCCAAAATCACTATCAGAACAAATGCACAGCTACAGAGTATATATGCCCAAATATAGAACACAGATGCATAGATCTAGTATATGTACAGTTATAGAGAATAAATGCACTGCAAGAAGAAATAGATGCACAGCTATGATATATGTGCAGTTACCGATGATAAAAGTGCAGTTATAGAGTACACATGTGCAGGTCGAATGTATGCGTTGATTTAGAGAACAGATGCATTGATCTAGTGAGTAAATGTATTGATTGAACAAATGTGACATTACAAAGAACAGATGTGTGTTTCCAGTGAACATATGTGCAGAATCTTCCCGTGTACAAAACCTAACACACAAAAACTCAGTTTTGGGGTTAAATTGGGGCAAGGCCCCATGGTGGGCACCAAAAATGTATTGGGAAAATGTGGATAATATATCAATAATTAATAATAACCCAATAACTCAATAGAAATTGCAATAACAAAGATTTAAACACAAAGAAAACACCTTGCAAACCTTATTACTTTGTGGATTCCATTGGTCACCTAATCTTAATTGATATTTGTATGTGAATGAAGCTGTTAGAAAGCGCACTTCCTTGCTTTGTTCTTCAAGATGACAATAGAAAAATGACTATGATACTTCTTGTAATGAAGAGGATCTTCAATACAACAAAAATGGTGATTGCAAGCTATGGATGGATTTGGGTGCCAAAGGCGCGTTGTGAATTTTGCAGAGTAAGTTTACTAAAAGCTTGGATGATTGAAATGGAGCAATAGGGGTTGTATTTATAGGCTTGAGAGAGAGAAGATCAATGGTTTAAAATGAATAAGAAGATCAATGGTTGAGAAAACTTGAGAGGATGTGCATGAATCAAAAGAGGACAAGTGTCTTGGTCTTTCATGCAACAAAGGAGTTAACAGAAATAGATTGAAGAGTTAACTGAGTGGATTGATTAGTTAACAAAATAGACTAATCAGTTAAGTGAATTGATTGATTAGTTAACTGATTTGAAGTGAAGGATAAATAGGACATGTGGGTGAGGACAAATAATTAAATATTCAAATATTTAATTAAGTGTGCACATGGATTTGCATGGATTAATTTTGGTGTTAATCCATTTTAAGAGGAAATAGAATAATTTAAATAAATGTTTTGATTTATTTAAATATAGAGGATGTTAAGTTTAGAAGAACTAATTAAATAATTGGACATTATTTAATTTAGAATGACTTTAGAATTTAGAAGAGGTAATTAAATAATTTGATATTATTTAATTTAGAAGAACTTGGAGGATTTTAATTAAATAAATGATTTTATTTAATTTGGAGGAATATGAAGGTTTTAATTAAATAAATGATTTTATTTAATTTTGTGGAGGAAAGTGAATCAGATAAATAAATTGATTTGTTTATTTATTGATAGAGGAATTAAACTGAAATAAATATTAAGAATATTTATTTAGACAAAGTCATGTCATTTTTAGGTGTATACACCTCTTACACTTGAAGCATTGACCGGAGAAGGATGGACCATTTTGATTTGCTCTGCTTGTGCACTGAGTAGCTCTATGACCAAATTTATTGCAATAAAAACAATTGCCATTGAAAGATATATATCTTTGAGCATTAGGTTGTCTTATCAGTGGTCTTCTAGGTCTGTTTCTCCCATTCCTTAATTGAAAATTTCTTTATTCGGATCTAGAGCTTTCACCTTTCTCATATCCAAGACCATGCTTATTATCATCCTTTTTCTGACTTTCAAGCAGTGTTTCAAGTTTAGCTGAGATTATCTTAAAGTTCTCCTTGTATTCATTTGCAACCTCTAGGTCATGTCTAAGAATGACAATTTGCCTCTCAAGTTCTCTCTCATTGTCTTTGCTTTCTTGTAGATTAGACTCTAGGAGGCTAGCTATTCTGTTCAATCTACAACATTCTTCAGCTCTTTCTTTTAGATTTTGATTTAGGTCTTCTTCAATTTTCTTCCTATCTTCAATTTCCTTGGTTAGCCTCATCACCCTAGATTCCATCTCATGTTTTAGGACAACAACTTCTTTAGCTAACTTCTCACATTCCTTTGTCTTCTCTTTCAAGGCCTTATCCTTGTTGTTGTCTTTGTAATGATTTCCCAGTTGAAGAGGTTGCTCCTTCCTCTTTTCATTGGATTTGCTCAATTTTTCTTTTAAAGTCTCAATGAAGTCTTCAGCATTTTTAAGGTTCTCTTGCAACTCTTTGACTTCTACTCTGGACTGAACAAGATCTTCTAAAGTGAGTTTAAGTTGTCCTTGGAGGTTGTATTCATCCATTTTACTACCTTCCTATATCTTCCTCAAGTTGTTAAAATTTTTCAAAGGAACCTTGGTCTGATACCAATTGTTGGAATTAGGGTTGTCAACAGAGAGGGGGGGATGAATCAGTTGTCATAAAACTTTAAAGCTTGCTACAATTAATTTCTTCTTTACAACTTCTTAACAGATTAATGATATAATCATGAAAGGCAAGAATCAATAACTCATGAGTAGAAACACAAATAACATGCTTGACACCTAGATTTTTAATGTGGAAACTTGGTTAAGGGAAAAACCACAGTGGGGGTTAACCCACAAGGATTATACTCTATTAAAAGTATTACAAAAGGGGTAGGCACACGCCTTCAGGCTCACTGCCCAGAGCTCATTGCTCAAGAGAGGCTCATTGCCTACAAGAATGATTACAAAAGGATTACAAATTGTTTGAATTGATGAATAGCATCTGCCAATGCAAGAATTTAGTTTTGGTTAAGCACAGAATACTGATCTTACACACTTCATCTTTATTCTTCCTTGTTTACTGCTCTGCCATAATCCGAACCTCAAATCTCTTCTTTTCTACATCTTAATCTACCTTTTCACACTTACTCCATCATCACACACCACATACATACCAATACACTCGAATCCATTAGCTATATACATCTGCCTCAAGAAATTCAATCACCTTTCTGTCAGCCTCATGAAGAACTTAACAAACAATACAAGTACTCTATCCTGTCGACTGAATCTATATATCAATATTGATGTGTACCAAAAATAACACTTGTAGATCACCATACATGCGGGCCACTAATATTATATCCCATACGCAACTCACCAAAACACTTCTACTAGATCTGCACAAGGATC